>PVIW01002723.1:0-196486 GCA_004026585.1 Noctilio leporinus | reverse complement strand
ATAAATTATTTTAATGAATTTCTTTTTAATTAGTAAGTCTAGCTAAAAAAAAGTACCCTACACATGCATGTCTAGATGGTCTTAATTATTACTAGAACTTCTACTCCTCAGTTTTCACCTGCTTCGCTCAGTTTTAATTTTTTTTTAAATTTTATTGTTGTTGTATTACATCCATTCCCTTTTTGCTCCCCTCAGTTTTAATATTTTTAATCTTTTTTTAAAGATTTTTTTCATTATTTTTAGAGAGAAGGGCAGGGAGGGAAGAAGAAAGGGAGAGAAACATCAGTGTGTGATGTTTCTGCCTCCAGCTGGGGACCGGGCTGGAGACCTGGTTTGCAACCTGATTACGTGCCCTGGCGGGAATTGAACCAGCAACCCTTAGGTTCACAGGCTGGTGCCAATCCACTGAGCCACACCAGCCAGGGTGGTAATATCTTCATCTTTTAAAGCCAAGTTTAATCCTGACTTAGTGATTGTATTTTATGCATTAAGTAAATAATACCAACATATAAAACAAAAGCAAAAGAATGAAAAAGGTACAGAAATCTGTTTCTGATCAAGTTTGGTTGTTAAAATAGCCACCAAACCCTAACATAGAAATTAATTCCTAAAAATTACTGTAGAATAATAATGCTTTCAGTTTTTAATGGCTTTTACAAATAGTCTATTCTGTTTAGCATAAGAAATTATTAGAGATCTTAACTAAAAAGTCTAAGCCTTTTCCAAAATAAGCTTTGGGGAGCAAATACAAAGGTAAGTGCTTCAGATAAAGGAAGGCTTGACTCCTCTTCCTCACTACATATTACCTGGGCCCCCCATGTGGTGGGAGTGTAGAGTTTATTACCATATAAATGTTTTGAGAAGTCATGCGAAAAAGAAGTCTTCTTTACTTTCCCTGAAATATTTGTAATCACAGGCATTCTGTTTCAGTTATACCTACCACACTGTGAGAAAAAAAAAAAAAGACACTCATTTTATTTCTTGCTCACGTGTTGAGAAGATAAAGTGAGCCTGACACATCCATAGGCAGAAGTGTAAATTCACAGGCAAACTCCCACTTGGTGGCCAGTTAGAATGTCTTTTTCTTCATACCTTGGATTTCTAATTTCTCAGCAATATAAAGTCCTTGCAGTAGACCTTGAATTTCTTACAGCATCTGTCTAACCGTGGATTCATTAGCATAGCTTTTGTTTGTACCCCAGAGATATTTCCAGAATGTTCTCCATTGTTGATCTCACTCTTTCCTTTCACTGTTCTTTTTCCTTCCTTCCTTCTCCGCTTATTTCTACTTTTTCTTCTGTCGTAGCTTCATGCTGAGGCATACTCACCTTTAGTTCCCTGTGCCATGGGTCGCTTACTTTCCGTGAAGATGTCATTTGGAGGCCTTGAAGGCCTTGATTTAAAATAGACCCTGCAGATGTTTTCACTAAGTGAGCCTTTTAAAGCATCTTCTTGGGTACACAAGGTTCCCTGCTTTTGTGTTTACTCCTGGAACAGAGTTAGCATCCAAATTAACACGCAGCTACCACTGCACTGGAACAAAGTGGGGATTGTGTGATGACTCACTGGGTAAACTGCTTTTACTTCCGCTTAACAATTCATGTGTGTGTGTTGGGTCACAGGAGGGTATACACGGACATTCAAAGCAGAAGCCCATTCACACACACCATCTCTTTAGGTGGAGGCTTAGCACTATTGTCACTCACAGTCAAAATAGGACTCTGTTTAATAACACCTCACATTCAGGCTTTATCTGAGACTGCTATGTATTATATTATCTGTTTTCTCTTATTTAGTATACAGCCCTGATGGTCTTGCTAGTGTATCCTGTATACAAGGAAATTAAATGTGTCTCATAACTGAAGTGTAGCATTAGCTCGTGTCTACAAGTGAGTTTCCAAATTAGTATTCCAATAATCCATCAGAAACCAACCCTGGTCAGGAGTTTGTTAGAAACCAAATGACCCGCCTTTCTATAGAATTAGTGTCAATAAGGGAATAGTATGCAGTGTGAATTTTACCAGTGATGTTACATTTTATATATATAAAATATGGGATACTAGACTTGGTCAAAACGTTATATGGTAAGATCCATAGTAGCTAGCATTATAACTCTTCTCAACAAAAAAGGTAAACAGAGTCTGAACTGACAAACATGTGCCCGTTTTCCTCAACTATAAGCAGAGTACATTGAACAGGCTTTATAAAATATATATATAATACACATACACACGCATTTATATACTTACCAAAATATAAGTATATAAAATGTGCACATATGGAACTGCATACTCATTTGCCTTTATAACCATTATTCATTAAAATGTTCCATGCAGAGGTACTTTGTAAAAGTCAAAGGTTAGAATTACGCAAAAGTTGAAAGGGAAACACCAACATCGAAGAAGTAGATCGGAGCCATGGGGTGACATTCCCTCACCTAAGGGTAATGTGAAGGTGACAGTTTTTAATTAAAATGGAACCGCAGTGTCGTGGCAGCATGGCTCTGGCTTTGCCAACTGCCTCTGCTCAGAAATGATAAATTAAAAGGCATAATTAAGAGGAAATTAAAGATTCTCCTTCATTCTGAGTTCTACAAAAGATTCCTGCCTCCTTTCCTCTCCAGGCTGCAGCTTCTACAGCTGGTGTGGAGCCTTTTAAGTTGTGGTTTCCACCCCAGGAGTCAGGGCCACTCATTAGCAAAGCAGAGCTATATGATCATTAACTCGGATGTGAGGTTTCCCTTCCCCACCTGACCCTTCCCAGAGCAGGAGCATTTGCTTGACTTGAAGGCAGGAAATATTTGTCCTCTGCACTTCTTTCTGGCTTTAATAAGCTCAAAGGAGGGCCCCTGCATCCTGTGGGGATTTCCAAGGTCCCTTCCTTCTATTAAAGGCGACTGACCTACACTGTTGTGAAGTGGGTTTATTGATTGGCAGCCTCAGGAAATTTGAACCCAAACTAGATCAAAACTCAAAGGATCCCTCTCTAATTAACCCCAAACCATGTCTGTCACTTCGATCACTGTACATTCCTACCCAGAATCCCTTTTCTTTTCGCTCTTTGTCACATGAATCCAATCCAAATGGCTCCCTTCAAAACATTATCCTTTAAAGAACTTGCATATCTTGTCACTGTCCCTCTAAGTAGCTGTTCTTTAAATACCATTTAGTCTCTGATTGTGCCAGGAGTCTTGGAATAACCTCTGTTCTTCAGCAAAACCAGCTTTCTCTTCAATCACGTTCTCTTGTGTCCTTATTGCAAATCTCTTTTCCTTTGTAAAGAATATTATGCATAAGAGGGTTTGAAGTGAAATGGCCCCCACCTCAGGAAGCTGCCCTTTTCTCCTGAATTGGACCAGGGTCCTGTATTAATTAAGCTTCACCCTATCCTGTTCACCTCTTCATTGTGCCTTTACTGCTTTCCCACCTGGATCTTTCTTTGTTATAAAATGTCACCTTCAGTAATTTTTGTGGGTAAACATGTCCCAAACTAGAAAATGGGGAACACTTAGATCCGCCTTCTGCCGGTGCTTTCAGAAAAATTTCCCTTAGTGCCTTGTGTTAGTGACTAATTTTCACGTTGACATATTTATCCAAACATAACATCACATGTTTACAAACATCTCGGCTGGAGTTAATTAAAGCAAGAGGTGTAAAAATAGCTATTAATGATTAGCCTCATCCCATTATTTTGGGAATATGCAAATGAACAATATTTCCCATTTCCTGCCTTCACTGATACACAGTGGTACCACCCACTGCATGTGCTATAGTGCTATGGAGAGAAATAGTTGAAACAGAGTCCATGTACAGCAGTTTTCCCCATTGGGGAAGCAATTTGCAGAATTCTAGGTCATCTACTGGGTATAAAGCTCTAGGTCTTCTGACGAATGGCCAAAAGTGATAAGGCCAATGCTTGGCACCGTTGATGAAAATATAGTGGGAGTATACTTTAATTGTGCTCTGGGATTTCCCTGTTGAAATGCCTCTTTACTTCATTTACATGGAATCAGTGAAGTCTAAGGGGTTATAATGCAAGGACAGGATTTGTAGGAGGCATTCCAGGGACCTAGGTTGCTGCCCTATGACCTTATATTATACATACCCTGTATCAGTAACCTTGATCCTTTTTGTCTGTGACCCATCATAAAAGCACACTTCTATTTCAACCCAGTTATAAACACATACATTTATAACCCAGTGTACTATACACTCTGATATTTTCTATTTTATTCTTTATTTTATTAGATATAGGTCATAATCCAGAAATTGATTCCATGACCATCTAGTTGCCATTACTTAGTTTGAAAACCATTTTCTTATAGGGTTGTGGTGACTACAACATATTCAGGTCATGTTCATATGTCTTCTCCTGTTTGACCATCATGGTTGCCTGATATTGAGGACTTTTTAAATTTTGTATTAATGTTTAATATTCTAAGAAGAAAAGTATTCATGTCAGAAGCACACGTCCAGGATGTTTCACAGATTGAACACACTTAGATAACCAGCGCCTACCACAGGAGGCTGTGAGGCCCTCACTTTGGATACCCCTATGACCCTCCAAGAACAACCACTCTCCTGACCTCCAAGGCCTCGATTGCCTATTTAGATTACATTTAGTTGTTTGCATACTTTACGTAAATCTTATAAATCTCTTTCGTATCTAGTTGCTTTTGTTCACATTATATATGTAAGAATTTTTCATTCATATTGTTGTGAGACTATAGATTACTCATTTTCATTTCTATATAGTATCTCATTGAGTACCTATACTACCATTATCCATTCATTTGTAGGTGGTCATTGGAACACTTCTAGTTTGGGCCTATTAGAACTGAATAGTGATGCCACGGGCATTCTAACATGTGCCTTTGGTAAACATGTGTACACATGTGCATTGGTGCTAGCTCCCTAGAACTGGAATTGTTGGATCATAGGGCATGAATTGTTTAGCCTCACTAAAGACAACAAAAGTTTCTCCACAGTGGTTGTACCAGCTTATGCTCCCACCAATAGTGGAATGGTTATAATTATTATGCTCTAATTCATTGTTATACAGAAAAAAATAAAGCTTAAAACAGAAGCAGGTTACCAAAGTCACAGAACTAATATAGAATTAACACAGAATTAAATGAATAGAATTAATATGGAATTAAAATTAGTAGAATTAACACAGAATTAAAAATAACACTTGATTTTCAGAGTTTATAATCAGTGGATTCTGATTGTTATTTTTCTCTCTGTTATTTAATAATACTTACAACAGCCTTTTATAAACTTTATCCTTCAGCCACCTTCTTCAGGCCCTCTCATACACATGGACACACAGGTGCATACAAAGTCTGTCCTGAAAGTATTGAGCCAATGACAATATAATCGAAATAGTTGACTCTGCTGATACTTTCAGGACAGGGCTTATACACACAGCCTGCTTTCAATGTAGATACACACATAGAACCCTACAACACACATGCACAAACATAAAAGCATACATACAGAGACACACAGCTACACAGAGGTACACATAAACCCAGGCACACATACATACAAGCATGTATACATAAACATACATACCACTATGGACATAGAAATACATGCATCACATCAGCACACACATACAAAGTACAATGATACATACATCTAGTTGTATTTCATATTTTTCATATTCTTTCGTACTTTTGTTGGCAACAGAATAAATTCCTTAACGTTATATTTCTGTGATGCATGATTTTTCAATAAGTGCCTATGCATGTATTTAGTTTGAGGGTGACTTTGTTTTCATGATTTTAAGTTTTCTGGAGAAATGTATTTATGCCCTACTTTGGTAACATGCCCAGAGCTTAATTACTAGATGGGTATCATTCTTTATACAACATTACCGGACATACCTACATTCACTTAATTCCCAAACTATAATGTCTAATTCAGGGTTCTTCTTGCTGTCCAAAGAATATTTTCTGTTCAGGTTTTGCTGAATTATTTAGGGAAAATACTTTTGCTAGTGATTGAATGGAGGGCCCTATAATTCCAGGAAACAAAGAAGGAAAATATTTTGGTTTCTATTGCTATGTAACAAATCTCTACAATTATATTAGCTTTAAACAGCATACATTTAATATCTCAGTTTCTGAGATATTCTGAGGAAAGATGCTGGACACAGCTTTATTGAGTCCTCAGCTCAAGGTTTCAAAGGCTGCAATGAGAGCAGAGTCCCCAGCTCAAGGTTTCAAAGGCTGCAATGAGAGCATTGGCTGGGCTCTATGTAATGCTTGGGGTTCCTTTCTAAGCTTAAGTAATTCCTGCCAGAATTCAGTTCCGTATAGCCGAGGGCTGAGGTGCCTGGCTCTCTTGCTGGCCGTTAGTTAAGCCCTATTCAGTGCCTGGAGGCCACTTGCAGTCCTTTGCCATATGACCCTCTCACAATAACATGGAAGCTTAGTTCTGTGTGGCCAGCAGGAGAACCTGTTGCCTATAATTGTCCTAAAACAGATCTTATATAACATCATGTATTCATTGGAATGACTTCCCATCACCCATCCTATATAATGTATCCCTCTCAAGATAGTGACTACCCTACTGCTTTTATCATCTTATATTGGTCAGAAGCAAGTACAGGTCCTTTCTGGTACTCAAAGGTTGGGAAGAATAGACAGTGGTCTTAAAATTGTGTCTGCCACAATTCAGAACTTTCTTTTATGTGGTTCTTCTAAACAGATATCCTTAATACGGCTATGCAATTATAGATACATTTCTATTCAGAGGATGTATTGACTCTAGCAGATCATATGTTGAATTTTAGAATATAGCCATATTCACATGTACATAAATACAAATATGTAAGTGACACTTTTCTATTCCGCATCCTAATATAAGAAATGAGGCCTGGCTGGTGGCACAGTAGATAAGGTTCTGGCCTGTGAACCCAAAGGTTTTTGGTTCTATTCCCAGCCAGGGCACATAACCAGGTTGCAAGCCAGGTCTCCAGCCAGGTCTGTAGCTGGAAGCAGGTGAAAGGCAACCATACATGGATCTCTCTCTCTCTCTCTCTCTCTCTCTCTCTCTCTCTCTCTCTCTCTCTCTCTCTGTCTTTCTCTCCCCCTTCCCATCTCTCTAAAAATAATAACTAAAATCTTTTTTTTTTAATTTACGAAAAGAAATGAATCAGCCATAGTTTAAACTCTACACTTGTTGCTTTGCTACCAAATAGCTTTATAGTGTAGATATGTTACAAGCCAGTGATTTTTTTAACAGGGAGTTTGTATTACTTTACTCTCACCTCCAACACGAATTAAAAAAAAAAAAAAAAAAAAAAGATTCCTAACATCAAAGAAGGTGGTGACTCCTTTTGAAAGGTAGCACACCTTATCATAACTCCCCTGGCCAATGGCCAATTTTTTTTTTTAAACCAAACCTTCAGTCCCTGGCTGGTGGCTCAGTGGATAGGTGGCAGCCTGTGAACCCAAAGGTCTCTGGTTTGATTCCTAGCCATGGCACATAACCAGGTTGCAAGCCAGGTCTCCAGCCAGGTCCATAGCTAGAGACAGGTGAAAGGTGACCATACATTGATGTTTCTCTCCCTCTCTGCCTCCCTCTCTTCCCCTCTCTCTGAGAATAACAAATGAAATCTTAAAAAAACAAACAAACATAGTATCAAACCTTCACAATAATGTGAAACTACCATTCTCTCTGGGCTGTATTATAAAATATTGTTGAGAATAGATCTAAAACTTTTCATGGGTGTAGCTATTCTTGCACAGGGTAAGGTGGATTGGGTATGGATAAGATGCACTGTGCTTTCTGGGAAACATGCCAAGCAGTGACTTAAGGGAATGACTATAAGGACTTTTCTTGCTTAGCTCCCTGACAAATGGCATGCCTGCTTAATCAAGCCTAGGTGCAATTGGTTGCTGCCCTGTACCAAACTCTAATGGAAGACAAAAGAGATAGGGAGTGGGCATGATCAGAGGGATAATGGAACTCATAGATGAGGTGATACAGCAAATGAGAACATCTCATCCAGCAAGGCTAAGAATGAGTTAGGAGTTAAATCCTATTTCATGAAAAAGATCACCGTAAAGGCTACTGGAGCCTTTCTTCCTGAGAGAGGCTTAGAAGTTCAAGTTAAAGTGCCTCCTCTTTGGATTTGGACAGCTTGGACAAGAAACCTGGCTCTGCTACTTAACAGCTTAATAAAGTTACTTTATTAAGACATCACTTTCTCCTCATTGCAGGGTTGTAAATGATACAGCTTACCTAAAGTTTGTTATAGTCTTGGGCCCTAATAAAAATAACAAAACAAGAATGTAAGCAGAAGAAATGGTGGCTACAAAGATTTAAAAAAAAACAAACAAAAAAAAAAAAACCTTGTAAGTTTCTTCAAGTCGTTCACAATTTAATGTGGAATGGGCATACACCCAGACAAATACATAATTACAGAGTACTCTGCCAACTCCTGGAACAGTGGCAAGAAGTCTCAGCCTTCAAGAGAGGTCAGAGATTATCAAACAGGTGCCTCCTTGCTGTCCCTTTTGCCCTTGGCCTGAATGAAGCAATTTATTTCTTTTAAATCTGTTTCTCTTTCTCTAATTCTGTACCAAAAATTATTTGACTCCATCTTCCTTTAACCTTTCCACCAAAGAAAAATGGCAAAAGGGAAGCAAAGGTGAAGAGGGTTTTCAGTTGTGATACTTACAAGCTGATGAAAGTCAAACAGAGCAGAGACAATAAATCTGGGACTAGATATGACTTCTGGTTTAGTAATGGTTGAATGGTCAGCCTCTTATTTTTTTTTCCTGAACCAGTTTTCCAGACAATAAAATGACAATGATTATTAAGAAATCAAAGGACTGTGAATGAGATTCATTATCCACTGGCATTTATTCATAAATATTTAAGGAACTGAGTTCTTAGACAAAGTAGAGCCTTTATAGAGTTGTTGTGGTCTTAAGGGACAGAATGTTTGGGACAACATAGTCTGCATTCTGCTTTTGCTCTTCATTTCTCTTCTTTATCCTCAACAGTGGTTTTAGGATCACCAGTCAACAGTGAGGAAAGGGACAAAACCTTTTTCTATGTCACAGTATCAGTTATTTCTGTCTTCCTCAGCAGATCTGAACAGAATGTAGAATATGTGGCAATATTTTCAAATTAGATGGTATGAGGACATATAAGATGGAATAAAAGATCTTTGGTGAGGGTAAGGTTTATGCACATAACTTAGACAGCTTATTTTTGTTTTTTATTAATTAACAGTGCTTTTAAATTCTATTTCTCTTAACTTGCAATCCTTAAAGGATTCTCTCTAAAAAGCCACTGAGAACTTATATTTGTTACAAACATTAAATTGGAATAAACAAGCAAATTGACTATTTTTCAAGCCTTTAACCAATCAGATGAGCTTACTGCTTTTTATTACATGGAACCAGATGTTTCAAACATTCTTATAAAAACATTCATGAAAGAGAAAATACAGGGCATATAATAAAGATGAACAACCAAACGAAAAACTCAAAGTAATAATACAAACCCTGCATTTGGTAAAATGACATCATAGATTCTTTGTGGTCTAATATTTTATTAAAAAACATGAAAACTAAAGACTCGTTGAGGCCAGTTAGTAGGACACTATTGAAATGGGGGAAATCCCTTTCAATGCCTTGTTTTTAACCAAAAGCTCTTGCTGTTTTGTATTTTCCTAACCTCTGTGTCTTCTCATGTATGCACCTTTCCCAGCTCCACACACAGACATGCATCACCCTTAGATCTCATTCTCCAGAGCTTGTAAATAGTTCATCAATGAGCTATATTGTTTCCAAAATATACAACAGAACTAACAGCCTCTATTTTTATTTTAAGTATACTTTATTAATTATGCTATTACAGTTGTCCCAATTTTCACCTTTGCACCCCCCTGCCTGGTACCCCCTTCTCCCCAGCAATCTCTTCCTTAGTTCATGTCCATGGGACATGAACATAAGTTCTTTAGCTTCTGCATTTCCTATACTATTCTTAACAACCTTCTGTCTATTTTATACCTACCAATTATTCATCTTAATCCCTGTGCCTTTTTCCCCCTTTCTCTCCCTTCCCCCTCCCCACTGATAACTCTTCAAATGACCTCAATATATATTATTCTATTCTTGTTCTAGTTATTGGCTTAGGTTTTTTTTGTTTTTGTTTTTAGATTCAGTTGTTGATAGTTGTGAGTTTGTTGTCATTGTAATGTTCATAGTTTTGATCTTCTTTTTCTTTTTTTTTTTTAATTTTATTGTTGTTGTATTACACCCATCCCCTGATCTTCTTTTTCTTAAATTAGTCCCTTTAACATTTCATATAATAATGGATTGGTGATGATGAACTCCTTTAGCTTTACCTTGTCTGGGAAGCACTTTATCTGCCCTTCCATTCTAAATGATAGCTTTGCTGGATAGAATAATCTTGGTTGTAATTCCTTGCTTCTTATCACTTGGAATACTGCCTGCCAGTCCCTTCTTGTATGCAAAGTTTCTTTTGAGAAATCACCTGATATTCTTCTGGGAACTCCTTTGAAGTAACACTCTGCTTTTCTCTTGCTGTTTTTAAGATTCTCCCTTTACTTTTCACCTTGGGAATTTTAAGTATGAAATGTTTTGGTGTGGTCCTCTTTGGGTCCAATTTATTTGAGGCTCTTCGGTGCTTTCTGGACTTGTAGGTTTATTTCCTTCCCCAAATTAAGAAAGTTTCTTCATTGTTTTTTTCAAATAAGTTTTCAATTTCTTGTTCTTCTTCTCTATCTTGCATCCCTATAATTCAGACATTGCCACTTTTGGAGATGTCCCATAGTCTTCTTATTCTCTGCTCATTTTTTAAAATTCTTGTTTCTTCATTTTATTCTGGTTGACTGTTAATGTATTCCTTATGTTTCAAATAATTTATTTGAACCCTGGCCTTATTCCCTTCACTGTTGGTTCCCTGTGGATTTTTCTTTATTCCGTATAGTGTAGCCTTTATTTCTTCCCTTACGCTTTTGCTATACTCAGTGAGTTCTCTGAGTATACTTAACACCAATGTTTTGAACTCTGCATCTGGTTGATTGGCTATCACAATTTGTTTAGTTATTTTTCTGGGGTTTTGTGCTGTTCTTTCACTTAAGCCATATTTCTTTTCACCTCAGTTTGGTTAGCTTCCCTGTATTTGTTTCTGTGGATTAGGTAGAGCTGCCTTGCCCCTATGTTTGATGTGCCTATTATGTTTTATTTGGTGTAGCCTTAGATAATAGCTGGGAAGGGGAACCTGATTCATGACTTTGTGGTTCTGATGGTTGGGGGTTTGGCTAGAGATGGGACAGTGCCACTGCCTGGCTGTTGGAGGCTTGCTTGGGACTTGCCCCATTTCCAGTGACTTCACCCAGCTCTTGTATATGACTGGCACCCCTCTAGCTGTTCTCCTGATGATATTTCCCAGAGTGGGTAAGTTTGCATACCTTCTAGGACCCTGCAGTCCCTTTAAACAGACTCTCCTGAGAGATTGGCAGTTTCTTCCACCTCCCCAACCCCCACTAGTTCTTATAGCCAGAAGTTATGAGACTTTATTTTCCAGGTGCTGGAACTCTGGGAAGTCTGGCCTGAGGCTGGAATTATTAAATCTACTACACACAAATGTCACACTGCCAGCTGTCTTGCTGCTGTAGCTTCACTGCTACTACACTGTGTCATCTCCACCCCAGTTCCCTGTCTCTGCCGCTCTTACCCATCTAGATGAATATGGCTTTAAATCCTTGGTTGTCAGACTTCCATACAGCTCAATTTTCTGGCAGTTCTGGGTGGGTTTTTTCCTTTTTTTCTTTTTCTTTTGAGGATAGTTGTGATCCTTCTTATGAAGGATTCACAGATGAACTGTGAATCTATGCCTTCATCTTGACCAGAGTTTTTCTCTAATTTTTAAATAACCCCTAATGTACCTTTCTTTCATCAGTTCTTTCAGAGAAAAAAAAGTTTAAAAATATTTCAACATTGAAAATTATTGCTGATTAAAAATAAATTTTACATATCAGCTTACTCTCAAGTTAATAATTTAATTGCCATCTTCATTATCTATCACAATGCAACACATAGCCAGGCAGAAATCAAGAAATCAGATTAAAATGTGAAATCTGAGGGAATATATATATATATATATATATATATATATATATATATGGAATTTCTATATTTATGTTATACAGAGCACTGTGGTAATTCACTTTCCCAAACCCATGGTCAATTATTGCTAAAGTCATGGGCTATAATGTGGGCATGGCTGGTTTCTTCTCCATATTGTAACCTCGTTCTATCTTTCTCTTCCTCTCTCATCTCCTTCCTCCTGGTTCTGATTCTTCTTTGTTTGAACATAGCTAGGGAAAATAAATGAAAGTTGGGAAGAATAGCTCATATTAACATCAGTATCTTTGAGTTTGCCAGACATTGGAAATTGATTTTCTTGTGGTGGCTTTCATGCAGATGTGTCCTTTGGTGGGCCATGCCACCTCTCTCATTCCCCACTTGGTCTTGCTGAGAGTAATGCTTCCTCCTTAACATAGCACTTACTCTTTCCTCAGCACCTCAGTATCCAAAAGTCCTTTCGGATTCCCTCTGGTTAGCTGTTTACTTCTGGAGGCAATCCTCTTGCACAGGATTGAAAATATCTTCAAAGCTCTTTCCAGAAACTCATGTGTGTGATCAACATTGGGTGTTTTGACCCTGAAATGTTTAAGATGAGAATTATACACCTTCCTTCTCTGTCATCTACACTGTTGGCTGAGCATTATCTTTAGTCTTATGATAATAAGCAGGAATGACTCTGCAATCTTATTTGTCGGGTGGGTGATTGTAAGTCATAGCCCACTGACAATTCACTCAAAAAACCTCCTCTAATTGTCTTATTGAAGTCCCTTTCAGCTAAGCTGAAGGTTAAGATGTAAAACCACCCATCACATTCCTCAGGAGTTGGACTCATAAGATAGCTCTCTTCAAAGAAACTTTCTTGAGCTTTCTCTGATTCATTGATGTCTTTGTTGTGCCTTGGAGATTATGAGTTGTGTAACCACCTGTCACCATGCCCATTGTCACTGTGCCATCTCCAGTGTCTGGGTTCCTTGGCCAGGTGTCCATTTCAGTATTCTCTCATTCATATACTAACACATAGAGTTGTGATTTAGGTTGTGATTTTATGACAATAGAAAATGTTCTTAATTTTATCCAATAATTATGTGAGTGACTTATGTGCCACACATTATTTGAGGCTCAAGAAATGAGTGAACAAGCTATGCAACCTCCTTCTACTCATGAAGTTTATATTCTTTTAAAGATAGAAATGTGGTTTTGAATAAAAAGAACAATAAATAATGAATGTAATTTCAGAGAAAGGCAATGAGTCCCAGTGCACAGGTGAGTATGGGGTCTTTTTATGGAAGTTGGTGAAGAAAAACCTGTGAGAAAGTGACATTTATCCAGGAGTTATTCAAAATTATTGAGAATAAAAATATGTACATTTTAATATCATAAGCACATCTGGAGAACTGTGCATAACATGCAATGGAAAATTTCATATACATTTATGATTCTTCCTCCCTTAAGAAATGGATAGAAATTGTCATCTCTTCTAGGGGATATTTCCTGATTGGATGCAATCTGGTCCCTTATCTTTCTCTTTAGTGGCTCCCACCCAGCTGGCCTGCACTGTGACCTTGGGTCAGGGCTCTTATTACATTTGTAGATTATTCTTAGTCTGTGCTAATGAGATCGCTCAGAGTTCGCTTTGAGTATCACATCTTAATCACTTGATTTCTGCAGACGTTTTCTTTCTCCAAATAAACTCTTCAACATGCCTGCTGCTTGGTGCTCATTAACCTGGGAATGGCTTTGCTAACTCAAATTTTAAAATTCTCTTCAATGTCTGCAACTTCTGGTCAGGATTCTCCAAGTGGCATTAAATGGAGGAGGATTTTAGACTCTTCAGTTTGAAAAAAAAAATCAATAACCAAATTTCCACCTGCAAGGGGATTTTCCCTTTATATAGAAGTACAGACTTGACTCCCTCACAATGTGACAGAATCCAGATTTTCACCCTAACTCCACCACCTGCCAGATTCCCACCTAATCATTTCATGCTCGATCAGGTTCCCATGACTTCAAGATAGCAAAATAATCAGTTAATGAGTAAATGAATGAGTAAAGAGATGAATATTCAGCAGTTAGGAAGTTTTTTTTTTTTCTTAGATGCTTTTCCTACTTTTAACCCACAGTTGATTTGATACAGGCTCATGATGAAGACAGCAGCCTTTATTTAAACATAACCAGCAAAAGAATAGAGCCAAATGTCAGTATAAACAACTACCACATTTTTCAACTTGCTGATAGATATTAGGCCGGTGACCTGTATTTCTACAGAATTGCCCCTTTGATGGATTTTATTAAGATCTTTCAGATGCAACTTTATTCTAATCCAGAGCCAGAGAGCAGAAGCTCCTCTCTTCACCCTTGCCAAATTCATATGCCAGGGAATGTATTTTCTTGGTATATTTTAAGCTTGCTGGAATAAGGCTGATTCTATGTAGTATTCATTTTGAAGTACCATATCCTCAAATTTGCTTTGCTTTTAAGGGATGAAGCAATACATTTCATATCATAATTGAACCATTGAAAACATAGATGCAGATAAATTAGTTTTAGATGTTGAAATCATTCCGAAAAGAGGTGAGATTATTTAAAAATAAGCTTGACAAGCAGTTACCAGAGCAAATACTATGCAGACACTTTAGAATGTCTTATGGGAGCGGCTCATAGGGGAACAACCTGATGTCCAGAAATAATGATAAGAATCTTGTATCAAGCACAGTGGATAAGGTGCCAGCCTGTGAACCCAAAGGTCACTGGTTCAGTTCCCAGTCAGGGCACATAACCAGGTTGCAAGCCAGGTCTCCAGCCTGGTCTGCAGCTGGAGGCAGGTGAAAGGCAACCATATATTGATGTTTCTCTCCCTCTCTGCCTCTTTCCCTCCCCCTCTTACTAAAAATAATAAATAAAATCTTTTTAAAAATCTCATATCAATTTTTTCCTCTCCCAGAATGCAAGAGTATATCATAGTCTGCCAGCCAAGTTTTCACTCAATAGCTGCTCAATTCAGCATTCGTCAATGGGCTTCACTTTACAAACTACAGCACATTGCCTTTTGCTTGTCTCTACCTTCAGTAAACTATGCAGAATACTTTAAGACTCACTTTTTCATCAGTGTTTCAATCTAACGAGGGAGGTAAATTATACTTGACTTGAAATGATTGTTTCTTCAAAAGACATTACTGTGAGAATTGTTATTATTTCACTTAAGTTAATCTCTTTGTGTATTCAGAAGAGGTCCCTGGGGTAGAAAGAACCTAAAATCTATAGTTCTTAGAGATTTGCCTACAGATCACATGCAGGCCACTGAGACAATAATTGTATATATAATTAGACTTGTCCCCAAAGAGTTTTCAGTCACCTTGACCTGAAGGAAATGCAGAAATCTCTGACATTTTCAGGGTATAGCCAAATCACTTAGGTTTTGCTTGGATGCCCCAGGGAACTGCCTTGCAATGGAAAAGCACTGGAGTTGACTTATTTTAAGATTTTATTTATTTATTTTTAAATATTTTTTAAAATTTATTATTTTTAGAGAGAGGGAAGGGAGAGAGGCAGAGAGGGAGAGAGACATCAATGCATGGTTGCCTTTCACCTGCCTCCAGCCACAGACCTGGCTGGAGACCTGGCTTGCAACCTGGTTATGTGCCCTGGCTGGGAATTGAACCAGTGACCTTTGGGCTCACAGGCCAGCACCTTATCCACTGTGCCACCAGCCAGGGCTTAAAGTCACCTTATTTTAAAACAACATTGGTTACCGAGTAGGGCAGACTCTTGAAATAACATTAGAAGAGGCACAACCAGCCATAGGAATGAGGACAAGGGCCAAAGAAACAGAGAGGGTACTATTTTCAAAATTCTAAGAGCAGCAAGGTAAATGGCGATGATTTCTTGACACAAATACTCTTTCTTGCAGGCAGAAGGAGGATGGCAGTAGGGGAAGCTCAAGAGCAGATGATCTGTGGACAGCTGCATTGGTAGGTGGCAGATGACATTTTTTTTGTTTCTCTTATCATCATCCCTGTATGTAATCCTTCCAGAACAAATCCTTAATTTTCTAATTCTCTGTATTTCTACTGCTGCCACTCAAGATCAAGCTGTTATGTGCTATTGCCCGACTATGGATCCCTTACATCAGTTTTCACACATAGCCAAAGTGATAGTTGAAAAGTCAAAATCAACAGAGCATATTATTCTCCACTATAAAGCTTTGCAAAAGCTTGACATTGCATATAAAATAAAATAGAAAGAAATTGTTTTCCCTGGCCTACCACACCTCTCTCTAGGGGGCTGAATGATGAATCCATAAAATATATGTCCACAGGCTAACTAACCTACAAAATGTGGATGTAACCTTATTTGGAAAACTTAGCCTTGCCTATGTAATTAAACTTGAGAATCTTGAGATGAGATCATCCTGAAGTATCCAGATGGACCTAAATATAAAGCATTCTTACAAGAGACACCGATAGGAGAGACATATGGAGAAGAGAAGAAGGCCATGTGAACACTGAGGCAGAGGCTGCAGTTACATAGTCACAACCCAAGAAAAACCTGGAGCTACCAGAGCTAGAAGAGGCAAGGAAGAATCCTCCCCTAATATTTTGGAGAGTTCTACTGGCAGCTCGATTTCAGCCTTTTGATCTCTATTACCAGGGGAAAATAAATTTCTATGGTCTTCAGCCATTACAATTGTGACAATTGTTCTGGAAACCAAAGGAAATACATTCTCCATTCACATATTCTACTCTTCTGCATGCCTACTTCAGTTTTACAAGACTAACCTATTCTTTCCCTTATCATTCTTTAAGTATAACATGCTTTTTGTCATGTCTTTTTGGATTGCCACATAAAACATCACAGACTGGCTAGCTTACCAGCAACAGAACTTTACTTCTTGTGGTTCTGGAGGCTAGGAGTCAGAGGTCAGGGTGCCAGCCTGGTCAGATGAGGGTCCTTGTTCAGGTTGTTGAGTCCTCACCATCTGATCATGTTGAGAAAAAGGTTCACTTTCTTTCTGGAACTTCTTTTATAAAGGCACTAATCCCTTTCTTGAGGGCTCCATACTCATGATTGATCATCTCCCAAGGGCCCACCTCCTACAGCATTACATTGGACACTAGTATTTAATATGAATTTTGGAAAGACACAGATGTTTAGATGATAGCACTTCCTCAAATGTGGAGCCTGCCTGGAATGTTTTTCTCCAAGATCTTTTTATGTCTGTAATTTTTTAACTTAAATGACTTGTTCAGAGTAGTCTTCCCAGACCAAATCAATGTAATATTCTCTGTATCATCATGCTTTTATTTTGATTTTAATACTTATCTGTACCTGATATTTTCTGGTTTGTTCATTGTCTGATTTACCCATGAGATGGAAGCTCCATGCTCTATTTTTTACCAAAGAATCCTGGGTGTCTAGAATAGCCCCTGGTATCTAGTAAGAATGCAATTAATGTTGAATAAGAGGCATATCAGAAAGGCTGTTAATACTGGAGGGGATTAAGGTGGTATTGGTGGATATCAAGAAAGTTAGGGAACAAGCCTTGTCCTAAGTCTTTGAGGGCCTGGGATTTTCGATATGTTATAATGCGAAAGAATTAGACTGAGCGAAGAGGACAGAAATTCTATAAGTGATAACAAATAGATATGAAGGCATGGTCTTGAGGCCAAACAAATAACATTTCTCAAAGTAGTATAGACTAGCATATGTAAGTTATTAGGCACAAGATGAGAGCTGAATCAGCAGCAATGATGTCATGAGGCTGAGTGTGAGAACCAGGCTAGAGAAGATGGCCAGAATTTGTTCTGCTTATAGGTAGAAGTCCATGGCTCATTACTAAATTAAGAGAAGTTCTCCACTGGTGAAAAAATCAGGCAATATGAGGCAAAGACAACTCCCCACTGCTTTGTCCAGGGAAGGCTTGGCTTTCTGATAATATAGACATAAAAGATTTTTAGTGAATTGGACTTAGGGAACTAGATTCTTGCCAACAGAGCCAGGTATTAGCTTGAGAGCATCAACTTAAGATGATCGTACATGCTACCATATTAGAGCCTAGAAGAGGCCATATCCAAAGACTGGCTGACATTGAGTCCTCCATTATCTCACTAGGAGCACTGGGTAGGGAGAGCATTCTTGTCAGAGCCAGCATTCAGCCTTTTGTACCCTGTCCATCTTAGGAGTAATTAAAGATGCTTAATGAAGATGTACTAGTTCAATTAAGAATTGAGGAATGCATATCATATGAAGATATTTAATATCCTCCGAGAGTCAAGGAAACCAGGATGACTATTGGTTAGATGACCAGCAAGTCTTGGAAACCACTCCATTAGAACCATCATCTCAGTGAATTTTCCACAGGTTGGAGAGTGCCCTGGTGTAGTATCCTTGGGAGTGTGTGTGGGGTTGTCTTTCTCATAACATTAGCTTAATGACAGCAACTAGAGACCCAAGGGAATCTCATTTTGAGGCCTGCAGCCATTTTAGAGAACCCAGAGACAGAGTATTTTGTTGTATTTTTTCATGGGGTATGTAGCTTGTCTCCTAGAACTTATGTCAGCATTTTTATCCCTGCTGACTTACCCACAGATCCTCTGCTGTTATAGTTAGCTATGTATTTTGAAAGTGGAAAACAATCAGGTTGAGGAAAAAGCCTACTGTATGTTTGTTTCTGAGGGCACAACTGTGGAATAAATAAACATGTATAAGGCATGATAGATGGTATTTTGTGCTATTCACCTTCATCTGTGAGGAGAGATAAGTCACTCAGGACTGTGGCAGTCCTAATTCATTCTTCATCACTACACTCGTGAAGATAAAGCCACATTTACACAGACCACAGCTCTCATGTGTTTCTGCAGACCAGAGACTTAGGTTGGTTAGAGCAGGACGTCAACCTGGTGTCATTCATTAAAAATCAAGGACACTTTGCATGTAACATCTCCTACTCCCACACGTCTTGATCTCCAGGGTTAAACCAGGGTACCATTACCAGCTAAAGAGGTATTTAAGTAGCATACATATTTTCATTCATGTCTCTATGGTAATGCATCAAATGTGCATGGGTAGGATATGGTCTTGATCCTCATAAGGTGGAAAGGGCATAATGAAGAGAATGCTATGGATAAAAATTATAACAAGTGATTAAGTCTTTTGGCACATTAGATGACAAAGGAGAAGCTTAGACTAAAACTACTGAGAAGTAGTAACATTTGAGCAGCTATATTGAAAGAAAGTATCATGCATACCTTAGCTTTCCATGATTTGCAAATGGCCACACTATGGTATTTTAAGCCTATGGTGAAGCAAGTGGGTAACTTCCCGATTCTGTGCTTGTGAACCCATCTATAAGTAATTAATAGACAAGACCCTTTTAAACTGCAGTAAATGTACATACTTTAGTTTTATTTTTTATTTTCCCCCACATCACTGTATTTTACTGAAAACTGAGCAGAGGGATATAAAATTAACTCATATAGTAACATAAACTAAGTACAGAAAGGTTGAATCTAATCAAATAATTTAAACATACAAATGCCTCAATCTGACACCTGACTTCCCAGGGATTTTTCTATGTGTGACATAAACCACTTATGACATGATCAAATGCATAACTTCAATAGGGTGACATAATTCATTTTCGGTTACAAATTTCAAAATAGTACTTATTAAAATTGTGCTGCTTGCGTTGTTACTGTTTACCATTCTAGAAAACCCCAGGTTTGATATTCTAAAACTAAATCTAGGTATAGGGATTTATACATTGTCTTTTTCTGGTGACAAGTGAGACTTAATCACTTGTTATAATTTCTATCCATAGTATTCTCTTCATTATGCCCTTACCACCTTGTGAGGACCAGGACCATATCCTACCCATGCACTTTTGACGTATTACCATAGATACATGAATAAAAATATGTATATTACTTAAACACCTCTTTAGCTGGTAATGGTACCCTGGTTTAACTCTGGAGATCAAGATGTGTGGGAGTAGGAGATGTTACATGCAAAGTGTCCTTGATTTTTAATGAGTGACACCCTTAATGGTTTTTATGCTGCTTCCATATGTGACACTGGCATCCCACTCAGAAGTTGTGTTTTTAATAGTTTTTATTTTTATTTATTTATTATTTATTTATTTTTTTACTTTTTAAAGATTATATTTCATTATTTTTAGAAAGAGGGGAAGGGAGAGAGGCAGAGAGGGAGACATCAATGTATGGTTGCATTTCACCTGCCTTCAGCCACAGACCTGACTGGAGACTTGGTTTGCAACCTGGTTATGTGCCCTGGCTGGGTTCGCAGGCCGGCACCTTATCCTCTGTGCTACCAGCCAGGGGCAATAGTTTTTAATTTTTAGTTACAGTTTAATATTAGATTGAGTTGGTCAAAAGTTTATTTAGTTTTTTCCTTAAGAAGGCTCTACTAGTGTTTAGTTGTTTTTAACTTTATTCAAAATAGTTCTGTTAGATAGTATTGTGACAGCTGTCATATCAGCATGCATTAAAAAAAAAAAAAAAAACTTACCAAAACTGGTGAATTTTTGTTTAGCCATTTTAATATTGAAGATGGAAGAAAATATGTAACATTTTCAGAGTATAATGCTTTCTTATTTCAAGATGGTAAAAGCACAGCTAAAACACACACAAAAAGATTTGTGCAGTATATGGAGAAAGTGCTAGGACTGATTGAACATGTCAAAAGTGGTTTAGAAGTTTTTTGGAATTATGGACATTCTGGCCCAATAATCCTTTGCTGTGGGTCTGTCTTATACTTTGGGAGGTATTTGGCCACACCCCTAGCCTCTACCCACTAGGAGCTAATAGCAGGAATAGCCGACATAGTCAAAATATCCAAATCAATAAAATTATTGGTGAAAATGAAAAATGTATCTTTTATTTTATGGACAAAAACTAAACGGTCTTTTTGGCCAACCCAATATTAGTTTCAGGTGTCCAACACAGCAATTTGGCATTTATATAATTTACAAAGTGATCACCCAATAAATCTGCTATCCACCTGGCACCATATATAATTATTAGAATAATATTGACTATATTCCTATGCTGTACTTTATGTCTCTATGACTATTCTCTAACTACCAATCTGTAATTCACAATTCGTTCATCTTTTTCATCCATCCTCCCAACTTCCATCTCATCTGGCAGCCATCAAAATATTCTCTATATCTATGAGATTTGTTTGTTTATTTCATTTATTTAGATTCCACATATATGTGAAATTGTATTTATTTTTAATTTTTCTTCCATCAATTAAATTTTTGTAGTTCCCTGACTGGTGGCACAGTGGGTAAAGTGCCAGCCTGTGAACCCAAAAGTCACTGGTTCAATTCCCAGCCAGAGTACATAACCAGGTTGCAAGCCAGGTCTCCAGCCAGGTCTGTAGCTGGAGGCAGGTGAAAGGCAACCATACATCAATGTTTCTCTCCCTTTCTTCCTCCTTCCCTGCCCTTCTCTAAGAAAATAATGAATACAATCTTAAAAAAAAAAAAGAAAGAAAGAATTTCCATTGAAATAAAATTATTAGCTCCTTTTCCTTTGGTTGGTACATAAAACTTTGTATAATCAGTAGTAAACTGAAAAGGATTTCCATAAATATCAGAATTTGATTGGTAATCTGGACATTTCCAAAATCATTGTCTCTTTGAAAACTGTTTTAACTACATGAACTGTTGACATCCACAATTTTTTAAAGGAAATGGCAATTTTATAAGGTTTGCCAGTTTTTTTCTGTGCATAACCAAATACATGATTTTATTTACTTATCAAAAAGCATGTTGAGCTGAAGGAGGGGGCTGTATGGGGGGTTAAATGGAGGAAAACTGGGGGACATCTCTAATAGGTGCTCACACATAGATGGAATAGTTCCTGTCCCCATGGAGCATGTAGTCTGAGTCATAAAGAAAGATACATTCATAATACAATGTGGATGACTAGCACAATTATTATAATTGCTCAATAAAACTTTTTGCATTTTTCCATATGAAAGTAAGAATGCAGTGTCTTAAAGAATGAATAAAACAAGTCCCTTCAAATGCTGAAAACCTTGGAAGGATCATAGCATAAGTACCTCCTTCTCTTCCTTTTCATGTTCATGTTAAAAGACCATATATGGGCAAAGCACTAACCTGGGACTCCAAAGGTTTAACTTCTTACACTGTGATCATATATAGTTAGTAGTTTTGTTATTTTTAAACTTAACCACATTATTTAACTTCCTTATACTTTAACTTTTTCATCTGCAAAGCAGAAAAACATAATATCTCCTACAATGTATATGAGAAGATTTTCTAATGTGTAATGTGTATTTTCCCATGGCCAGGCATGATCATGTATTTGGGGATGAGTAGCACATTTAGCACCAGATAATAATTATATAAAAGTGGGTGTGTTGTTTAGCACCTCTCCAATTATTTAGAGCAGTACTTAATAAACAATAAATGAGACTCTCAGGTAATAATAACTATTTCTATTTTCAGAGAGCTTACAATAGGCCAGTCTAGTTGGTTGATGGGCATCACCTTATTTTAGGGAAAGAAGAACCTTCTAAGCTTGGCTCTGTTATTTTCACCCTCAGTTTACAGAGGAGGGAATTGAAGTCTAAAAATAAGAACTTGCCCAAATCACAAAATTACTCCATCTAATGATGGAATTTATCAACTTCTGTGTGTTATCACATGCTCTGATCTAAGGTTCATCATCATCTCTATTTCTGTACTCTTCTTTTTATCCCATTTTCTAAAACAACAAAAAACAAAAAAACCAGAGAAGCACTCAACCTCTGTGGGCTTCCTCATCTGTACAATTGTACCCCTGATGGGCCCCATCAGTAAACAATTTAATTTATATAAAGCACATGTCCGGGAACCTCATACTGTCAAAGGAGACAGAAAACACATGCATATATATATATATATAGATACATATATATGCATCATCTGTAGTGGTGAAAACAGTTGGAAAGAGAAATAATGCGGAATAAAGGGACAGCAAACTATGGGGACAAGGGGCAGTTGTATTTTAGGCCAGCCTACCTGAGGAAACCCCTCTGAGTAGGTGACCTGGAGTAATTAAAGGAGCCAAACTTACAGATGTTTGGATAAAAAGCAATGCCATGTTCATGTGCATGGGCAGCTACAGCTCTGCCTGGATGAAGAACATTCTGAGCAGAAGAAACAGCAAGGACACATTTCCTGAGGAAGTTGTGTGCTTGCAGAAACAGCAAGAAGCCAGTGTGGCTGCCCTGGAGTAAGAGTGGTAACAAGATAAGATAAATAGTGGGGAGGCAGAACAAAGATACATGTGGCCACTCTTAGGCCACTGGAAGCACTTTGAGATTACTCTGAGCAATACAAAAAGCCATTAAATATTGATCAGAAGAATGAGTGTGACCTGAATTTCATTTTGATAGGATCCCTTCATTATATGGAGAAAAGACCGAGGATGAGGCAATAACAGACACCAGATATTGCATCATTTGATAAGTCCATCACCCAGGTAGAGAGAGTGGACTGGGATGTAGCAGTAGAGGTGAAGAGAAGTGATGTGTCTCTTAGTATGCAGGATTTCTAATGTACAGCCAACAGGACATAAAGGTGGTAAGATACACAGGTAATAGGAGGCCAAAATGGAGATCAGACCAAAAAATGAAATTTCTAGGGAACCTTGGCCTGAGCTAATAAGAGGATGGTCCCTGGAAAAGTTCTTGGCACATGGAGGAGCTTAACATTTTTGGTTGAATGAATAAATGAATAGAGTTGCTGTTAGAAAGTCTTTGTCAGGGAAGGAGGTTGGGTTAGAATCAGTAATTTTATTTTGGACTGGATGATTTCCAAAGCCTCCAGCTGGAAGTCTTAAATTTTATATATGCAAGGTCTGCATTGCCACTGTAGATATGTGTTTGACAGTCTTTCGTTTGTAGGTGGAATTTAAAGCCACTCTGGGAGACGTACTCTTAAGTTTAAGTGGCTTAAGAAATAAGGCAGAACTAGTGACCAATGAGGTGAGAGGACAATCAAGAGTGATTTCCACCCTGGCTGGTAGCACAGTGGATAAGGCACTGGCCTGTGAACCCAAAGGCTGCTGGTTCAATTCCCAGCCAGGGCACATAACCAGGTTGCAAGCCAGGTCTCCAGCCAGGTCCATAGCTGGAGGCAGGTGAAAGGCAACCATACATTGATGTCTTTCTCCCTCTCTGCCTCTCTCCCTTTCCCTCTCTCTGAAGGATAATGAATAAAATCTTAAAAAAAAAAAAAAAAAAAAAAGTGATTTCCTAGGAGTCAGGTGTGGGAAAGACAGAGTGGTCACTATGTCTAATGCTCCTCACTTTTGCCTAATATGAAAAATGGGAATTGGCTACTTGGTTTAGCAATGGGCATATGTTTTCACCTCCCACCCCGTCTTTACCCACTCCTCACACATTTATCGTTACCCATTGCCTTGCTCTGGCATAAATCCCAGGCACATTAATGGTTCTTGAAACCGTGAGATCTAGGGAAACATTTTATAAGATGGAGCTACATGTTGTTGTTGTTGTTGTTTAACTAATGACAAAAAATCCACAGATTTCAGAAATAAATTTTAATCTTATTCAGTTTTACTTATGTAATATTGATGATATTCACTCATAGCATATTGCTTGGAAGTTTAAGAAAACATTATCTGTTTCAAACAAAATTATCCAACACAGTAAAACACCCAGCTTTGAAGCTGACACCATGAGGCCCCACCACTGTAAACACCCCCTTAAAGGAGTCAACCACAGACCCACACATCACACCTCCTCATTCCTTGAAGATTTTAACACCTGCCTCCCTGTGTTCTCTCCCGAGTCCTACTCCTGAAAGAATTCTTGGTGATTTCAATATCTATGTCAGCCCCTTGATCTTGATTACTAATTGCCTGGGCTTTTTCCATCTGCTCCTGTTCCGGATTTCCTTTTTTTGAAGTTTGCACCAACTGCATGTCTAAGCTGTAAAGATCTGTATTTGTTGGAATTAGAGATGGTTTCGTTTACTTCATTATGCTTTGCAAAATGCCAGCTCTACCTCTTTATGTTTTTTTGCTTCAAGTAGTTTGTGGCCCTCAATCTGATATTCTGCTGTTGCCACAGGAGTGTTAGGAAGGGAGTGGCAATAGGATGAAGGATGGGTAGGAGGAAATGTTAGTAACTCTTGGTTTTAGGTGTGCGGGAAAAAACCCAGCTGGAAATCGCAGCATAGAATTGCAGCATAGACCTCTTAGCATGTCATTTGACTTTTAATAATTCATAGTGTTCTGTTTAACTATGTCTTAGCCATATTCCAAATATATCATGTAATTTGATCTTCAGAAGCAGTTTGGTCAAGACTCTGAAACAGGGATAAAATGTGACTTGCTTTATAGGTCATGCATCTGGTAAGTCAGAACCATGTAGAGGCTGCAGATCTTCTGAAGTTAAATGCATTGTGTTATTGGCATTAAACAATGTATTGTTCAAAATGGCCAGTGGTTAAAATAGCTGCCTTGGCTTTCTTCCCAGGAGAGTGTTAAAAATATAGTGGTGATTCAATAAATATTGTCACCAGTGTTGTCTGTGGTGATGGTGATGGCGACAGATAGAGAAATGTGCTGAATTGTTCTAATGGGTGCCTTTTTAAAAAGATTGTCAAACACATTGACTGTTTACAGCATGGGGGCCACAATGGAGAGCTAGGTGGGGCATGATTCATGCTACTCTTCTCCACAATATGCTGAACACCACAGACGCAGCTAATGGGAAGTGCCTCATTATGTACTGTCAACTCCAGTAACAGACAACGGCTAACTTTGCTAGCATTGCAAATTGTGGGATGTCTAGCTAGTGAAAACCACCACTGGACTTCAAAAACTAGGCTGCAGTGTTATAGAAAAGGCATACTTAGAGTTCTGTTGCAAATATCTTATATATTTGTCTTTGTCAGTTTAGAAACAGCCTTCATGTTCCCAGCTTGATACCAGAATGGCTGTCCTGGGGATTCCTTTCTCTGTGAGTGCCTCCTCCTTCAGTCATATTTTAATGGTGAAAGACTTTATAAGTGTAATGGTGGTGAATGGACAGACCTGGATTAGTGGTTCTCCTACAAGAATATTTCTGAAGTTCCCTCCTCCACCAATCATGCCATATGCACAAACACACCTACCACTGTAGCACAACAGCTGTGGGGGACATTGCTGTCCATACAGAGAAGGTTCGGGAGGCATCAGGAAGAGGCACAGACTTCTTACTCTGTGACTTATGATCAAGTGTCTTTTGTCTCCATTAAATTGTCACCTCCTGCAAGTCAGGATCCTGGATTTATTTTAGTCTAGTACCTATGAGCCATAGTTGCACCTCTGTGAACACTCACCTACAAAATTAATGCATTCCCTTCTAAAAAGCCTATAATTAAGTTGGGAGTGGGGTTTAATCATTTTTGCCTCCCCTGTCCCTAGAACAATGCCTAACACATAGTAGGTGGGCCCTATGTAATGGTTTAGTGAAGGAAGAAGGGTTTGAAAGAGTTACCGATTCAGATGGCTCCTCATGGCCAAATTAAAGGCTAAGCAACCCTTTTCTAATGATCAGAGACAGGGAAGTGATGACTTCTAGACTTCTAGTCACTTATTTTTTCCAGGCCACCAGAAATAATGCCCTAAAAGTGGTTGTTTATTTCAGAAGGCAGAAGCTAATCTGAAGCTATTCTCTTTATTTTTATATTCACATGCCTCTAAAACAGGAAAACACCAGAGGCCTATTCATTGCTCACAAATGATCTAGGGGGTAATAATGAGCTTGCTTTTTCAGCTGTGCTGCCCTTTGATGCTATCCTGGGTTTAATTGAAAATATGTTGTGACCTTGGTTTTGCTCACTGGGATGGGGGTGTTCCAATAGGCATGGGGCCTCTGAAGCAATCCCTTTGAACAAATATCATTTATCTAATTTGGGGGTAGCCTGCAAGAAATAATTTACGAAGTCCTAGAAATTCAAAATGTGTTATTTGCAAGCAATTCATATGAAGCTAATAGTTTTCCCTAAAAAGAGACTTTTTATTGTGCCGTACCTACTGGTTGAATTCTAAATGCTATCAGTCTGATGATAGTATTGTCCCTAACAGTCTCATGTTTCATCATAATTAAATAAACAGCTTGTGAATTGCAGTCCAAAAAATGTCTTTGTTCCACTCTTAACTTAAGAGGTTTCCATGGAAACCACAAGCAACAAGTTTAACTGACATTTATTGGACTTGAGGCTATATGCAGCATTGATATCTCTCTGCTCTTTCTCTCAGACACTCTGTGTATGTCTCCTTCTCTTCCTTTAACCCTCACCATCCTCTTCCCCGACCAGTCCTCTCCTTCTCCTCATTGTCCTCCTCCCCTTCTCTTATGAGCAATGAGGAAGTAATTTGGACTCAGTTAGATTTAACAAATGCAATAATACTAAAATGAGCTCTGAGACTTAAGTGTAATTGTGTTATTAGCTGGAAATGTTTTTCCTCAAAAACAAAAGAATTGAGAGTGAAGTTTACTCAAATAGCACATGCTGGCAAGAAGAAACCCAGTGGAAAATTTGCAGTCCACCTTCTTGCAGCCCACACTCATACCCCAGCAATGGTTTTTTCTTGGTTTAGTCAACCCAGCTTGATGTTTCCCTTCAGGCCTAACTTTTGTTCTTTTAAATGGGGCATAAAGTCATTGTGCTGATTATATTCCAAGAGAAAAAGATGAGTTTATGTAGGAAAAAAGTGAATGCTGTATGTCGTATATCTACTATGTGCCAGATATTTTGTTATGTGCTTTCATTTAGGTTGTCTTAGTTAATCCTGCAAAATTTACTACCAGACAGGAAAATGAACCTGGAGCTGGTAGCTTAAGTTGCAGTCCCACGACCTGCTGGCTGTAAAGGTCTGAGTGAAGTGCTTCAATGCTCTGTCTTGGTTTCTCAAAAACAAAATGAATATAAGCGCTTCTTTAAAAAACGGCATTTTATTAGGATTAGAGATGATAATGTGGCCAGTGCACAATATTAGTGATGTTTCTCTCCATCCCTTTAGAAATGAGGGAAATGAGTTGTCAAAAGAGTAAGTTATTTATCTATGGCTACAATGTGTGGGCATGCACTACAGAGGTTTATTTATTTCTTTTTAAATTAAATTTAATTTTTTTCTAAATTTATTAAATATTTTATTTATTATATTTAGAGAGAGGGGAAAGGAGAGGGGCTGACAGGGGGAGAAATATCAACATATGGTTGCCTTTCACCTGCCTCCAGCTAAGGATCTGGCTGGAGACCTGGCTTGCAACCTGGTTATGTGCCCTGACTGGGAATCAAACCAGCAACCTTTGGGTGCACAGGCCAGCTTCTATTCACTGTGCCACCAGCCAGGGCTTTAATATTTATTTTATTGTTGTTCTTTTACTATGGTCCCAATTTCTCCCTTTGCTCACCCCTGCCCCACCCCTTCTACTCCCACAGTCAATCCCCACCTTGCTGTTCTTGTCCAAGAGTCCTTTATATTTGTCCTTGACTAGACCCTTCCCCTACTTTTCCCTGTTATACTCCTCTCCCATTACTCCCCTCCCCCTTCCCTCTGGTCACTGTTTGTTCTTTATTTCCTTATCTCTGGTTTTATTTTACTTATTTGTTTGTTTTGTTCATTAGGTTCTATATAGGTGAAGTATGAGATTTATCTTAGATTTAGACAGACCTAGAGTCAGTTATTGATGGTATGAATTGGGGTAAGTGATAAACTAAAAGAGCACCTAGTTGAAAGATCATACAGTTGTTATGAGGATTAAGAAAAATTGTATATGAAGAGTACTCAAAAATGTGTAAGGCAGATAGAAAACCATATTTTTTTTGCTGTCTCCCTCCCTCTCCTGCCTTTCTGAATTGTTTTGTTTTTAGTATGGATTCAAACTAACCATGATCGCTCTTCAAAATCTATCTAATATTTATAATTTAGAATTATCTCACCATTCATAAACTACGTCAAGATATTGTGATAACAATTGATAAAGGAAAGACAGAAAAGTTCATACCTATTTTGTAGGTTAGCATAAAGGGAAGTCAGAGTTGTTATTGACAAAGCCTTCCCATTGTGAATGAGCAAGTGGAATTTTTTAACTTTTAATTTAGTGATTTAATTTAATTTTTATTTAATCTTTATTGTATTTTTTCCATTGCTATTCAGTCCCCTTACACCTCCCTCCCCCAGCAATCACCACACTGTTGTCCATGTCCATGAGTCTGTTTTCCTTTTTGCTCAATCTCTGCAA
Organism: Noctilio leporinus; assembly: GCA_004026585.1. NCBI lineage: Eukaryota > Metazoa > Chordata > Mammalia > Chiroptera > Noctilionidae > Noctilio > Noctilio leporinus. Next base: position 167,049 of record PVIW01002723.1, on the reverse strand, counting down.
GCACTAAACTGCCAGCTCTCCACCAGCTTCCATACTGCTCTCATTTACCTAGGTTTCTAGAGTTCTTTTTTTAAATATAATTAAATCTCTTGAAGTCAATTGTTCTTATTTGGGGCCCCTGTTCTTGAGTTTAAAGGCTGAAATCCAGGAGATTTTTGGTCATATACCTAATCATGGTGAGAGAAAGAACATTTTGGCACAGGAGGAGGAAAAGAAATAAGGAAGGTTAGTTGCAAAATCTGTTTCTTGCAGATCTGTTTCCAGGTTGTTCTTTCAGGGTACAAAGGGACATGTAGAAATACAATGATTGATCTCAAGGGTAGATGAGGCATTGATTTTGTACAGCAATACTTAGTGTTGCAGGTTGGAAATGAAAGTGTGGGATAGGGGAAAAACTCAAGTCAGGTATCAGTCAGAGATTTGGTGAGCATCTACTAAATTCAAAAGGGAGTATACAGCTAGGACAAGGGTGTGAGGGGGTGTGATTGATGGAAAGCATGATAATTAACATACACACAAATACACACACATGGCTGCAACCACATACACACAGGCACATGTATGAAAGATTATTCAGAATGAGCATGTCTTTAAATTATAATCAGTTTATGGTCTTAAAGAGCTCATGCTAGGAGGTTATTAACTCTACTATCTTTATTTTTATGTTTATTCTCGCTTGTTTTGAGAATATGCATTTTCACATTGTCTTTGAAAGAATCTCTTTAAGCCCCTTTCTTCATTTTTTAAATAATATAATTCCTAAAGACACTTAGCCAGATGCACAAAAATAGTAGTACATTGAATATGAATAGTATATGAATAGATAATGTATATCAGGCAACCCCTCTGTGTTGTAGAAAGCACTCTTCTGGTCACATATGTTGTGGGATACGTGGCACCAAATTAATGAATCTTAATCATTTTCTTATTGCATGGTTGAAAATTATAAATAAGTTTTAATATCTTTCTTCCATTTCCTAACAGATCACCGTGGTAAATTTGGGTTCTGAGGAGAGTGAGTAAGAAAAGAAATCTTTCTGGATGCTGTAGAGCAGTATCAACACACTAATATTGTAGAGGGCCAAACAGTAAATATTTTAGGCTTTGTGAGCCATCTTCCCTGCCACTGATATCCAACTCTGCTTTTACTATGCAAGCAGTTATAGATAATACATACATTCGTGGATGTGTAAGTGTTCCAATAAAACTTTATTGACAAAAACATGTTGTGGGCCAGACTGCCTTATGGACAGTAGTTTGCCAACTATTAATCTTAAAGTTTTGCTTTTATCTTCATCTAATTCCATTTCTGCTAACGTGACAATTACAGCTTAAAAGATGGGACTGGGGAGGGTAGGAGTGGCAACTAGATCATTTTGTGAATTTTACTTTTTTGTCACACTTACCTTTGATTAAACATTGTCTTTTAAGTGTTTCTTAAGTATAGAAAGATCACATGTTCTATCTGTATAGAAGGGTACAGAAAGTTTAGGTGGCTTGCATTAATGTCACCTAGCATCTGTAATATCTACCTGTAGGGCTATCCTTGTATTTTCAACTGGGTTATTCTTTCTAAAATACATCATTTAGAGAATAAAGAAAGATGGTGGGAGAAGTAATCAAAATAGATTTCATTATCTAAGCCAAGGAAAAGAAAGTTGACTAAGGGCTTAAATAGGGAAATACATAGACTTCCCTACATCCTTATCCCATTAAAATACCATAGGGGACTGAGTTCCTTATTATTTTTTACATGTATTGCTAATATTTTTCATAATTTATCTTTGAATATAAGGTATTGTAGGCAAACACATACAGGAAAATAGAGGGAGTTCTTGCTTTGCAAGGTGCTGTGTTAACTGAAGCTTGTTCATATTGAAACTGAGTCCTCATTTTGCAAGGTTCCATGGTAACTGAGTGCAAATCTGTTATAAAAAATAGCTGTGCAAAAAAGAGAAATTGGTTCTGATATGCATGTTAACATTGGCATCAAGCAAAAGGAGAAGTGTCTTAAGGAAATAAGTAAGAATCCAATTTCCAAATGTCTGCATTGGTCATATAATACCCTCCTTTGTGGTCGCTAAGGGGAAACAAAGAAATCACTGATTGCTGTCATTTCCATTATCTGACATGTCATCACCAAGGTTTCCTCATTACACCATGTTAACAGTGTTGAGGTTACTTGAAAGCATTTCCAGTTCTAATTAGGAAGTCATCCCTGCTATCTGCATTCTGATTAAATGACGTGGCCTGGAAGTCACGGGACGAGTCTATGCTGTTTCCTCCCCTTGCTCAGATCTGGTAAACACAGACTCAATTAAAGAAAGTTTTCTTATCAGGTTTTTCTGAGTCATTTTGGTGAGTTTATTAAACTCTTAAGTTATGCTAAAAACTTCAAGGCAAGTCATCAGTGGGAGACAGGCCTGGATGAACAGGACTTACTCTGATGTTTTAGGAAGTCCAAAATGAACAGAAGTTAGAGCATCCAATGATGGGTCTGGCATCCAGGGAGCTGGTGAAGTATGAAGAAGTTTAAAGAGGGAGGATTGATGAACAGAAGTATGGAAATCCTGATGCCATGTCAGCCTATATTTCAGGTAATAAGCAAAGCTAAGTCTAGTCCCTCATCATTGCATACCTCAATTATTGAAATACTTTCTTAGTTAACCTCTAGATCTTACCATGCATTCTTCCTTACTTAGTCTCCATATTATGGTGAATTTGCTTTTCACAAAATACTCTTCTCATTGTCCTATTCCTTCCAAATGAAATGAGTAAAATCAGGTTGCTACAACCCATCTCATGACTTAGTATAGAATCTAAATTATTTTGCCTATTTTTCACAATTTTACTTACTGTACCATCTATGCCACTGGTTATTATTTTATGTTCCTAGTAGAAGTCAGCTTGTGTTTCTCTGCCCAATACTCACGTTACTTCCATACATTTCCCACCTAACATATGCCTATTTTCCAGCAAACTGTCTTCCTTCTTTCTCTTAGTGTGTCCTCCTAAAACTGTTCATTTTTCTCTAGCTTTTTCTGCTTTATTATAGTAGTTCTTGAGTGTACACTTATGAATCTCATTACCCTGGCAGATTTATGGGAAAAGCTTGGCCCTAGGGATCAAGAGCTGAGCATTGTGCTTGATACTTAGTAGGTGCCCAGCAAATTTTATTGAAGGGATAAATGTTTGTGTTTCTGTCTTTCTTGGCACGTCAGATCTTTTGCTTATCCAAACTACATAGCCTACTAAAACTCATGTCCACATAGCCTTCACTAACAGTTCAAAATTAACTGTTTTCCCTTGAACACCAAACTGCTTATAATTATTCACCTTATCACGTACATACTCATTCAGTATAACATTGGGCATTGGTTTATGAGTCTGCTGTTTATGTCAGGCTTGTCTCAGCACAGCATTGCAAATGATCAATGATGGGGACTTGCCGAGTTGAAGGAGTTTCCTCATAGGTAAAGCTCACACAGTGTTGATGAACATACTTAGAATTATATAATGTTAGAGATGAAATTACTTTAGAGATTCTTTTTCTCAGCACCTTCCTATAAAATGAATTGCAGCTATGTTTAGTGGTTTTTTGGCTACTGCCCAGGAAATGAAGGCTTTGCACAGTTTAATAATAAACAGGGAAGATAGTACTTGATAAAACATTGGAAGATGGTTTTAAAATCTGAATGAGCCTTTATAGGTGGTATTTATTCCCCTTGGATTCCTTGTAAGGCAATTTAAATTGCATTACTCATTACAAAAATCCATATGCCTTTTGGGTGCTACTGTTGGCTTATTTGTGTTCAGCCTGTAATGGCAATGATTATCCTGCACAAGCATTTGCTAAGGATTAAGGAGCAGGTGGGGGTTAATGGCTATCAACCCTTCCCAAGGAAACATAGGAAGCCCACTCATTAACTGCACCACCAGCTTCTAAAATCCCTCTCTACTTGCCTTGCCAAGGACATATGTGAAAACAGGCTCATATTTTCAAAGGCTTTTTAGTTACTTGCCCTATCATTAACATAGGTAGGAAAATATGTAAATGTTAATATAAATAAATATATGTAAAAAAATTAAAGAATAATATTTAGCCTTGTAGACTGACAAGAAATTGTCATGGGGAGAAGTATACATTTCCATAATTTGATCAAGTGTAATTTGAGACATTCAGCCCCTTTAATTAGTTATCCTTTAACTCTTTTTTTCCAACTTAGATTTCATAGAGAATATTATTCTATTCTTCCTCCTAAGTGGCTAAAACACATGTCTAGTTTCTGTAACTTAACATAATCCAACATTAGATATTGGGGTGGGAGGCAGTGGTTATAGGGATTTGGGTTGTAGTTGTTTTAATGGAATATACTTTTTTTCACTTATTCTTGATATACACTTGATCTTTACAAATATTAAAGAGCATGATATTTTGTCCTTTGTCAATAATTATTACTCAAAATATTGTAACAGATAGATACACATTAGTAATTCAATTGCACTATTTCAGTACATTTTTCCTTCAGGAATAAACTGTGGCAAATGAAGGAAAATTGTGGAGCAGACATTCCATTTCTTTCTGTTGAGGAAGCTCAGGACCTATTTCATCATGTAGCATTCTGATTCTTACATTGACACAAATTCCTTAAAGAAATGACATGGGGCGACAAATTTTCACCCAAGTATTTAAAGGGATCATTGTCACTAGGGGAAATTTTAATCCAGAACCTTCCACAATGGACACTTGTCTTGAAGAACTTACTAAAACCTCAGTCAACTCCTTAGCTTTTTACTTTTAGAAATATGATTTTGATAGTTCCACATGAGACAGTAGTCACATTTACTAAATAGAACAAATGGATATTAAAGCAGAATGCCAGTTTGCTAATTTATAGCTATACCTTTAAGAGACCCTTCAAATACTTGTCTGTCAAATCTTTTCATGTAAAAATTAATTTTTTGCAGTCATAAATCTCTTAGAGACTGTGATAAGAAAACCAATCATATTTATGCAAAAATTTACATGTAATTTCAAGAGATTGACAAATTGTCCATTATCCATTCATGAACTTCTGAAGAACCCATGGATTGAACTATGCATTTTTATGAAAAAGCAAATTATAATTAAATAAGATGGTTGATGGAAAACAAACTAAGAATTTTTAATTGCATGATTCAGACTGCTTTAGCATCAGTTTATAATAGTCTGATGTGATAATCATTCTCTATAATTGGACTTCAGTTGTCATCAGTAGAAAAATAACAAACAAAAACAATGTCAAACATTTATGCAATATTGAATATATACCAGGCATTGTTCTTCTTAATTTTTTAACTTATGTTTCCTCATAGCAATAGAGTATGTAAATAAGAATATTCATCTCCAGGAAGTTTCACAGATTGGCACTACACACATTTGTATCTCTAATTAAAAAAAAAAAAAGCAAACACTACATTCTATTAGCATCCACATAATTGTATAAGTAGTTGGCAATTTATAACCATCAATATTTTCTAGAATCTTTTATTTCTTTTTGAATTATTTATTCTTTCATTTAATATACACATATACAATATGTCAGGTAGTGTGGATGCGGTATTTAGCATACCACTTACTGCTGGTAAAGATAAATTTTTACTCTAATGTATGGTTTTTCAATTACTCATTTGCATAGTGATTTTTCGGTAATCTACCTCTTCACAGTGTTAATGTACTTTAAAGCTTTTGTGTATTTATCGTGGGGTGGGGCAAGAAGTAGTTATTGAGTCTCCTCTTTACCAGTTATAATGAGTTATATATCATTTTTGGGTTTTATTTATTTTTATTCCAAATGCAACTTGATATATTATTTGTTATTACAAAATTAGCTCATTAGCCTGCTTGGCTCCTAACTGAGAAATAGAATATGGGCTCCTTTCAGCAATGCAATTCAGCAAATATTTACTGAATGCCTAAGTATCATTCCATTCCTGTCCTGAGGAAGTATATGATTAAGTAGGTCAACTATATTTCCCAACATTTAGATTCAAACAGATTGGAAAAGTGCTGTCTTCCTGGCATTACAGACACTTAGGGAGAAGATGCATTAATACTGGTCAGTAAGACCAAGGAAGGTCTAGTGACAACTGTCATTGTAACATTGGCTCTGACGTCAGGGTACAATTTTGAAAGTAAAATCTGAGTCCAACATTCCAGGCCATGGGAAAAATAGGAGCAAGGTTCTGAGGAAGTAAAGTAGGGGGTATATTTTTAGAATCAGCAACAAACTACAGCCTAGACTGTCTTAAGGAGAACAGTGGGAAATAAGACTGGTAAAAAACATTGTGGTGCAGCAGCATGCCATCTTGCATGTCATACTAAGACAGTGGTTTTAAGAGAGAAAATCCCCTCTTTCCCCCATCCCCCATAACATTTGGTCATTCTAGAGACTACAGATTGCCGTAATGGGGGACAGGGTGCTACTGGCATATTGTGGGTAGAGGCAGAAAGGGATTTAGGCTTTATTCTGTGAGCATGGGGTAACAGTTGGTGGGTTATGGTTTCTAGAACTGTGATTTTCTAGGTCCCTGAGTGTTATTACACTACTATATCTGTATGTGTTACTTTGAAGACCACTGCAGCCCCCCACCCCCCGCCCAAAAGTACAAATCAAAACAAAATAAAACTAAATAGCTTTGCATATAAGATGTCATGAATTAATCATTTGCTGGCCTTGAACCTGAGAAAAAATAAGAAAGAACAGAAAGGAAGGGGAAAGAAGTTTTTATGCATGGGTAGGGCTCCAGACTAAAACCTCTTGGTGCAAAGGAGAATGCAGCCAACATTACAAAGAGGCACATTTCTGATAATTGGAACAGTCTAATTTCACTTCCTGAAGGACAAAATAGCAAATGGTATGTGGAGCTTGAGGTTTTAAGCTTTCTTCTTTGATGATGCATTTCACTAAACCAACACAGCCAGCAGCTCTCATAAAAATATAAAAATGTCTCTGAACACCTTAAATCCCACTCCCCCTTAAATCTGAAAAACAAGCCAGCCATCTATACTTCATTTCTTCATAAATAATCAACCTCAAAATGTGCACATGATCAAAGGGATTCATAAGCAGCCAGAAACCTCATGCCAGGTACACTTTTCTCTCCTGTATCACATGAGGCTAAGCAAGCGGGAAGAAACACATTAACTCTATTTTACCCTTGCCAAGTTGTTGGCTATATTTCTGCATCTGCTTTTCTAACACGAAGTAGATTTCACTTTTTGTTGCTAAGACAAAGTCAGATCTGCTATCACCTTCCCCAATTCCTCCCCTATGCCAATTTGTTTCTTTGGATCGTGGCAGAAGAATTGTAAGATGTTTTTCTCTTGTGGCTTTTCCAGGTTTTCTAATGAATGGTTCAAATGAGTTCTAGGAGCAGGAATGTGATGATGGATTTTAAAGGGCACTTGGGGACGATTTGACTCTCTGCCTGTCTCTTGTTCTCTGCAATAGTCTTAGATCCAATGGAGTGAATGGGAAGCTGAATCAAATCTTCCTCATTCTGAAGTCCCTGCAAAGAAGCCAATTGCGGAAAGCGCTTTTGCATCCTCCACATTGGAATTTTCAAGGCAATCGTGTTATTTTTAGGCACATACAGTAGAGGGCATTGTTTGGCCAGACTTAAAAACAGGGCTGCTATTGACAATAATAGATGAAGAGAAAGAAACCCGGTAAGAAACAAAAACCAAAATCTCAAAGAGAACAAGGATACAACAAGATGACCTTTATATTGCTTTGTTCTCCCTAGCTTTTCTTTATAAGAAGGACCTCTATGAAAATAACTAAAATCTGAACAAGCATGGTTCCAGAAATTAATGAAATGTCTCCTATGTGAGTTGGATACTACTAGATGCCAGGGATCCATTAGTGTTTTTGGTGTAATTTAGGTATTCAGTGAATTTATAGCTTTAACTATCTACAGGCCGCTTCTGTCTATTTAAACACCTACTAATTCATATATTTATGCATTTAACAAATGTTTGATGAGGTTTTTTTTCTAGGCAAATACCACTGGAAGCCTTTCTTCCTTGGACCTTAACATTTCTCCCGAGATAGGCAATAAGAAAATAAGCATTAAGTATACCAAATAATGACAAGTACTATGATGGAAATTAACTACGATAATGTGATTGATGGTCATAGAGAGATTACTTAGGCTGGCTGATCATGAAAGAACTTCCAGAGAAGATAAAATTTAAGAGAACCCTGAATATCAAGGCAAACCAACCATGCAAAAATCAAAGGACACTTTCTGCACACAGAGGGGACCCTAAAGCAAAGGTTTTGGTGGGAGTTGAGGGGTAGGGGGGTGGGGGGAACTGCGAGTGACTGAGAAATAAGGAAGACCAGTATGGCTGCAGAGAGAAGGAAGATAAAGAAAGCTGCAATGTACATGGCAGGTAGGCAGGTTTCAGGCAATCTTTTGTTAGAGGCCAAAACAGTTTGCATTTTGCTCTAGAAGGATGGATAGAGAACTAACAGGAATGTTTCAACTGAAGAATGATATGAATGTATTTATATTTTTAATCTTCACTCTAAATGCTGTACAAGGTATTGATTGTGGCAAGGCAATTGCAAAAAAAAATAGAGAAACTGGTCGAAGTGCATTTCAGTGGTCGGAGAAAGGCATGAAGATAATTGGTCTAGTGCAGGACAGTGAAGAAAAGTAGTTAAATCCAGTTATATTTTAGTAGTAGAGTCAAATGAATAGTGTTGTACTGCATGTAAATAATGACAGAGAAAAATCAAGGAAGATTCTTATATTTTTGCTGGGAACCACTATGTAATAGTGGCATTAATAGAATTGCATGGGCAGGTTTAGGGATTTGCTTTCAGTATATGCTGAGTGACTTAGTGAATCTAATCCTCTCAATGTCTATTAATTAATGCTATTATTATCACTCCCACTTATAAGTGGTGCAGCTTGGGAGAAAACCAGTTTGTCCCACTGACCCCTGCAGTTCAGTGACCTCAAATCGAGGTCCTTCTGTCCTGTGTCATTCACATCAATTGAATGAGACTGTTTTCAGGAAAGCAGATCATAAAATTTGTTTTTAGCCAAGGAATAAAGGGCACAGTATGATCAAACCTTAAGATCCCTTATTTTTGATTTTGGGAAATCAGGAAAGTCTTAAAGGGTTGGAGGAAGGTCAGTGAGATCAAAGGTGTGGATTTCAGAAAAGGGTAGACAGTTTTTGGAATTGCAGGGAGCATGTTCAGTTTCCAAACATGCTTGGAGCATGCCTGGCCATACATCACATGTCCCATTCTAATAATAAATCTCTAATCCTGGGTGTGGCTTTTAGCATACTAACAAAGAGAAGTTTATCAAAAAGGTGACCTGGGAAGGGGTTTCATGTGTCATTTGGGTCTTTCCAGTGCAAACCAATTTCTTAGTGGCGGTACTTGGGTTCTTTATCTGGTTCCTGAAATGTCCCCCTTTGTTGGGTTATTTTCATTTTTTGCTTTTTTTTTTTGGTTTTGGGTTTTTTTGTTTGTTTATTTGTTTGTTTTTTGGTTTGTTCATTTTCTTTGTTTTGTTTTGTGATGAATTCATCCTGGTTTGTCAGGGGATCATTGGAGAGACTACAAAAAAAAACTTAGTAATAGTTTAAAGGTTAACTAATGATGCAGTAGCACAACCTGATAACAAATTTACCAAGATCATATGGTCAAGAATCCTCAATGAACTCTCCAACCCTCCTCATTTTATCCTAAATCTGGTTTTTGTTCCTTTAGGTTTTGATAATATAGATGGGGGAAGGGCATTTTCTATGCTTCACTGTTGTTCTAAGTTGGAAAGTACAGATGTTGTCAGGTAGCTAAAACTGTGTGTTTAGTAGTCATTTGTGAGAGATCCCTGTGTCCAGGCTTGAACATCAGAGTTTCCAAAATAATATCCTGCTTTCCCTGTGTACAGTGATTTTCTCTAACATGTTCTTTTTAAAGATGTTTTAATTTATGTTGTACACTTGAAACTAATACATTGATTTTTATTGATGAGACCATATACGGAAACTAATTTTGCCTTCATTGGTATTTCATACACCATAGAATTTCTACTAGGCAGTTCATTTGAACTCCTAAACTTTATCATCAGATCCTGAGATTAAACATCAGTTCCATTCAGTTCAAAACTAAAGCGAGGGATGTCAGTTATTCAAGTCATTTGGCTTTTCCTTCCGCCGATCTCTCTCCAGGTTGTTTGCCATAGAAGGGCAGCATCTTTCTAAAACTATGCTCCCATCATGTCCTTTCCTGCTTCAGAACTCAGAGTTTCTTGCTGAGTGTCTTTATTGACACAAATCCAGATTCTTCTACCAGGCATGCAGGGCTCCTCAACTGGGTCAGCTTCACTATCTAAATTCTGCATTGTAAGCTCTCTGCTTCCAGCAAGTCAGCTCTCCTGTTGTCTCAGCCTCCTACTCCTCTGCTTTTACAAGTTTCTCTTTTCTCCTTCCATACCACTCCCCTTTAAAACTCTCTGATTACCTGTGTCTATTTTGATTTCTGACAATATTTTGTGACATTTAGATATTGAATACATTGCTTTTCATTAGTGCATAGAGACATGCATGTACACTTTTTATTTTTTATATGTTCCTATACATTAGTATTACGTAGCACCAACAAGGTGGTGAAGTTCTAGAAGGCCTGGACAATTGAGCTCTTTTATAATCCTTATTTTATACCCTCCAGAACATAGCAACCTATTAACCACATGCTTTTTATTTTTTCCTTTTTTTTTCTTATACATCATTCTCTCTACTCACTGTGTCTTCTCATCTGTTGCCACCTCTAAATATTAAACATGTATATTCTTTTATTATAAGCCACATAAGTCTTCTAGAAAAAAAGTGAAAATGCAGATTCAGATTTTTTAACCCCAAATCTCAGTGTAAAATCCCAACATTTTATAGAAGCATTGTAAAATCAGTGTGTTTAGCCAAAGATCCTGCTGTTGCCTTGACAGGATGAATCCCTGGGTTATTGTATGGTTTCTACTACATTTACCTAGAGGAGCGGCCCTGAGCCTTTACAAAAATTTTCTTTTTCTCTGAAAACCTGCAGAGCCACCTCCTCCTGCAGAAGGGGTGGAGAAAGCTCAACGGATTTGCACAAGTGACTTTCAAATGGGGGGAAAAAATTGCCCTAGGAAATATTTTTATGGGAATTTTGATTTGGAGATGTAATATGTAATCTGTTGCTTTTTCTTTTCCTATAAATTCTAGCTGTTTTATTTTTAATTTAAAGAGAGTCTTGAAGCCCTGGCTGGTAGCACAGTGGATAGGGTGCCGGCCTGTGAACCCAAAGGTCGCAGGTTCGATTCCCCAGCCAGGGCACATAACAAGGTTGCAAGCCAGGTCTCCAGTCAAGTCTGTGGCTGGAGGCAGGTGAAAAGCAACCATACATTGATGTCTCTCTCTCCCTCTCTGCCTTTCTCCCTTCCCCTCTTTCTAACAATAATGAAATAAAATCTTAAAAAAAAAAAAAAAGAGAGAGTCTTGCCCTAGCTGGTGGCTCAGTGGATAAGGTGCCGACCTGTGAACCCAAAGGCTGCTGGTTCGATTCCCAGCCAGGGCACATAACCAGGTTGCAAGCCAGGTCTCCAGCCAGGCCTGTATCTGGAGGCAGGTGAGAGGCAACCATACATTGATGTCTCTCTCCCTCTCTGCCTCTCTCCCTTCCCCTTCTCTCTGGAAATAATAAATAAAATCTTTAAAAAATAAAAAAGAGAGACAGAGAGAGTCTTGACTGATGTGGCTCAATGTGTTTGATTGAAGTCAGGGCTCATCCTTGGTTGTGGACCAGGTGCGGCTGGGGACATGTGAGAGGCAACCAATCAGTGTTTCTCCTGCACATCCATGTTTCTCTTTCTCCCACCCTTCCCTTCTCTTGAAAAAGAAATAAATAAAACCTTAAAAACAAAATAAAATAATAAAATAAAAATTTAAATATATCCAGAGACAGGACTGCAGTGGAAAACCTTCTTAGCAGGATGGGAACCTCCTTTCTTGGAAGCAAATCATGTTGCACCAGCTCACTCTGTTTCTTTGATCAACCTCAGATTTATAGTGGTATAAAAAATCTGAATGTTTCTACTGTCTTATTTGTCTTTATTTTTCTTTTAGTTAGAGGAAGAGGTAAAGACCAGGAGTAAAAAGCAGGAGAGAGGGAGATAGGGAGCTAAGGAAATAAGAAAGGAAAGTATCAGGATAGGTTTGGCTGTAAGGAATCAGAAAAAAATAACTGTACTGAAAGAAATTGATTATAATACATAATAAGAAAATACAGAGGAAAGACCATTCAGGATTAATGAATTCAGCTGCTTATAACCATATCAAGCATCCAGTTCTTTCCCTTGTTCCATTTTTCTTACCTGACCTCTGTCAGCTGTATCCTCAGGGCACCTCCTCTCTTGGCCACGAGATGGCTACTGTAACCCCAGACATCTTATACTCACAGAGTATCCAGAAACAGGATAAAGAACTACTTCTTTCCTGTGTTTTTCTTCTGATTTATGGGAGGACAACAAAATTTCCCAGAACCCTTTTAGCTGATTTTTCCTCATACCTCATTGACCAAATTGGGTCACATGCCCGTACCTACCCAGTCTCTAACATTGGGAATAATACAGCTAAAGTTTGTTTAAAAAAGTGTTCAATCAGGCCCTGGCTGGTGGCACAGTGGATAAGGCACTGGCCTGCAAACCCAAAGGTTGCTGGTTCCATTCCCAGCCAGGGCACATAATCAGGTTGCAAGCCAGGCCCCCAGCCAGGTCCATAGCTGGAGGCAGGTGAAAGGCAGCCATACATTGATGTCTGTCTCCCTCTCTGCCTCTCTCTCCCTTCCCCCCTCTCTCTAAAAATAATAAAATCTTAAAAAAAAAAAAAAAAAAAAGGTTCAATCAACTAAGTCCAAAAGGCAGCCCACCTGGTTTTTCATACGTCCTGTGAGCTAAGATTTATTTTTTGAATTGAAAGGGACAGAGGGGAGGAAATACAGGATGACTGTCATACAACAACAATACAATTACATTTTTTAAAAAAAGATAATTTTTAAATAGTTGAAAAAGTTTCAGTGCCCCTACATAATTTAATGAGGACACAGCCATACCCATTCATTTGCCTTTTGCTTATAGCTACTTTCAAGCTATAATGGCAGGGTGGAGTAGTTGCAGCAAGAGACCATATGGCCCACAAAGCCCAAAATATTTACTACCTGGAACTTTACAGAAAAAGTGCCTGGTTTTAGCCTCAACCAAATTATATTCACCCAGCACTGCTGAGACTGCCGCTCCCAGGGCAGATATTATAATTTTGTGATGTTTAAAAAAATATATGGGAGTGGATTTTTCTGAACAAAGTTTTCTTGGGAAAGAGTAAGGGAGTAGGTTGTTGATTCAACAACAATTGTGGAAGTAGAGAGGCAAAAAGGAGGGGGAGAGAAAGGGGTGAAGAGAAAGGCCCGGAAAGATTGAGATTCAGGCGCATTTTAAATAAATAACCCTTTTTGTTCTAAGAAGCTGACTACCAAAGCATTTACCCACACAGTGTGTTCATCAGACAGTGCTGAGCTTATTGTCCACCAGGGTAAGGGAGAGCACCACCAGACAAACGTTTAGGAGTGTCTGTGGAAGAAGTGGTGGACATCGGGCCAGCATTTATTAAGAATGGGAAGTTGGATATGAGGGTGATTTTTCAGTGTGAGAACTTGATTAGGATTGCATATGAGTTATGATCCAGCAGCCCAAGATCCGTGAAAACAGCAAGGTGAGGTGAGATACAAAAAATCTTAGCACCCAGACCTCCATTAATGCATTCTATGAGAAGTGACAGATCCTTGGGTAAGTTCCTATGAGGACAATGAATCAAACCATTTCTTTGGGCAGAAGAGCTCCAGAAGGGGCTAGAGATGCCTATAGAGACAGGGGAAGAGCAACATCATGTGGATGTCCATTGTATGGTATAATTTGGAGGCCTTGGTGTCCAGGCTGAGGGTAGTAAACAGTTTTGGTGCTCAACGTCTGGGGAGATTTGTTACTATTACATGTGAGTGCAAGTGTGTGTGTGTGTGAGTGTGTGTGTGTGTGTGTGAGTTAAGGGGTGGGCAATGGGGTGGTTGTGTTTAACTAAGTTTATCTTTCTCCCACCTTGCTTGCTTTCCAACTATTTCTAATGTCTAAACCATTTATGGTGAGTTAGCAATGATGCTGTGTTGAATAAAGCATCCCCATTAGCTACTCTCCCCCATTCAATTTCTTTTGAATGTCTCAGCGCAGGGAAGCATGCATGGGTAGGGATAGAAGTCAAGATATCCTCTGGGACCAAGCTAAAAGTATTATGGTTTAATTCAAAACCAGTACAGATCCATTTGTAAATAGACGCTGTCAGATGACACTGTAATGGAGAAAGCACACCTTTAAATTGATTTCCTTTTGATGTGATAAAACCATCTTAGGAAAGAGATGTTGAAACGTGGCTTTTGATGTAAAGTAACATCATTTAGATCTTAAAGTAAAAAACCTTTTGTTGATGAGATTTTATTCAATTCAGTGCACATACCAAGAAACGCTTGTACCAATTATAATTCATAAACTGTTACTTATGACTGATTTATGGGAAATCTCATTAATTGCAACAGCAAAAAGATCCTGAAGCAAGAAGCAGCTAATAAAACAGCCTGGGGTTTAAAAAGGACAGGCAAACAGCTCTGGCTGGTGTGACTCAATGAACTGAACACCGACCTGCAGACCCTGAGTGTTGTTTGTTAGATCCCGAGTCAGGGTACAAGCCTGGGTTGCAGGCCAGATGCCCAGTAGGGGGCATGTGAGAAGCAACCAATCAATGTTTCTCTCACACATTGTTTCTCTCCCTCACTTTCTGTATCCTTTCCCTACTCTCTAACAATAAACATATAAAATATTTTTCTAAATGTTGGGTATATATACTCTATAACTAAAAGCAATGAGTCATGTTTGTACATGTTTTATTGATAGCATATTCCTGATCTTGCCACTTAATCCTTACAATTTTGAATGATAGTACCATAACCCCTGTCTTATACAAGAAAAAGAAACTGAGCACCCCATCATTTTATTCTTCATATGGATTAAATATTTATTATATATTGCTTATTATAAGCCAGTAACATTACATATATTATGCGACAACCCTAACAAAAGTCTTTTGAGTGGATAACACTATAACTTTCCTTCTTAGCACAATGAGGATGTGCCTTACCTTCTTTTTTAGAAACAAATCAGTGATTGGTCAGTTTGACATAGCTCTTGACAGTCTAGATCTGAAATCCCCACCCCCACCCCCACCCCCATCCCCATCCAATTTATCTCTCATTCTCTTCCCCAGGCTTTTCTGTTCCACTGACATAGGGAACTTTCCACTGTTTCCCAGAAGTACTGTCTGCTCATCTTGATGTAGGCTGGCTTCTCTGCCTGAAATGCTCTTCTTTTTTTTCTTTACCAAATTTTTCCACAAAATAGACATCAGATGACCTTTCTCTGTGAAAATTCCTAATTTACCAGGGCACAGATTGAGTGTCCCACTGTTCATATAGCATGGTCTCAAAAACCTGTAGCATGTTTATGATTGCGCTTCATCTGTTTGCCTGTATGTCATCTTTTGAATTGTAATTCACTCAGGAGTAAGGCTCATGTTCTTCTGTTTTATATGTCCAATACTTAGTAAAATGTCTGGTTAAGGACAGCAATATAAACAGTAATGACTATCATGTCTAACATGTATTGCACTCTTACAGTGGTGAAGGGATTATTCTAAGCCCTTCATCTACATGGACTAATTTGGTTCTCATCACAGCACTAAGGGGAATTTAATATTATCATTTCCATTTTGCAAGTGGAGAGGTTGAACCTTGCAGAAGATTAGTTAACTTCCCCAAGGCAACACATAGGAAGTACTTTTGAATTAGAATGTGGTGAGCCCCTCCTCCCCTCCCTCTCTTTTCCTTTTTCATTCCAAGAGATTCATAGAAGAATGACTGTTTATTGAGATGAGAAATATGGGAGAAGTCATTACACAGGAGCTCAGTCCAATCCACCCATGGTAAGCCAGTGGAGCGGGGCATGTACTAGGTAGCACAACTTCTTTTGGGATGCCTTCTTACAGAAAATGAGTTATTTTATTTCTCTTAAAATCTACTTAAAATCAGTAAAAGTAGGGACACAAGGCATATTACAGTCCTGTTATTTATACTAAAGTCCTTTCTGTAAAATAATGTCATGCTCTATGGGAAATGATTTTATTAGTGGTATCCTTGCCCATAGGTAGCAATTGACTATACTGTGAGTTTTTGTATATGAGAATCTCTAGAAATTTGTGTACATTTGTGCATGGCACTGTTTCAGTGCATCTTCATTGGTACCATAAATTAAGTTGCTAGTGTATGCGACTAAGGTCACCCCAAAGGAAGGTATTCATTCTCACAGGAAACTTTTTGTGGAGTATTTGAGATCATATGCTACTGGACCAATCAGATGAACATCTGAGCCCTGGCTTTGTAGTTACTAACCATGTAAATTCATGCTTATTACTTCTATGGTAAATTCCCTCACCATGAAAATGGAGACTATAACAGTTCCTACATCAGAGGAATGTAGTATTAGAAAGGCTTGCATAGGGCTTCATTCTCAGATGATCCACACTTGACTTAATGCTCTGTTGTTATTGATTTGAAATCCTTAATGATTATTAACAAGGCATCTCACATTTTCATTTTGCATAGAGGCCACCAATTATGTAGCCATTCTTGGTTAGGATTGTTTGTGCAGTCTATAGCCCATGATGCCAGGCACATAGACTAAGTCCAAAAAAATATGTCAGCTATTACTAATTTTGCAAGGAAACTTAGTTTGTTGTGCAGAGTCCCCAAATTCTATTTTCTGAACTTTTCCAGTGGGATCAGGACAATGACTCCGATGGTGACGTACATCTCATATGTCTGCATGCATTCGGGACACACTGGTTGGTTATCACTCTATTAAGGCCCCTGAACCTCATTTTTCCTTTTCTCTGTGATTGCACATCTGATGGAACATGTGCAATCATTAACATAGATGCTAATTTGGAATACAGAAACATTTTCTAAAAATATGGAACTCCTCATTCAATAAGGGACATTAGATTTATTGTCTTCCTAGTCTGAGAAATGACGGCTTTAGCTGAGATAGACTGCACCACTGACATTGTCCCAGAAAGACATTTTGGAAGAAATCTAATACATTTTTTTTTTGCTCTTATTGTATTGCAGACTATTCGAATTCCAGAAGGACCGATACCAGATAAATTATGAATGTTGAACAAGATGACCTTACATCCACAGCAGATAATGATAGGTCCTAGGTTTAACAGGGCCCTATTTGACCCCCTGCTTGTGGTGCTGCTGGCTCTTCAACTTCTCGTGGTGGCTGGTCTGGTGCGGGCTCAGACCTGCCCTTCAGTCTGCTCCTGCAGCAACCAGTTCAGCAAGGTGATCTGCGTTCGGAAAAACCTACGGGAGGTTCCCGATGGCATTTCTACCAACACTCGGCTGTTGAACCTCCATGAGAACCAAATCCAGATCATCAAAGTGAACAGTTTCAAGCACTTGAGGCACCTAGAAATCCTCCAGTTGAGTAGGAATCATATTAGAACAATTGAAATCGGGGCCTTTAATGGTCTGGCGAACCTCAACACTCTGGAACTCTTTGACAATCGTCTTACCACCATCCCAAATGGAGCTTTTGTATATTTGTCTAAACTGAAGGAGCTCTGGTTGCGAAACAATCCCATTGAAAGTATCCCTTCTTATGCTTTTAATAGAATCCCATCTTTGCGCCGGCTAGACTTAGGGGAACTGAAAAGGCTTTCATACATCTCAGAAGGTGCCTTTGAAGGTCTGTCCAACTTGAGGTATTTGAACCTTGCCATGTGCAACCTCCGGGAAATCCCTAACCTCACACCGCTAATAAAACTGGATGAGCTGGATCTTTCTGGGAATCATTTGTCTGCAATTCGACCTGGCTCCTTCCAGGGGTTAATGCACCTTCAAAAACTGTGGATGATACAGTCCCAGATTCAAGTGATTGAAAGGAATGCCTTCGATAACCTTCAGTCATTAGTGGAGATCAACCTGGCACACAACAATCTCACATTACTGCCTCACGATCTCTTCACACCCTTGCATCATCTAGAGCGGATCCACTTACACCACAACCCATGGAACTGTAACTGTGACATCCTGTGGCTCAGCTGGTGGATAAAAGACATGGCCCCCTCCAACACAGCGTGTTGTGCCCGGTGTAACACCCCTCCCAATCTGAAAGGGAGGTACATCGGGGAACTCGACCAGAATTATTTCACATGCTATGCGCCTGTGATTGTGGAGCCCCCAGCAGACCTCAATGTCACTGAAGGCATGGCAGCTGAGCTGAAATGCCGGGCCTCCACCTCCCTCACCTCTGTGTCTTGGATCACTCCCAATGGAACAGTCATGACACATGGGGCATACAAAGTGAGGATAGCTGTGCTCAGCGATGGCACATTGAATTTCACAAATGTAACAGTGCAAGATACAGGCATGTACACGTGTATGGTGAGTAATTCTGTTGGAAATACCACTGCTTCGGCCACTCTGAATGTTACGGCAGCAACCACTACTCCTTTTACTTACTTTTCAACTGTCACAGTAGAGACTATGGAACCTTCTCAGGATGAGGCACGGACCACAGATAACAATGTGGGTCCCACTCCAGTGATTGACTGGGAAACGACCAACGTGACCACCTCTCTCACGCCACAGAGCACAAGGTCAACAGAAAAGACATTCACCATCCCAGTGACTGATATGAACAGTGGGATCCCAGGAATTGATGAGGTCATGAAGACGACCAAAATCATCATTGGCTGTTTTGTGGCCATCACGCTCATGGCTGCCGTGATGCTGGTCATTTTCTACAAGATGAGGAAGCAGCACCATAGACAAAACCATCATGCCCCAACAAGGACTGTTGAAATCATTAATGTGGATGATGAGATTACAGGAGATACACCCATGGAAAGCCACCTGCCCATGCCTGCTATTGAGCATGAGCACCTAAATCACTATAACTCTTACAAATCTCCCTTCAACCACACAACAACAGTTAACACAATAAACTCAATACACAGTTCAGTGCATGAACCGTTATTGATCCGAATGAACTCTAAAGACAATGTACAAGAGACTCAAATCTAAAACACTTACCGAGTTACAGAAAACAAACAATCAAAAGAAAAAGAGACAGTTTATTAAAAATGACACAAATGACTGGGCTAAATTTACTGTTTCAAAAAAAAAAGTGTCTTTACAAAAAAAAACAAAAAAGAAAAGAAATTTATTTATTAAAAATTCTATTGTGATCTAAAGCAGACAAATGATGTGTATTCCTCAGAACCTGTTTTTTGCTGCACTTATTTACTATTTTCCCACATCTCGTCCCTGCCTTCCCTGATTACCATATTTTTCATAGGAAACCTCAATTCCCTAAGAAACTGGTCTAGGAAATTTTGTAAGAATTCTGTTACACTTTGAGATTTTTATGGTGAATTCTAGTGGTGAGATACAGTCTATTTTGTCTTTTTCCCTCCTTTCTTTAATTTACCCCCTCATGCCCTTATAAACTAGTCCAATGGGGAATGCAATATTAGAAATAGATTTTTAAGAAAGAACAAGGAAAATAATGCAAGATCTTATAGTTTTCATGGAATGACTTGTTCTGTATTTATGATGAGGACCATTCAGTGGAAGAGGGGGAAAAAAGTAAGCAAACAACAGATTAATTTACCTACATCTATAAAACCCATGATCTTTTAAACAACTCTAGAACCAGAATTTGTAGTTCAAAAGCTAAAAATAAGATTATAAATAAAATATTGTTGGTTTTTCTGTACCTGGACACAACTCATTTATAGCGTGGCTCAAATGTGAGAAACTTGAAGGTAATTTGATTTTCACTATTTGGAGACAGAAAATGTTACGGTATTTTTCAATCACAGCATCAATCCCACAGGGTCCTATTTCATTAGTTGACTTGAGTTTTGGATCTATATATTCAAAGGTGCTGTGGTATTTTTTTTTCCCCCTGTCATTAGGGTCACCTTTGTAGAATGCTCAGATTCAAAACAATGATTTTGTGAAGTAAATTTAATTCCACTTGAAAGAAGGTTTCAGTATAATTTACTTACTGTCTCATATAATTCTGCTGGCTAGACAAAGTATGACCCTTGAACACAAAGGTATTCTAAACCATCCAAGTTGAAAACTCATTTTTTGGTGCTGTGTGTCAGGAAATTCAGTTCTATGTAACAATAAGTATTAAATACCTACTATGTGTTAAACACTGATTTTAGTGTGGGCTCACAGTCAGTGTGCCCTTGACTACTCACAATTTATATCATATGATTAAAGGATATCCATTCATTATTGGGAGAAGGCTCTAATTTTACTGTTATGTGAAAGACTGCAAATTGTGATCATGGAATTTCAAAATATGAGGTTCCTGTTATTACAGAAACCTTCTAAATTCATGTCTTTTTTCATCCTCTTGGAAAAGCTGATTCTATTTTCAAAAGCAGATTGCAGATTTTTAAAAAGTGTAAGTTAAGAATTTGTTATCAATAGATGGATGCATAACAAGGGATAGCAATGCTAATATAGTGTTAATGCACTACTGGTACCTGAAGGAACTGGAGAAAATTTTGGTATGAAAACATACACTGGGTTCCAGGTCAAAAAAAAAAAAAAAAAAAAAATATGTGTAGGTTATTGGCACCATGGCACTCTCTTAATATTTTAATATAATAGGTGTATGACTTGTGTCTTTTCGTTAAGCAGAGTGAAAATACACATCTCATATTAGTGATCCTTGAAACCTGCCACCCATTAGTGAAACAAGGTTTGGCCAAGGTATGGCAAACATCAGCTCTTAATGAATGGATAAGCTGTTTGATACACTTAACTCTGCAGGCTGAACCTCAAACCAGGGTTTTGTTATCTCCAACTGTGAAAAACCAATCATTACTAGCAAAGTAGATGAGAGAACTAGAAGGGTGGGATAGCAAATGAATGAGATCACACAAGACTTTTGCCTCTGTTTTTTGATCACCAATTCTCTAATGGCTTTCCCCACCCCCCTAGTCCCTACATTGCTGACTTTTCTTGGCAGGAAAATGATTCACATTTGCTTTTACTGTGTGTGGAGAAGATCAGAAGAAAATGGAAAACACACGTTGGATGTAGTTTGTCAAGCTTTTCAGTATCAGATGTCTTAATATATTCCCAAGCTGTAAATCACAAAGTGAACAACAAGCAAACAAACAACCCACCAAGGAATATGAAACATATGCTAGTACAAAAAAGAGTTGTATAAATCAAAAGGGAAAAAAATCCTGCCTTCTCTACTTGGTTTATGCTTACAGATTTCTGTACTGACTCTAAACTTTCTTTCATCTTGAGTTAGATTCAACAGAGTTCCTTTGAATGTGAGGGGCGGCTGAACAGTTAAAGAAACTCTAAAGAGAATGAAAGGTGAACTTGAACTAAAAATTTAAGCAAAAAAGCCCTGGCTGGTGGCCCAGTGGATAAGGCACTGGCCTGGGAACCCAGTGAATTCCCCAGTGGTTCAATTTCCCAGCCAGGGCAAGTCTCCAGCCAGCTCTGTAGCTGGAGACAGGTGAAAGGCAACCACATATTGAAAAAAAAAAATTTTAAGCAAAAAAATAAAACATGCAATTCAGTCCCATAGGAGATTATAATTGCCCTAATGAATGCATTTAGAATACACACACACGCACACACACACACACACACACACACACCCTACTAAAGATGTGTGGTTTGCTTTGGGGATACATCAAGGATGCTTTAGAAAGATTTGCCAATTTTTTTCCTATCCTTTTATACATGCCTATTGCCTCAATCTTCTAAATTCTTTAGAATATATCCAGATATTTGCATTATTAATGTACTAGGAGGATTTGGTATAGTCACATATATGCACCCTATTGATATAGTTTGATTGCTTCTCCTCATATTCTGAATATTGTGGACTCAAATATTATTTTTTCCTAGGGGTGAAGTAGGTTATTTGACCTTGGAACATTGATCAATGTGTTTTTGAGAAAGAAAACTTTTCTAATCTATGGTTTCTATTAGTCCTTACAATTGTTGAAAATCAGGATATTCTTCAGGACTTGTATACTATGAAATAAGAACATAGGTCTACTAGAAAATAACTTGGTAACAGTGCTTATATACATGGGAGAAAGAAAAGGAAAACATTTTTGGAACAGGAATTATTAGAACATGAATATACCGTATATAAGTGGAACATCCCAGTATATACAAGATTTCCAAGGTAAATATCGATCATGGTGAAAAAAATAGGAATTTTTTATTTTTTGGAATAATACTCAAGGTAATTAAATAAGTAGAGGAATCAGATGACTGCTTATGAATACAAGGTTGTGGTCTGAAGTAAAGCAATTTTTAAATATGTTTAATTGTTTAGTTGGTGCTTCAGCTTACTGACTTTTATAAGGACATAAAAATAACTATGGCATTAAATATCACATACCTAACAAGCAGAAGCTGGAGTGGAGAGTCATACTCTTCTAGGAAGCCATTTGTCTGTTTCCAGTTTCTCATAAAATATAGTAGCAGAGAGTCAAATCACTTATAAAAGTGTCTCCCTCCAACTATCTCCACATCATTATATTTTATTAGAATGTATTATTGTACAAAAGACACTTCAGATAAAAATAAGTCTAAAAATTGCCTTAAAAAACCAAGGTCCATTTACTCTTTATCTTTTTTCATTAGAAAAATTATGAATTTCTAAAAATTGTATATCAGATAGAAGCCAGCTATGACATTGTCTGATTATGCTCTACCAAGATACAAAATAAGATAACTTCTGGCTCTATGAAAAATCACAATAAAAAGAAGGAAAAGTCTCTTAAAATGACTGAAAGTACCCTATCAATTAATACCCAAATCTGGATGCTAAAGGAACCATTTCCTACACATACCTTTTCATGTCATTCTGTTTCTTCAAGTGTTACCAATAAAACTTCTGAGATTTCAACCTTTCCTAACATTATTTGAGAAATATATCCATGTTATATAAAAATTATAGTATTACTCTTTATAACAAGTGTTTAGCAGCAGTAAAAAAAAAAAACAATGGTTTATTTTGCTTCTGCCCAGATAAATAAAAAAAAAAAAAGAGAGAGGTCAATTGCTGTAAGACAGACAATACATGAAAAGTATTTTAATAAGAAGGGCACATGATATTGAAAGATCTTTTGTTTTGTAAATTTTGTTAAGTGCAATAAATGAGAATATTCATATATATCCTGTGCATAATATAGAAAGCAAAGACCTATAAAACTCCAGACCATGAAATCTTATAATTGTTGGTCCAAAAATTTAACTTCATTTTCCAGATTATGAAAGTCACACTTCATTATAGAGTTGATGCTGAATTGCTGGATTTGAATTTGTCCAACTAGCATCAATCCTGTCTTTATCTGGTTGGCAGAAGTAGTGAGTATATGACTTATTGCCCAAATGACAGAGAAGATTTAATGTTTTTTGTAGTTAGAAGATCTATCTTCATGGGGACAGTAGAACCTATTCTGATTTTTATCCTCTAACCAAGATAACTTGGCAGAATATCCACCTACTTAAGCCCTGAGATATCATGATGGAAACCCATTGTGGGAATCACTAGCATTTTTTTCTCTGTGTATCAATAATGCGTATGAATGCCAATTGGTAAATCTTACTTCTCAGACCTTAGTTCCACATTAAAAGAGTTAAAAATGAGGCAGAACTCAACAATTGGCTATTTAAGCACCCATGCTGGTTTTGTAAAGTGACTCAATCTCTAAGACAAATTCAGCTTCAGTCCAACTGAATATATTAAAACCTGCATAATGGTACCTGCATTATGGTATATATAGTAGCTACTATAAAATTTAAACTAAATCGTTTGTAACACTGGGGAAATCATGGGTTTCTTTACTAATGGAATCATTATGAATAAAATTAACCTTAACAAAATTTGTAAAATGCCTCAAAAGTCAAATGCAGAAACAGATTTCTAGGTCCCATGGGTAGTTCTATTTTAAAAAAAATAAAATTTTACAAATGAAAGAGATATATAATAAAGTTTCTCTTTCTAGCAGCTCTCAGTCAGACTAACTTGTGCTTTTAAAGGTATTTCTCAACGTGAATGGACTGTTGCAGAATGAACTGCAGTTAATTTTCACCATAAAAATGCCATGTACCTATGAATTCTCATCTGAAGATTTTTCAAGGATCTTGCAAACAAGTAATTCTTAAAAAGATTAATGCCAGTCATTAGATGCTCTATTGCATTTGGTTTTTCAATTCATATCCTAATCTGATGTATATTTTATTCCTGGCTTTCATTTTTTAGCATATTTTCAAATTTTGCAGAAGAAATTTAAAATTAGAATCTGTCACTGCTACACAAAATTTAGTTATGCAATCTGGAGTTCAATTCTAACAATATTAAGGACAACTCATAAATATAGTTAAATTATTTTTAGACATTACCTTTCTTTAGTTTATTTTACGTTTTACCATTTACGATATCTGATTTTTTATTATGATTAGTGTAACTTCTACCTACAAGAAAAATGAAAATAATTTCATAATATTGAAAAATGCTTTGAAAGCTATATAATATATACACATATGTTTTGTAATATACGTAATTTATAAAATTTTATAAATACAAACTTGTTACAATACTTTTTATCAATGGAAAATGCCAAAATATATGGGTTATTCAACAGAAACCTATGCTAATTAGATAAAAATCTTACTTATTAGCTAACATAAGTTTTAATTTATTGTCCTTACCATTAAACTCATGTAAAACTCAATTTATAATAAATCCTGAGAATGATTTGTAATTTGAAGGCTATTTTAGTAATCAGGGCAAGCACTGATGTTACAGAGTGAAACTATACAGATTAATGTCAGAAATTGACTATATCCTTATAAATTAGTAGGATATGTTAGGTCTTCATAAGATAACTTAATTTTTTTAATGTGCTTAATAGTATAGCAGATGCTTCCTAATGTTTTCTCATTTATTGAGTTTTTAAACAATGGTAGGCAAATATATTTTAATTAATATATCATATATCAAAACATTTTTGAATAATGCATTGGTCTGTATGTAGAGCTATTAATATTTTGAAACTATATACACAGAATAGAAAGGGGAAAATTCTAGGAAAGAGAAAAAATATTATAAAAGCACACAAATATGGTTAGATTCTTTTTGTGTTAAAATGGACTCATTCATTCAATGAATATAAATTGAACAATCTATTTAATTCCAGAACAGTTCAAGCCTCTGGATTATACAACAGTGAACAAAACGAAGTAATGCCCAATGTGACAAGGTGAACAACACACCTCAGTTTGCTCCAGTTTTCCTTTTTTCATCACTGAACATCCTGTAAACTACTTAATTCAAGGCAAACCAAGATGGCTGATCACTCTCCTACCAACCCTATCTTCTGGTAATTGCCAACCTGATTTGATGATTTCTCTTAATGTGCTTATCTATAGCTAATGGCAATTCCACATAACATTGGCCACATTTCAGCAGTTTCTCAGTTGGGTAAAGTCATAACAAGAACTTAGGCTGGTAATATTAAATTATCTCAAATAGTTTCTAGAAGGCACTCTATAGAGTGCAACAGAAGTACAGCAAGTACCAGTCACCATCCAAGAGGGATTGTGGTCTGGGGAATATCAACAACAATCATTGCTTTATAATATTTGCAGAACACTGGCCCTTATCATCCCTACTCCTCACAAAGTCCTATTCAGGTAGATATTATTATCTCCATTTTAGGGATGATGAAAGCGAGGGTAAATTCTTTTACTGCACAAAAAAATGAGAAAGAATACCAAGAGTGAAAGAAGAGAGTTGGAGATTTCAGATCACGATAGCAAGACTTAATTTAGTAATTGTATTTATTATTCAGAATGAAAAACTATTAAAACAGTCCTGAGAATAGTTCATCTTTCTTATTTTATTGGGTCATGTTCTTCTGAAAAACAGTCTTCTTTTGGCAGACACATTTTGGTAATTGATGCTAGACTTATTTTTCCCTTCACATTTACTAATGAAATTGGTAGTCAAACACCTTTGAATCACTGGATTGGTTAATATGGCAATGTTTGAAGTATTAGTTTACATTGAAATCACAGAGAAACTTCAAATGGAAAACATGGATCAGCTGGTATTATAAGATCAAAATAAATCAACACTATTTTAACTATAATCAGTTTTAGGTATTTTATTTTGATGGTCACATTATGATTTATTTTTATCTTCTAACCAAATATAATTGATAAATATCATTCTAAATAACACAGTAGCTAAAGGATCATATTCCAGTGCATTTCTATTAAAATATCCTCATTATCCAACCATAGTAGTACTTTAGCATGTCATTATGCACATCGTTTTCATGAAGCCAAAAAAATCATTTATTTTTCTTAGAATACAACACACTATTTAAAGCTGTCTATACTATATAAGAGGAAAACACTAAGCAACACTTTTTTACTTACTCAGTAGCTACAAGGGAGAAAAAGCATAAGACAGAATTAAAGACTTAAATGAATAATTCTAAATAAAAATATTTAATTACCTTACTCATCTACTCCTGACAAAGTCAAGCCTCAATGCTTCCATTTTTGTTAGTTATTTGTCATACTTAGTAAAAGCATTACCTTTGATAAAGTGAAGGCAACCAAAGTGGAGATATCAGAAAACTAGATAGATTCATGGTAAAATCAATAAGTTACTATAAACCAGTATTAAAATGCAGTGGAAAAGTTTTCACTCTATGTAAAGGCATAGGGACAGATTTGAGAATAGATCTCTAGTTGTAGACCTTTTAATATGGCATGAGACGTTAGTTTTCAGTCTTTGATTCCACTCAGTATTTTTTCATCTTAACCTGCATACACTTATTCATTCATTCATGAAAAATTCATTTGAGTGCTTGTTTTATACCACTAATGAATAAAGTCATAAATACAAAGAATAAAGTCACAGGTTTTGCTTTTGGAATACTACATTGCAGTTACAGTAGGATACATTGAATGGAAGGGGTGGTGCACACTTACGTAAGCAAAGAGAAGGGCAACAGATCTGGGCTGTGTAGTTGAGGAAGAGGAAATCAGGCCCGCTTCTTATATGAAGTGATGCCTGGGTTGAACCCTAATGGATAAGCATGAATTAGCCAAGTGGAAGAAGGGAAAATATCAGCTTTTTCAGCACAATGTACACTGAGGTCAAAGAATAAGCAAC
The DNA here is from genome assembly GCA_004026585.1 of Noctilio leporinus. NCBI lineage: Eukaryota > Metazoa > Chordata > Mammalia > Chiroptera > Noctilionidae > Noctilio > Noctilio leporinus. The sequence goes on along the minus strand of PVIW01002723.1, from coordinate 139,581 downwards.
AGCATGTATGATAGGACTCCAAGTGGTTTAATGTTCCTACAGCAACATAGGCACTTTGGAGATTGATAAAGACAAATTTAAGACAATGATTAAAGACAGAGAGCATGTTAACCCCACTGAATTTGGTTTATAGATGATGATGAAGTATTAATGTTTTCTAAATAGTTGAATTGGATTTGGATTTGGATAGGTCAGGTGCATGGCAGAAGAAACAAAATTTAAGGCTATCCTGCCTTGGTCACAGAGAAACTCATTTTGGAGGATGTTTATTGTAGTGAAGAGAAGTTAGTGAAAATTATGGTCGCTATGTGTTGAAAGATCCAGCTGGAAAAAAATTAAGCTGAGTTAGCTGCACTTGGTGTCCCATTGGATATTGGAGAGAGAAGACGGGTCAAGGTTTATTTGTTAACTAGTGGAAATAATGGAATTGAGTGGAGGTTTAAAGGAGATGTTTATAGTAGGCAGCTGAGCCAGAATAGGCTGTTTTCAGTGGGGCCCAGGGAGAAAGATTTTGTCTTCATTAAGTTTTAGATATATGGAGTTTGAATACTGTCAAAAACCAAACTCTGCACATTTACTAGAACAAAAGGGAAAGATGAGTTTATCGGAAGGGTCTCAGCCTGCCATCCAGGAAACTCAAGCTATAGGAGCAACAATATGTTCTGAGTTGCTCAGAGACGAAGGGATTTTTATGGAATAAACGTGGGTGCCACTTGGTTTTATTAGCTCATTCATTGCCTAGTGGTCTCTTCCATTTGGGTTAGAGAGCTGAGTCAAGGGAACAAGGAAGTACTGGGATGATGTGAACAGACTTGGCCTTCGGAGATTGACTGGTGCCCTGGTGCTTTCTGCTGATTTCTGAGGACAGTTGTCAATTGCTGGAAGGTTAGATTAAGTTTTCTTTATGTGCCACGGTTGACCATTTCCATTTTGTCCCTAACTTAGGTGACTCCATTATAGTTTGGTTCGGCAATACCTATGAGAAATCTAGGTGGACTTGTCCAGCAGGAAACTTTCCTGGACCAGCTGGTAGCAATATTAGACTTGCCACCAGCAGTATAAAACCTCTGGTGAAAACTAAGGGAGTGGGTGGGACCATCCAGTATGCAATACAGGAAGTCCAGTAGGTAAAAGACAGGAGTGTGAGAAATAACAGCATTTGACAGAGAGGACATGAAAAAACATTTGTTCAAATCCTTTAAAGATATTTTGATTGAGTCTTTACTCTATGTCAGGTCCTAAGCTAAAGCCTGGTGTTATCACTTTAAAGATGAGTCCCAGGCTAAAAAAAGAAAACAAATGATACAGACTATTTAATTGTAATTGTGATAAGTGTTATAAAGTAAAATTGCAGAAAAATTTGATCATTAAAAATGTAGAACAGAAGTCTGGGAGGCTTCTTTGAAGTAGTGGCTTTTAAGGGAATATAAGAAGAATGAATTGATATAAGGCCAAGAAGCGGGGAAACAAAGGGAGGTGAAAACAAAGCACTTCTGTAACAGAGAAATGGTTGGGTAAAGAAACTGAAAAAGAAGACAAAGAAGAAAAATATTAAGACTACCAAGGGAAGGTTTATGATCAACGAAACCAGTTTTGGAAAGAATATGAATTCAATAACCTAAGAAATTTAAAACTAGCACTTACTAATGTGGTTATTGGCTAGTGAGTGATAGGCATTAGCAAGAACAGTTTAGGGAACAATTGTATTTGTTTGTGGGGGTGCAGTAAGAAGAGGTGAAAGAGGCTGCATTACAGTGGCAGGGTATGAGTGGGAGCGGTGATAGATGGTTTTGGAAGAACCTGAACAGAAAAATTGTAGAACTTGGTGGTGGTTGATGCTAACCAGAAGGAGAAGAGAACAAGGAAGTTGCCAGTCTAAAAAATGTAGAATCTGTAGGCAAAATGGTAACCACATATGGATCAATATTTATATCACAATAATTAGAATCAGGTCAGTAAAATTGTGAATCCCAATGTGCCATAGCTTCAAGAAATGACAGAAAAGTTACTTAGATTTTTTAAAGTTAACTTTAAATTTCTGAGATAGATCACCTGACTGGCACACCATTAATGGCAGATAAAGAGTATTTTCTGAGAAATAATGGACTCATGATCATTATACAAAGTCCTCACTTAATATCATTGATAGGTTCTTAAACTTTTAAGTAAAACAACATAAAAACAAACCTTAGGAGAGTTGATATAAATGAGACTTAAGTTCCTAAGGCATTCCCGTCAATGTTATAACAAAATAATCTTGAATGAAGCCATGTTATTCAAGGACCTGCTGTATTTAGACTGGCTTATAATTTACAATTGTTTCTAAGAACAGGAAACAAATACTTTCCATCAGTTTCCTGAGTGGCTAATTAATCCATTTAAGGAAGTTCTTTCCTCCCTCGATACACAATGAAGTCATAAAATTTGCATTTAATGAATGAACAATGAATCATGAAATTTAAAATACCACAGAGTCCATTATAGGAATGAAATTAGGTTATCATCTATTAAATAACCTATTAATTGATGTCATAATAGCTTAAAGCACAAGATTACAGCTGTAGTTTTCCAATGCAGTCCGATAAGAACTATGATGAATGGGAGGCTTTTAAACTCCAAAGTGGAATATAAACAATAAATTCAAGGAAGGTAGTAGAAGCATCAATATGAAATGAATAAAACCTTGAGCTACCAGGTTGCAGGTAACCAAGTTCCTGTGAACATCCAGAGGTAGATAAGAAGCAAAGCTATATTTCTCTCCCATCTTTAAGATCACTCTTTCACATTTACTAGCATCACATGTATCATTACTCTAAGGCTCTATAAGCTTTTCAAGAATTTTAATCAGCCCTGGCTGGTGGCACAGTGGATAAGGCACCAGCCTGCAAACCCAAAGATTGCTGGTTCAATTCCTAGCCAGGGCACATAACCAGATTATAAGCCAGGTCTCCATCCAGATCCATAGCTGGAGGCAGGTGAAATGCAACTCTCTCCTTCTTTGCCTCTCTCCCTTCCCTTCTCTCTCCAAAAATAATAAATAAAGTATTAAAAAAATAATTTTAATATTGATTCCAAGAGAAATGATATGAAATTGGTAAGTAACTAACAGTAATTCCTAATTCATTTTTCCCAAAAATATTATTTACAGGCTATCCTGTCATTCTGGCCTAACAAAATATGGCATGATATATTTTTTACAGACTAATAAATCATTTTTGTATGAAAAAGTAACATTTTGAAAACCATTTAACAAAGGAGACCTGGAACCTGCTGCCTTGGTGGCTGGGTTTGCCATGTATAGGGTGCCTGTCAGAAAAAAATATTTCTATGGTAACCATTAGACAATGAAAAAAATAATCAAGAATCATGAGCAGATCATCTGGACCAGGATAATTGTTAGAATTGGGAAACAATAAAATGAAAACAGAAAGGGGAGTTTATAATGAGACATGAGGGTCTTTAAACAATTTACCATCTGTCAGTCTACAAACCTAACACTAGTGATTTAGACTTTCCATTACTTTCTTTACGGTTCTTTGATTGGATGCTCACTAGCACAGCATCCATGGAAGCCAATACCATTTCATTCTTTACCTTCCTAGCTTTTCACAGAATGAAAAATGTAATGTAGAATTTAGATAGACTTTCCTGCCTGTAAGTGGTGGTCTTTATTTTTCACATTTCTATATTAAAATTCATTAAACATCTAAATTCTGTATCCAGTGAATCAAATATATGTATTTTTTCTTTTATCTTTTGTTTGTGCTCTTTGGGTTCTAAAAACAGGACCACAAACATGTTGGCAGAACAAGTGATTTTTATTTTTCTCTATTTTATACCTGGACATTTTTGTTCAGCTATTCTACGGCTATGGAAATTGTCCTGCATTTTAAAACACTTGTTTTAGATGCTTCCTTTAAATATTTGACATTAACACTGTGTTATTTAGCTTGGATCAAGTAATACCCCATTACATTTACCCACTTGTCATCATTTTCCAGTAGTAAGAAATTTTGGAATAGACATAGCCCACAGGAAAGGGATAGAATATCATCAAATCGTTGCATCTGCTCTTATTCCAACTATTCTATCTTTTAATTTTAAATACTTTTGTTTCTTGAGTAGCTAGCTACCCAATCACTAATTATAACATTTTAGTTTTTATTTTTGGGTTTCAAATTTCCAAGAAAAAGAGTTGCTTCTTTGAAACTGCCTGATTCTAATATTTGTGTGAATAAATGTATATGTATGAATGTAGGTATGTATAAGTATGTATGTGTTGGTGTAAATCCATGTGCTTCTTTCTCATAGTTATATTCTTCTTTTGCCACTAATGGACACATTTCATCAGTTTTTAGTGAATGTATAAAAAATACTTTTCCTCTCCTAGTAGGTTCATAGCTTAAAACTTGAGCACCAGAGAGGACCACTATACATTATTTTTTCCCTTATTGATTTCTTCACTTGCTTCTGACAAATTATAAGTATTGAAGATATAATAATATTGCTTTTTTTTTTTTTAAGATTGTATTCATTATTTTCAGAGACAAGGGTAGAGAAGAGGGAAGAAAGGGAGAGAAACATTAATGTATGGTTGCCTTTCACCTGTCTGGAGATCTGGCTTGCCACCTGGTTATGTGCCCTGATGGGGGATCAAACCAGGCTGGCACCAATCCACTGAGCCACCAGCTAGGGCAATTGCTTTTAAAGCCACATTCTTTTTAAACCTATTTTCCTTCATTTTTTCTTCTACAAAAAAGAAGCAGTCCTTTTCCAGTGTGTCATTTGTGCATCTAAATTACTGTTAATAGTAATTATTATTTATAATCTTAATACAATTATAATAGCTAACATTTTTGAATCCTCAATTCAGACCACTCTCAGGTTGATAAATTTAATTCTACATTTCTCAGGTTTCCCAAATGCCCCCAATATTAAGACTAAGTACTGTGTATTTGTTTGTTTGCTTGTTTGAGAAAAGTAAAGGGTGAATTGAAGATTCCACTCAAGATAAGGAGTATTGGGGTCAGATTTGTATATCATTTTTATTCCTTCCTCACAATGCCTACTCTTGAGGAATAGGAACTCTATGACTATTCTTGTTGCTAACATAAAAGACTGCTTTATTAAATCCTGTTGGATAAATGTATCTCAAAGAAGGAACTGAAGAAAACAGTTAATAAATCTATAGTTTAATTTTACTCAGCTTTTCTTAGATTCATAAAAGGGAACATACCTCACCAAAGTGAATCATCCATACAACCTCTGTTCCTACAGTATTTCTTTCCTGGAAACGTGTTTCAGAGACCTGAAATCGGGACCTTGAAAATGCAGCCTTGGAAAGTCCATTAGGGATGTAAAAGGAATAGGTGTAAAAAGCAAAGTTTATAATTTTGCAAGTTTGATGTCAAGTCCTCCTCTCTTTTGCTACTTCTCATGACTAGTTTATTAAAGGGAGCTTAGTGAATACCAGCCCTTGGGACTTCCCCTACTGGACTGTCTTGTTACTGGCAAGCACTGTGTTTTCAGTCTGAAGCCTTTCAGAAAACATTCTCTATGATGCGGTTTACATTGAGTTCACATTCGTCTCTATAATTTGCATGCCTTGAGTAATGAAGAACTTGATTATGCTATCCTGAAACACAAAGGGGTCACACATGGAGATGTAATTAATTCTAAAGTAAAAGTTGTGCACCAGCTATCAGATACTACAGAATGATGTCAGTGAATTTAAGAGAAAACACTTGCAAAACTCAGCTACTTTTGTTTCATGGCTTCAAACTCTTATTATAATTTGTGGATGTTTTTGCCCACATTTGCTTTTTGTTAGTTTGTTTTTAAGATTGTACTTATTTATTTTTAGAGAGAGGGGAAGTGGGGGAGAAAAAGAGGGAGAGGGACATCAATGTGTGGTTGCCTCTTGCATGTGCCCAACTGGGGACCCAGCCTGCCACCCAGGCATGTGTTCTGACTGGGAGTTGAACTGATGACCCTTTGGTTTGCAGGCCAGTGCTCAATCCACTGAGCCACACCAGCCAGGGCCACTTTCTACTCTTTACAGAGCTTTGTGCTAAAACAACCTTTTCAAGAGATTAGAGGAGAACTTGCAAACCCAGATTTACATTAAATGTGGTCTCTTTCTGTCAGGATTCTTTTTAGCAATATTCCATCCCTATAATTTTTCTAAAATATGCTAGGAGATCATCTTTGGAATTTCAGATCAATGGACCAGGTACCAATAGATACATCAGAAATTTTGCAAATTATATGGAATCAATCTCCAAATCAGTTATGTGGTTCCAAGAGCCAGAATTTCACCTTCAAAAAGTTTATTTGAATCACGTCAGCCAGGTACTACTTTCCTGTCAATGACCCATGCTAATGAATAAACTTTGATTGGAACACAGCCATGCCCATTGGTTTATGCATTTATTGTTTACAATTGCTTTCACACAATAATGGCAGATTGAGTAGTTGTAATTGAGACCACATGTTACAAAATATTTACTATTTGACCCTTTACAAATAGTTGGCCAACCTCTGGTGTAGCATATGGAAATTAATTTTTGTAATCATCAACAATCACTTATGTAGAATGAAATGATTTTGGAATGCCTTATCTGCATATATTTTTAAAAGCATCTTCTTTGCATTATCCAATTGGCACACTGCTCATGAGTATATTTCAGGTTGAAATAGCACATTATTTATGAATACATAAAATTCGCATTACTCACTCCCCACATGACTTAAAATACTGTCTTTGAGATTCCTCAGTGCTTCCTTGGATGCAGAACTTATTACAATTCTTAATATTTTTTACTGCATCAGAGCAAATTCATAAATATCTCATTATCAAAAGAAAATTAGCCAATGGGTCTAGATCAAGAAGGTTTCCTTTTTGTATAAAAAAGAATAATGTTAATGACTCTTTAGTGTAAGCATTTTGTAGAAACCTGCACATTATCATAAGCTGGAAAGCTCATATGTTGATTAGATGAATTAGTTAAATGCAGTTTCCAAAGAAATACATATTTTGTTGTGTTGATTTTTTCTCTTTTTTCCAAATGGATTTATTGGGGAAATATCGTAAAGTCTAAAAATTAAAAAAGACAGGTGTTCAAGAGACATGACAAATTAAAAGGGCTTGATTATGTGTCTGTGGTAGATTATTTGTTTCATTGTCTGAAATAACACAACTACAGTACATTGCAGTCTACTTCCATCTTTAGATACATCAAAGAGAAGATGGAAGAATAAATCAAGCTTGTTTCAAATACATTTTGGGCAATAATTGTAGATAATTTGAAAGTTGGCAGGCCAGCTGAAATGCACCCTAAATTTACTAAAACTAATAACTAATATTTTGAGAATTCTGATTTGATATATACTTCAACTTTTGATCTATATGCCAAGTGCTTTTGAACAAGTTTCAAATCCCATTTAGAATAATAAGCAATAAAGAAGATTTTCTTTGTCTGGAAATCCAAGGGCATAAAAAGAAATAAAAGTTCCTACCCAGTTAATTTTCCCATAAAGATTCTAGGCATAGTCTTTACTTCCCATTTAAATGTCTAAATCAACCTTTTGCAATTCTGACTCTGTATTAGGAGAACCTTGAAAGGTGATTTTTTTAGACAGATGATAAATAGATAAATAGATAGATAGATGGATAATAGGAAGATGATAGATGATAGATATTCAAGCTCCATGCATACTTCAGAGATTTTAATTGAACTGGTCTAAGATGGGTTTAAAACATAACATTTTATACTTACATGTAAGGGAGATACCATGACCACGAAGGTGGTTTTCCCATGGTGAGGCTTCTCCATTGCACTCTGGATATGCTGACCCCTGCAAGTTCCCCAAATGTGGGAAACTCGACTGCATAATTTGTGGCAGTGGGAGATTGCATTTGCACTCTCTCATGAAGAAAACAAATCTCAATATTTTCTTAAAGGTTCCCTTGTAATTCTTATATACACTATAGTTGAAACCACTGGTATAAATTTATATCTTAGTAACCGCAAGCTGATTGATCCCATAGAGAGGCAAATCCCACAGACAAACTGTCAGTAGAAGTAAAGCATAAAGTTTCTGATGGAGGTTGGAATAGACTTGCGATAGCAAAGCAATGCATGAAAACTATTTTCTAACACTGAATGGCTGGAATTTACTTCCCAGATTAAAAATAATACCTTAAATGTATATGGCATCCTATTTGCTATGTGATTTTTATACTCAACCAATTCTACTGATGGCTTAATAAATGTAAATGTATTTTACTATAAGCTGACCACTTATGTAGAACATAGTAGTCAGTGGTCAACTATGTGCTTTTATCATAAGAATGACTTTAAGTAGCTATCGTAATCGTGAAGGCTAAAAATAGTTAACACATTTTAGATTGTAAGGATAGATAATACCTGGGGTTTAGGAACAAAAAAAAAAATAGTTATGATTTTCTACTAGTGGACATCTTTAAAAAAGAAAGTCATATGCCTATTCTAGGATAAAAAATATATAAGCTTCATTGAAGATGGAGAGCTGAATTTCATAAATAGCCAGTCCAATCGTTCTCCTATCATAGATCTCTCCTGGGACAGAGGCAGAAAAGCAGAGTATGGCTGAATAAGTATGTACCTCCTCCAATTTTAGCAGCCTGGTCTAACTTGTGGTTCAGCTTCAGGATGTGTCTAGTAAAATTTACAGTGAAAATAACATCTTATGGTGAGCATAGGCAAAGGATGAAACTAAGAATGCCTCTAAAGAGCTTTATTCTTTCACAAATATAATTAAATACATTTTAGCATCTCAATATTTTTTATTGTCATTTCTCATAAGAAAATTAACCTGTAAGCTGAAAGTCATTAATTAGTTCCTATGTTAGGACAGGGTCTGGCACATAGAACATTATCAATAAAATTAATAAAGTCTGATTTTTAAATTTTTTTTCCATTTTTTATTTTATTTTATTATTTCCAGAGAGAGGGGAAGGGAGAGAGGCAGAGAGGGAGAGAAGCATCAATGTATGGTTACCTTTCACCTGCCTCCAGCCACAGAGCAGGCTGGAGACCTGGCTTGCAACCTGGTTATGTGCCCTGACTGGGGAATCAAACCAGAGACCTTTGGGTTCGCAGGCCGGCACCTTATCCACTGTGCTACCAGTCAGGACTTGATTTTTTTTTTTTTTTTTTTAACCAATTAACTATTACATTGATTAACTTATGCATTTTAGACCAGGCAGAATTCCCAAGTCATTTTCTTCAATCTTTACAAGAGTATGCTTCGGTGCACTAACATAAGACAGCCTACAGGAAGACTCCCATAGGAGCCATGTGGAATCAGACCCGTCACAGGTTTATTTCCGGAAATTGCTTGATTTAAGTTGAACGTAATGGGAACTTTAAAATCATTCTGTATGTAAACATAGTCAAACCGAAGATAGAAATTGGTGCCAATACCACTACACAGTGCTTGTTTTTCAGACATTTGTTTACAGGGGAGGGGTTGTGTGTGGGTGGGTGAGAGGAGGTGACTGGCTCACCTGAGTAAAGAAGCACATTCAGTAAGAAAGCAATGACTTTGTTTCCTCAAGGCCTTTTCTGAAAAAGGTCTTTAAGACAGTGAGGCACCCATTGTTAAAGCACTAGGTACCCTGTTTCACATGGTTACTAGATACATATCCTCAACACTAGGTATAGAGGAGCCATCTCCATAAACATTACTGAATGGATAAATGGACAGATAGAGAATGGATGGATGATAACAGTGTGGCCCTCCCGACCCACTCTTGCTTTCTACAAAAAAAGACTAAGAATGCCCACACAGGGCTGCACTTAAAAATATGTCTTTAAGGTAAGTCAAAATGCCTTCCAGGAATTCTCATTCTTGAAATGGCTATAAATTTTCTCATCTCCTAACAGGGGCTTATATTCCTTCACTATTATGGTGCTTGAATTACTTCAGCTTGTGTGTGTGTGAATACAATGCTTTCCCATATAACAATTGCTACAAACTGAGCCGTTTTATTAAAATTAAATGGAGTAGTATGATGTACTAAAAATTTGGCTTTATCTGAGCCTGCCACAAGGTAGATTATAAATTTTTGATGAGTGAGTGGATAAAAACATTTAGATAAAATTAAATCAAGGCTAGGCTTCTGTTAAATCACATCAAGCCTAGAAATACCAGTGAAGGACGATGATTTACACACTATACAAGAAGTCATCAAACAATACACTGTCCCACCCTATTTGTTTATCTTTTTTAAAGATTCTATTCATTATTTTTAGAGAGAAGGGCAGGGAGGGAGGAAGAAAGGGAAAGAAACATCACTGTATGGTTGCCTTTCACCTGCCTCCAGCTCGGGACTGGCTTGCATCGTGGTTATGTGCCCTGACTGGGAATCGAACCAGCAACCTTTGGGTTCATAGGCTGATACCTATGCACTGAGCCACCAGCCAGGGCTCCACCCTGTTTTTTAAATTGCTCATGTCAATACAAAATGTATGGAAATCTGTTTTCCTTCTGGAGGTCCAATTGCCTAGATAATAGCCTCAAATTTGCCTCTTGACCCAGAAAGTCTAAAATATTTACTAACTAGTGTGTATAGAAAAAAATTTGCTGATCCCATTTTATACTCTAAGTTCCATGAATGTTGGACCACATTTGATATGTATATATTATCATCTATTCATCACCTAGGTTTCTGGCTGGCACATAGTAGGTACTTACTCAATGACTATTTAATGGATAAATAAACAAATGTATGAACATACTTTTTCGATCCAAATCCATATGCACCAGTCTTCAATTCATCAGGATTCTCAAAAAAATATATCTAAAAAATTACCCATATAGAAAAAGGTTACTTAAAAACATGGTCAAAATTTTAATGTGAGTTGTTGAAAACACTTCAGGATTTCATATGTGGATATTAAATGAAAGATGATTTTAAAAAGTAGAAAATATTTTTTGGCACATTATTTATTTATTTAAAATATTTTGTTTATTATTTTTCAGAGAGAGGGGAAGGGAGAGAGGCAGAGAGGCAGAGAAACATCAATATATGGTTGCCTTTCACCTGCCTCCAGCTACACACCTGGCTGGAGACCTGTTTGCAACCTGGTTATGTTGCCCTGGCTGGGAATCGAACCAGCAGCCTTTGAGTTCACAGACTGATGCTTTATCCATTGTGGCACCAACCAGAGCCTTTTTGGCACAGAATTTACCAGAAGGCACTTGCTTTGGCTGGCCTTTCTTTGTGCTATTGAAAAATTTTGGGTGGAAAGAATTGCATATTCAGTTATGCTAATGAACCATCTAAGAAGCTTCTCCCTATGTACTAGTCACAGTGTGGTAAGATTTCCTCTTAGTATACTCTTCCTCAGACTACAAGAGGTTGTGTGACTGGAGTGTGTGAGATAAGCACTTTCAAGATCCTCAGTATCAATAGAATAGTCTTTTTCATTGTATGTTCTTTATGTCTATTTATCAGACCTATCATCCTGCACTTTCATCTGCCTTTCTCTCTTTTATGTATTTAATTGTTTTCCTATTTTGGTTGTCTAATTTCTTCTTGTTTTTAAATATAAATCACTTCAAATAATTTTTTGAAGTAGATAAGGTTATTATAATTGCTATTATGTAACATGTATATACTTGAAATATGTATGTACATATATAGCAATTACTTAGACAGCAAATATATATAATACACAAAAATGTTTATGATCTACTTTCTGAACCATATATTTGAGTTAAATAGTAATTTTATCCCCTAAGCCAAATGATTAATATAGATTTATTCACAGCTAATCCCACCATAACATTCATGGGGTTCTGACGAAAAATACTAATAGAAGTCCACATAGCATATATCTAAATAGTTACAGGTTATAAATTAAGCTAATAAACTGATAAATAAAATGTATTCCCTCTCCCTGCATTGACAAATATGCCTTTATTCCAGCCTGGAAGGCAGGTGTAAATTGGACACTGAATGTTGTGGCTTGGGAGTCATGAAGAAGCCCCATTTCCTCCTCTCCAACTTTCCTGTTGCACTGAGCTCTTATAGGGAGCACTGAGGCAATGAGCCCCCACCTCCACCACAGGGCCCCTTGCCATTCTTCAGGCCTCGGGGTGTGCCACATATCTGCATTAAATTGGCTCAGGAATGTATGAGTAGAAAAATCCGAGGTCCTGGGTAACTGGACTGTGAATTAAAATGTGGGTCCAGGCTCTGATAGGCATGTTCTCTTGACCCTGTAGTTTCCACACTTTATGAGAAAGCAGAGTAATAAGGCCAAGTGGGCCCTCTAAATCCATGGAACTATGGACTCGCTCCTCTTAAGGGTGGTGCCATACAGTATAATGGAAAGAACACTGATATTAAAGTTAGACATAGGTTTAAATTTCAGCTTGGTCTTTTATTAAAACTCTGACCTTGGTCAAGATCCTTGTCTGCCTATTTTCCTATGAGTTCGTCACAAGAGATACAAGGTCTGTCCTGAAAGTACCGGCCGCACAAACTTTTTAAAATAGATTGACATTGGCTCGATACCTTCAGGACAGACCTGGTAAATAAGACAATGGATGCAAATAATTAACACAGTGCTGAAATAGTACAAAACAGTAATGTCTTGCACCATGACCGATTGATGACTATAATATCACTGGGCCATAGGAAGTTTTCAGTTCACTTTAATCTATAGGACCACCTTCGTGTATGCCATATGCTGTTGACCAGTCATTAAGTGGTACCTTGCTGTAATTGAATTGGGACTGAAATTTAGGTATAATTCTATATTCCATGTTTCTAACCATTTATAATCTCAAGGAGTTTAGTAGAATAGAACAACCATAAAACAAATCACTAACAAAGCATTAAGTATGATTATTAGATTTTGGTATAGCAAAACCCTTTCACCAATTCTTACCATAGTGGTGATTAAAGAGGCTTGTTAAAGGGCATTATTTTCAACTTATAGGGGGACCCCCAAAATACAGAAGTATCTTCTGGAGGGTGGGCCCCTTGTAGCCTAGGATTTCCCCATTAGGTGAGTGTTTCAGGAACCCATTTATGTCAGTGCACCAGCTGGCGTTATTGTGAGAGGCTGTGTTTGGCTTCAGTGAATTTCTTCTAAAGACATTTTAAACATGTTTGCCCACTGCACAATGGGTGATTTATAAGCACACCTGTCTATACCATGTTGAGTGTTCAGTAGTTTGACCAAAAATGGCGTGGCCCCCTATACCCTACTCTCCCTGTCCACCTGCTTTTGCCCCAAGAAACTTTTTTTTTGTTTATTTCCCTTTTAAAAAGAAGTCCTCAGAGGGAAGTGTTTGGCTGATGTGGAAGAGATGAAACAAAAGACAGCAGAAGCACTAAAGAGCATCAAAATCAGTAAGTGCAAAAACTGCTTTGAGCGGTGGAAAAACATCGCTATTGGTGTATTGCACCAAATGGAGGTACTTTGATGATGGCTGAAATTTAAACATGTGAGAATAAATACACCATTCTTTGTAAATAAATTCCAATTTGGGAGCTCTCTTTTCATAAAGTATATTATTTTCCAGGATGAATTATTTTTCCCCAATCTAATTTACACAACTGTTGTAAAGATATCTTCAAATGTCATTAACCTTTTGAGCAGTGTTGAATCCAGGTTTAGCTATACAATGGTACATTACGAAAAGACTGCATCCAGCACTACCATTTAATTGTGAACTCTAATGATAACAACCTGAAGGGTAGTTCTTTAACTGTAGGTTTTAATATTCCACCTGGAAACAATGATCAGATTCTCCTAGAAATTGAAATTTTAATTAACATTCCAAGGTAATTTTTATACATTCTGAATTTTGACCTGTGAGTCTTTCTCTGACTTAATTGGCTTATGGAGGAGCCAATTGGGTTTTATGAACTGCTTTCTAGGTGCTTTTAAAAGCTGAGAGCCCCTGGCAGGAGGCATGTCTCTTTTTAGAATAGGAAGATTTCAGGTAGAATAAAGTTTAAAGCACAAAAGTATCCTGAATCTGCTCAGTAAGTTGACTCATTAAAGCTTGATTGTTTTGGGACATAAAGAAGAAAGGAACAGCCCACCTGCTTTCATGTAACAGGAAGCTGAAGAAAGAGACCTGTGAACAACTAACAGGTAACAAAATGAAAAGAAATTGAAGAAATGGATAATGGACATTTTACCTGTGTTCATGGAGGAAAGCATTTATCTTTTAAAAGAGGTGACAGCACATTAGGCCATTACAAATACAAAATCCTAAGGATAAAAGCTTAAGACAAAAATAAAATAAAATAGAAACAGTAGTGATAAGCTAATTTTTAATATATTTTCCAATGCATCTGCTGATTACTCACTTTAATGACTTCAGTTGTTTGTTTATTTTATTGGTCACACAAGCAACTCACATTCCCCTATAAGACCCATAGCAGAGAGCTTAAATTAGGAGGCAGCTTCAGTTTTTATGATGATGTGAATGGTAAGCTCTTCAATAACCTCAGGTTTCAAGGCTGAAAGTTTTTAAGTCCTGGCATTTGACCGGTTTCATCTGCTTGCTTCTCAATTGATACCTAGTTTAGATTGGTATCTGGCTGAGTTGGGACATGTTTGATCTTGGAATAAGGGTCCAATAATAAATAAATATCCCACGGAGACTTTTAGGTTTTATCTAGGTGAAAAATGTCTTTTATCCTCAGGATTCTTTGATGTAGATTCTTTGATGTATGTTTTTTGAAGTGCCAAATAACCAGAATGGGAGAAAGTCTTAAAAACCAGCCAGTCCAGTTTGGGTTTTGTGGAGGTGAAGAGCTAAATGGCTTTTTGGCAAGTGGGACATGCCAATCCAAGTTCCACTATTTTCCTCTAATATTCTAAAATCACATAAATCAAATAATAAACCATTGGGTTTAGGTTTCTTAATAGTCTTTTCTTCTGTATCATACAACTCACTTGTATATATTTTATGATAGCTAACACAATGATCACTTTCCATTTTTACCTGTACTTTCCACATTTTTTAAAATGAGAAAATAATAATGAATAAAGTCTTTATAATAAAAGACTACAGAGATATGGTCTACTGTGGGATGTTAATGTCTATATGAGAAAAAAAAGGTACAGGAAAGGATTGTGTCAGACTGAGGATTCAGATAAACCTAAAGAAAATACTTAAATAATAATAAAGATAAAATGGCGGGTATGTTGAATATTGGAATGGGAATATAAAGAAGTGGGTGGATTTAAGAGATTATCCAGCCTTCAGCAAGATACAGCATCAGATAGATATATTCTAGGTGTACAAACTGAGCTTCTGACTTGGTGAAATTACTGCAGTGTAGTTCCATTAGTTGATTTAGAGAACAGAGAACAAGAAATGGGTTTGGATGGCAGGGAAGAAGCCCTTGGGGTTTGTTTAAATTTGAAGAACTGTGAGATATCAAACTGGAAAAAACCAATTAAACATTTGAAAATGTGGTCTGGAGCTCAGAAGGGAAAATGGGGCTATCAGTAGGGATGTGCTTGTCTCCATCGTAATGGTACTAATTGACACCACTGGAGTGGCTGAGACTTCTCGCAGTGCAATCAGTACCAGACAGAGGCATGCAGGCAGAGACTATTTGCACGAGCACAAGTAAAATTTAGTTTATTTTGGGAAGTAACAAGAGAGGAGGCTGGCCCTGGCTAGTACAGCTCAGCGGATTGAACACCAACTCATGAACCAAAGAGTCACTGGTTCTATTCCCAGTCAGGGCACATGCCTGGGTTTCTGACCAGGTCCCCATTTGGGATCACACAAGAGACAACTACCTGTTGATGTTTCTCCCCCTCTCTTTCTCCCTCCCTTACCCTCTCTCTAAAAATAAATAAATAGAATCTTTTTTAAGACAGGAGGCTGGGTCCAGGTTATGCAGAACTTTGAGATCTGCCATAAGAGGTTTGGAGCTAATCCTCTATTCATTGTAGATGTCTTTTTATTTGTTTTTAATTACACATATGTCTATTTTAGATAAGCAGTGAGGAGTGTGTGTGGTTTGTGTGTGTGTGTGGGGGTGCATTGGGGGAGGTCTCTGTGTGCATGCTCATGGAGGCAGAAAGGCCAAGTAAAAGGCAAATTTTCAGGCAAGAGATGAGGACTGTAAGTTTTGTGGTTACTGAAGACAGTGGGGAAACACTAGTAGTGGAATCTCCTGCATTTGACTAAGTGGTATGCTTCTTCTTGGACAGTGATTAATAAGAGGGAAAGAAGAATTATACTTAGCAGCTGAGTTATAATGTGGAACAAAGTAGCAGCTGCCAATTCTACATCAATGTGGAATGAGAGGAGTGGAAGTTGGACACTGTGTGACTTGTATGAAACCCTCACTGTCACCCAGGCAGCATTTTCATCAACACTCGAAGAAAGGTTGATTGGCTCACTGAAAAGATGCATGCCCGAGACTTCACTGTCTCTGCCATGCATGGAGATATGGACCAAAAGGAAAGAGATGTAATCATGAGGGTGTTCTGCTATGGCTCGAGCAAAGTATTGATTACTACTGACCTGCTGGCCAGAAGCATTGATGTACAGCAGGTTTCTTTAGCCATCAACTATGACCTTCCCACCAATCGGGAAAATTATATTCACAGAATCAGTCGGGGTAGACATTTTAGTCGTAAGTCTGTGGCTGTTAATATGGTGATAGAAGAAGACAAGAGAACTCTGGAAGACATAGAGACCTTCTACAACACCTCCATTGAGGAAATGACCCTCAATGTTGCTGACCTCATCTGAAAGGGGCTGGCCTGCCAAGATCACCATAGCCAGGGTTTAGACCTTGGGGGAATAAGGAGGAGCAGAAAAAGGTGGAGGGAAGGGAGCCAAGGGATGGCATCTTGTCATTTTTTCCCCCTTTGAATAAATGTCACTTTTTGAGGCAAAGAAGGAACCATGAACATTTAGATGCCCTTTTCTTTGGGGTAAGCTTTTGCCCTATCATCTCTTCTCCCAAAAACACTAATCTACACTTACTAACTCAGTCAACCTCCAAACCCAAGGGTCTACACACTCTATCTAAATTCTTCTGAAATGATTCCAGGAGGCTGTGAAGTCAGTCAACCTCATTTACTGGACCAAATCTAGAGGGAGAACCCCTGGGTGGCCCAAGGAGTTGTCCCCAAGTGGGTGATCAGGGGAGAAAAGACAGTAGCCATTTTCACATTATTTTTGGTATTGTATTTATTGTTTCAGGAAATAAACACAAAAATCTGAATAAAATTACTTGTAAACTGCCAAAAGAATTTTCATTGTGCTTTTAGGCACATGGCAGAATTGCATGTTTCTGCCTCCACTGATTCAGATCTAGCCTTGTGATTTCTTTAGCCAATGGTATGTAAGAAGGAGTGTTATATGCCATTTCTTAAATGACCATCCCTTACACTCTGCAGCAAGGGTGGTAACTACTCCATCAGCCCAGGTCCCTGAGTGTGGGGGTGTGGAAAAGAGCTAGCAGATGCTCTGAAACAGTTCTGAAGGATGAGTAAAACACAGACCTGTGATGGTTTAAACCTCTGAGGTTCAAGGTGAAGGGAGGGGGTGATCGTTAACGCAACATGGCTGAGACTGTAATGAATAACAGAGATCTTTACCATCTCATCAGCAAAATAAACCAATTTCCAGCTTATAGCAAGTAGCTTTTTCCCCCAACAGAGTAAAGAAAGTTCTAATTTAATGGGGCAGCTGGGACTTTGTGAGAGGGAAATTAATTCCTTCTCCGGAGGACAATAATCATACAAAGTAATAATTATAAAAGCCAAAATAACATCAATGGCAACTAACATCTTAGAGTGCCTATTATGTACCAGTAACAGAGAGGTCCTTTGTATAAATTATCTCTTTTAATTTTCACAAGCACCTGATGAGGTAGCTATCATTATTTGTCAGTTTGATTCATTGAAAGCTTAGGCTTAAATGTATTATCTTTTTTACCCAATGACTCAGAGGATAAGAGGTAAAACTGGAATTCAAATCCAGTTGATTGTGCAGCCTAAACTTTTATTCACTTTGCTATACATGTTTTAAAAATTATACAATTTTGGTGTAAAATATTTATGTTATTACTATTTGGGATTTTTAGCTTTTCTTTAAAAATGTTACAGAAGAATTAAAGATGGCTACCCATGACCTTTGCATATAGAATTTTGGTGAAACATTAAGTAATGTATGTGTCCTAGAGCTACTGTAACAAATTACTGTGAACTAAGTGGCTTAAAACAAGAGGAATTTATACTCTTACATACATGGAGGCTAAAAGCCCAAAATCAAGGTGTTAGCAGTGACATCCTCCCCTGACAGCTTCTGGTGCTTCCCAGTAACCCTTGGTGCTGCTTGGCATGTGTCTATCTGCATCACTCCAATCCCTGTCCCTGTCTTTACTTAACCTTTTTCTCTCTTATCTTTTATCCCCTTTCTTCCACTCATCAGATTTCTGGTTCATCCAAAAGAACTCCAGCTGTTATTACTCTTATTTTTATATCAGAAACTGTCTTCCTGAGCTTCTGCTGATGGCTAGTTAAGGACAAAACAGCCCATGGAGGGAAATTATTTTATGACTTGTAATAGGTTGAATAATATCCCCTAAAACTTAGGTCCAGCTAGAACCTCAGAATGTGACCTTGGAAATGGGCAAATAATAACATCAAATTACACATATTCAACAAAGGTAGAACACACAACTTTTTAAAGGAACATGTTAACAAAGGATGAATGTGAGATTAATGGGGTAGAGTTTTCACAGGCAGAAGAGTTAAGAGAGGGGATTTCAGATAGGGAATGTATTGTGAGCATATCACTACCAGAGGAAAGCTAAGGGACTTTGGGCACAGCTTGGTTTCTAGGTTTGACAGCACCTTGGAGACACTGTTGGAAAGGAAAGGTAACTCAGTAATATTGAGGAAGACTTGCATGCAAAGACAAGAAAGTCATCTTAAATTTGGTAGGTTTTGAAGACTTGGTAAGTGTTTGAACAGGTTACTGTCAAAGTTATAATTTAGAAAGATTAATCTGGGTGCAAGATAATGCCTTATGGAGAGAGAAGCCAGTACACAAGTGAGAGAGAGCAATTACAACAACATAGAAAGGTTATAACAGCTTGCATTAAGGTTATGCAGGTGAGAATGAACAACATATGAAGGATACTCAGACTGTAGAATCTTTGAGATTTTTTGGAAGATTGGATAATAGAAGTGCAGAAGGAGGAATCAAATCTGTGTGACTTGTGCTGTTAATAAGCATTTCAAAGGAATGGTGACAAAGTCTATTGTGGACATGATAGGTTTATGGTGTCAGTGGCCTTTGGGAAAGCTATCCAGATGGGAAAATCAAGCAGTTAGAAATGAAGGTCCGAGTTTCAGAAAAGGAGCTGATGTCAAACAAGAGAGGAGCAAGAGGCCAAGGAAGGATACTTTGAATTAATAAATATCCCCCTTTCAAAAATCAGATTTTCAACCTGATTGAAGTGTTACAGAGCCTTAATTTTTTTTTCAGTTTGCTGTGATTTCTAATCATGTATTTGTGTGATCCCTTCACAACTGGTACTTGGTTTAATAAAGACTAGCATTGCTTTATTTCTAGTACAATCACGGCTAGAAAATATGCTGAGTAGAAAACATCTGCTTGGGCATTTTCCAGTCCAATTTGTAAACCAAGAAGTTCTGATCTGCTTTCTAAACTTTAGGTGCTCATCCTAGCAAGTTGAGATAGATATACGGCCTGTTAATCTTCATACTCAACTCAGTTGTTCTTTCTTCCTTATAGCAAAAATGATTTAGGGTAGTAATATGAAAGGAAATGAACTAACATGATATAAAAAATGGTGCATAACTTGAACCTTAACTAAGTTCGAAGTTGCTGCTGATTACTTTCCTATCTCATTCTTTATTTGCAAATGCCACTGACTCATGGCCACTGAGTTCTTATTGTATTATTGCACCATTAATCATTACAGGAATCCCAATACAGCTCTAGGATAAATACAAGTATGCTTTATCTTTCACTTGTGTCTTGCACAGTCTCTCCCTTCCTTCATTATAATATTGGAGCTTGCATTTAAATAGCCACTTGTTTTTGAAATATTTTCAAAGTGTGTTATGATCGCTGATATGAGGCTCTCTGGGGAGAAAAGCAACAAATATTTGGCATTATATTAGGAGGTGGATTTAGAGATAGGAATAAAAAACCTCATATCCATTTGAATGGGGGAAATTTAATATGAAATTATGTCTGTGTTTAAAAAGACAGTGAAAGTGAGATATCCCAATGGAAAATGAAATTGAGTAGTAAATGACATCTCCGGTTACTTAAATACTTTAAGTGTGTAAGGGAATTAACACTTTACAGATCTGACCTAGAAAAAATAAATAAGATACCATGGACAATACCTACTCAATAAGTATTTATTGAGAGTGTGCTATGTACTAGATACTATATTAGGGACTTGCAATATATTGCAAACAAAACAGGCAAAGATTATTTGTATTATGGAATGGCAGACACTAAAGTATAGATAAAATGAACCAATTGCTATATTAGAAAAGGTTATGAATACCTTAGGGGAAAATGTATAGTGAGGTAAAGGGGAACCCATCATTTAGTGATGGCAGAAAGTTGTAATTCTGAATGTTTTCATCAGGATAGGTCTCACAGAGAAGATGGGATGTGATGACAAATTAAAAAGAGAGGAGTTAGTTTTGTAAATATGGTAGTTGCACTTGGAGACTGGTGCAACATATCAGGAAATAAATAGCCAACGAAAAGTAGTAGTATCAAGTCTTATTCATTGTAAATTACATCTTCCATGAACAGGTTTAACCTATACACAAAGAGTGGTCTCCATTCAGCTAAACAACTTTAATAGAAGAATTTCCTATATTTAAGCTCTTTTATTTTAGAGCAATAGTTGGGAAACAATACCCATTAACTAATTCTGACTCACTATATATTTTTAAGATTTTACTTATTATTTTTAGAGAGATGGGTAGGAAGAGAGGCAGAGAGAGAGACATCAATATATGGTTGCCTTTCACCTGCCTCTACCAACGGATGTGGCTGAAGACCTGGCTTCCCACCTGGCTGGGGAATTGAACCAGCAACCTTTGAGTTCGGAGGCTGGTGCCTTATCCACTGTGCCGCCAGTCAGGGCCTATTTTTTCTTAAATAAAGCTTTATTGGTACACGGTCATGCTTATTTGTTTACATATTATTTGTGGTTGCATTCATGCTACAATAGCAAAATTGAGTATGAAAACAGAATGTTGGCCTACAAAGCCTAAAACATTTACTGTGAGATTAGATCTAGAAAAGTTTTTCAACTCCTCTTCTAGGATGTTCTAAATATCATGAAATTAAAGAATCGAAACCACTTTTAAGATAAAAACTACATCTTCAATAAGACAGTATATATTTTTGAATAACAGTTGAACATTTCTTCATTAATTTGTGTGACTGTGAGGAAATGACAACTTTCTTAATCTTAGATTTGTTTTTTAGTACATACTTCATAGAGTCAAGGGACTGAAGTGAGATGGTTCATTTAGCATACCAGAACAGAGATAATTTGAATCATGTAATAACTCTTGAATGTAAGTAGAATACCACAGAGGGTGATATTTATATTATTGGTATAGCAAAGTACTACAAACAATGATTTAAAACAATACCCTTGTGATTATACTGGGTCCACCAGGATTATATAGAATAACTCATTATTTCAAGGTCAACTGATGAGCAGCTTCTATATCACCTGCCAGCTTGATTCTCTTTTACCATATAACTTGATGTGTCCTCAGGTTCTGGGAATTAGGGCCTGGATGTCATTGGAGGACCATTATTTTTCCCATAAGATTAAAGGCCACAAAGTTTCTTGCCCAAGGCCATTCATGCCAGTCACATGTAGAATCAAGAGTAGTACCTACATTTCCTGAGGTTTGTTAAGCATTGAGTGAACCTTCAATATTTGTGTGCTGCTTTTAGTAATAGAATGCATTTGTTTAATTTGACTCAAGGCAATGAAGCTATGAAACATCAATATAAATAGTATTTTTTGTAAAAAAAAAAAAAAAAAAAAAGATGATCTTAAGGCTGTCATCCATCAGGGATGTCTACAAGGATGCCATGATCAAAAAAGAATAGACATTTCAAATGCTGTAAGATTTCCCTTACAAGCTTTGACTTAAATAAACATTCTTTATTAAGTTCTAAACAAGGGTTAGGTGATACAGGATAGGACATAGCATCAAGGTGAAAGAAATGAAGCTGTATCTCTTCTAAGCACTAATGTTTACCTCTACAGTGGTGGAGGTCTTCAGGGTGGTGCCAGGTGCCTGCCCTTTATGCCCATTTTCTTCTTACATAGTAATATGCATCCCACCTGAGCATGTGACTGCACGTTCATGTCTGTAGCTAGTCTCTTGTGCACATAGGTGTGCCACATGACTAGGTTTTGTCCAAGGAGCTATGAGCAAAAGAGATGTGCAACTTTGAGTCATGGCCTTAAGAGAAAGAGGTAGACTTCTTCCCTTCCCTTAAGCTTTTTACATTGGTTCTACTACAAGTCTGGCTAAGCAGGATTATTAACTCATGATCTCTGTTCCATAAGTCAAAAAAGGCAAAGCTCAAGATAAAAGAAAGCAGCATGCTTGATCCCTTTTACCCTAACAGCCTGGTAAGATAAAAATAAACTTTCATATTATATCAGCCATTTCATTTTTGGGTCTCTGGCTACAAGGGCCTGGTCAGCATCCTCACTAATGCAAGGTTAATCCATCCCCTTGGTAACTATAACTATTTCCTCAAATACAGTCGTAAGTTTTGTGTCATCAACAAATCCATGTTTATGTCTAGAAAGTAGTAAATCAGTTAAAATGGAAGCCAGCATATAAAGGCCAAAAAAACCAGTGTTGCTTGGAAGTATGAGATGTTTTTGGTGATGAATAACATTCTAAAAGGAAAGGGGCCCTTGCTGTTGTGTCTATCTAAAAAAGAAGAGGATACCTACCTGGATCATTACCTGGCAGGGTAATGATCACAAAGATGGTTTCCTAAGGCGAGGCTTATCCATTGCACTCCAGATGTGCTGACCCCTACAATTTCCACATATGGGAAACTCAGTTGTGTAATTTGTGCTAGTGGGGGACTGTGTTCATGCTTTTCCCTGGAAATAAATAAATAAATAAAATAAAAAGGAAGAGACAAAAAAAAAGGTATAAAGGCTTTGTGAACCTTTAATCATTTTTAAAGTTTTCTAATTAGTTCTAAAAGCTACAAAAGTGAACTTAGAGAAACTGAGAGTAATTTATTCGGAATTTCATACAGATTTGCAGTTTGGAGCATGCCCCTACCATTGCTGAAAATACAATCAAAGAAGAATGTGCTCATGTGGTTTCAGCTGCTATAGAATTAGTAAACTTCATAGGGAAATAAGAGGTATATTCATGTTTTAATGGATAGAATATCGCACTGGTTAAGAATTCTGGGCTACCTTTGGAGTCAGGAAGTTCTGGATTTCACTCCCATCTTCACCATCAGTGCTACTTGCTTTACCTCTGTGCCCAGTTCTTAATCTGTCAAATGTAAAAGTTAGTTGTTAGAACTGGTATTAATATTAGCAGTTTGAACATGTGTTTATTCACTGAAATCCATATGTGGCCCATCTATGATAATACCTGAGGAACTTTAAAATAAATTCAGATTCTTCTTCAGATGTTTTGATTTAGTAAGTCTGGATTGAGCTCCTTGAATTTATATTTTTCCAAATTCAAGATTTGAGATGTTATTTTAATTCTCTCGACTCCATCTAGGATTTGGTGGCCTCTTGTTTAAATACCAACCCAGATAGTGCTTCACGTCAGTAATAATAATGGCATGCATTGCACTCTAGGCGATGCTTCACTATTTTTTTCCTTCATTACCACCCATGAAGTTCATATTCTCCTCATTTTACAATAAGACTACTATAATTATTATTTATTTATTCACTAAAATACATCTTGTCTATATTTGGTATTTCTAAAGACATAGATAACATTTAAAATAGGTTTAAAAAAAAGAAGCAATCCCACTTAGGAATGTTTAATTTTGTCATTAAAAATTATTTTTTCACTGAGACAAATTCTGAAATGTTAAGAAACCTAATTTTGTGCTTATTGCTCATCAGGAGTCCTTTATATCAATGTGAATCTTTCTAATCCCAGCCTGAACAGGAAGACAGAGTATGAAAGTGAACATTCAGTGTGAGTTAGAAACGTGAAAGAAACCAGAGCTCCTTCTGAACTCAAATCAGCACAATCACAGAGGGTTCGTATGTTGGCTGTGCCACAGCAAGTCTGTTTTAGACTATTCTTACCATTGCTATTTTAAAGAGAAAGTCAAATCCTAAAGAGGCATTTAAAAGAATAGAATGAGCTTTCTCAGGGTAATTTGAAACTTCATGAGTTGAGTAACAGAGAAGTGGCTCATTGTTCTTAAGATTTTGGGACCAATTAATATATTTCCCAAATGAAAAAACCTCTTTTTGGCCCTGGCTGGTGACTCAGTGGATAATACGCCAGCCTGTGAACCCAAAAGTCACAGGTTCGATTCCCCAGCCAGGGCACATAACCAGGTTGCAAGCCAGGTCTCCAGCCAGGTGTGTAGCCGAAGGCAGGTGAAAAAGGCAATCGTACATTGATGTCTCTCTCACTCTCTGCCTTTCTCCCTTCCCCACTCTCTAAAAATAATAAATAAATCTTTAAAACAAACAAACAAAAAAAAACAATAAAAAACCTCTTTTTAACAAATGATCATAGATTTTAAAAATATCTATTCATAAAAACTCTGTCTTCATGAGTCAAAAAGTAAAAATTGTAGTAATTTTAAATGGTGCATCCTAAAGCATGGAGGTGCCAAATACCAAACCCACTCATAACTACAGCCCTCAATCCAGCTAGTCTCAGATCTCCAAGAGTCAACCCATAACTGCTGCTATTCATGGCTGCCAGGAACAGCCCTGGACATTTGGACATCTAGTGATTTAAAAGACTGAATCCTAGTGGTCTCTCCACTAGTTATAAAGGCCCTTGCTTAGCCAAAATATCTTTAGGACTTCTTTCTTCTGGGACTGTATTAGTTAGGATTCTCAAGAAAAACAGAACCAATAGGAAAATTTACATAGTGTATAAGTAATGAGAATTGGCTCATGCAATTACAGAGACTGAGATATGCCCC
The DNA here is from genome assembly GCA_004026585.1 of Noctilio leporinus. NCBI lineage: Eukaryota > Metazoa > Chordata > Mammalia > Chiroptera > Noctilionidae > Noctilio > Noctilio leporinus. The sequence goes on along the minus strand of PVIW01002723.1, from coordinate 114,321 downwards.
AATATGCTGTCTGATTGCTGGAGAATAGGAAGGCTGGTGGTATAATTCAGCCCAAGGTCCAAAGGCTCAGAACCAGGAGCTCCAATGTCAAAAGCAAGGAGGACATTGGATGTTCCAATTTAAGAGGAGAGGGAAAATTTGTTCCTTCCCTACCTATTTTTTCTATTTGGGGTCCTCAAGAAATTGGGTAATGCCCAGCAACAAAAGTTGGGTCAGGGTGGATCTTCCTAACTCAGTCTAGTGATTCAAATGTTCATCATTCCTAAAAGCACCCTCAATGACACATCAAGAAATAACATTTACTAGCTAACTGGGCATTTCTTAGCTCAAGGTAACAAATACAATTAACAAATACAAAATTCGAAGGGTTTGGTTGGTCTTGGTTAACTAATTGATGGATATTTCTGCAATTTCTGTTTCTTCAGCCTCTAGCCCCAACTCCCTTCCCACCTACCCCACCTTCTAATGTGCAATTAACAGTGTGAATTTCACCTTGACCATGACTTGTGAGATGTGGATTTCACAGTAATTTAACTCTTCTGTTGCTGCCCTTAGGAAGTGAAGACTCTAGATAGATAGTTTGATCACCAAAAAAGCTTTTGTAGTTTGCTTATTCCTGCTCCATCGTCTTGCTCTGTCTCTAGGCGGTGTAATTATCTCTTTAGGCCCCATTCTGCCTGACTTCCTGCAAACCTTATCTTGATCAAGTTAGATAGTATGCTCCTTTGTCTTTCTTTTTTTTCCTCCCCACTTTGTAGATGTAAAAAAGGCTTTAATGCAAAATCTAGGTGAACATATTAGGCTAAAGGAAGGTTCAAATCCAGTCTTACACTTTAAATGAATTCTTTCTGAACACCTGGCATGTTGGTATTTGATGAAAGGTTATTTTTCAACCACACCTGTGCAGTTAAAGCTGAGAATTCACTATTACTCTAGGTGTTAAAATATATAGAAAATCCACAATTTTATGAATTTCCTGGGTCATATAACTTTACACCTAGCTTAACGATTTAATATAGCTCCCACATTAAATTGCAAAGCCGCTGGTTCTATCTCTAGTTTTCTTCTGAAAATTAGATACTCTAACCATACTCTAACCTAGCCCACTGTAAGTTAACCCTTCCTCCAATGCTTAGAAAATGTTTATTGATGCTGAACAGGCCCAGGGGTGAAACTAAAGGGACATTAAAGAGGAGATAAAATATCTGTGTTTTTCAGTTACTGGGTGTGTGGTATTGGCTCAGTCTATAGCATCATTTATACAGTGAGTATATTGACTTCAAAAAATACCTTATTAATCTGAAAGCAAGATTCTAAGTAAAAATACAAATTGATAAGAAAACTAGCACATGTGACAATGCGATGAAAATATATACAATGAATAATGACCAAAACATTTTATCTCTAGGAATGGGTTTTTATCAACTATTTCACCCTACAGTAATCAATGAAACATCATTGAAACAGTGGCCTAACACACAACTGGAATAATAACAGCCAGGAAGAGCTGGATGATACTCCTGGCCTACTCAAATAATCACAAGGACACTCTGATGTTCTATCAGAATTCAGAAGGAAACCGACCAGATACTGGGGAGGTGCAGGAGTACAATCCTTTATTCACGTGCGATCCCAGAGGAGAAGCTCTCCAAATTCTGGGCCCCAAGCTGAGGCAAGCAGCAACTTTTATAGCTGAAGCTTTACTCCCTAGCCTAGGTGGCGCAAGCGGGTGTACAGAAGCAAATGTAGCAGTTAGATCTAGTTTACGCGCATTTCTTATCACTCAAGCTGGCTGCTGCCCAAGAGCCAAAGTCATTAAGTGGGGCTTCCTTACATCCCCCTTACACTGACACTCAGAATTGGAAGTTATGATGGCTACAACTGCATGGTCTTCTCAAACCATGCCTCTACTACATTTCCACATCAAGATGTATTTGGTAAAATATGAACCAGTTGCCTTGGCCACTTTAAATTAGATGTTAAATGGCCATCGAATATAAACTGAATCAGATTACCTTTTTTTTTTTATGACAAAGAGATTAGTCACACAGACTGGGCTATGAAAATTCTGAACAAAAAGAGGAGGAAAGCAATGGGGAAGACCTACATTGGGTAGGATTTGGTATACTGTTTGGTTAGGAGTGGACTCTGAAAAAGCTGAAGCAAGAGACTGCCAGCGGACTAAGTGTGTGAGAACTGCTGAGTTAGAGGATTGAAAGTGGAAGATTTTATAAGACACTTCTATGAATTATAAATCTTCTCTTTTTGAGTTTGCTTGAGGGATTTCAGTCAAGATTCAACTTACTTTTTATCTATAATTAATTTTGATTTTCAAATATTTCTTTGTGCCATGATTGGGTCTGCATAGTAGTCTAGACTTTATTCAGATTATACTTATCAAAAATTCTGCTTGGTTTTGAATGAATTCATGGAATATCTTGTTACTTTCAACCAGAACAACCCTGATCAATACCCAGCTTACATACTCAGCTGGATAAATAGATAATGCTTTATGCAGATGAAAGCAAGGGTGAACATTAAACCTTGTGATTATCTTGGATTTACCCTAAGTCATGTGCTTGGGAATATTGGAAAGGTAAACTGATACTTTTGAGAAACATTTCAGACAATTTCTGAAAGAAATGTATTCAAGCCACTACATGCAGGGGAAAGTTTCATTGGGTACCTGGATTCAGGTGATGGCATTCTTTTCAGAGATGACCAGGTACAAGAGCTGCTTCATACCTTTCAAGAGCCACAGACTGCTACAGGCTAGCCACTATTGATCGAAGTTCTAAAATTTTCCAAGAAAACTGGGTATTGTAATAAATATAAACATTGAAATCTTCTACACAACTGGTTAAGTATGTTCCTAGTAATTATGCAGCTAGATACATAACTGCCTGAAAGTAAAAAAGTAGAATCCCCCCTCAAAAAATCAAAAATTATTCTTTTCCCTGAATTCTCCTTGAACAGGTTGAAATTTTGAAATTTATGCAGTACGTGCTTATAAGCCTAAATGGGTAAAGCATAAAATATCTCATGTCTTTGGTCACTATTCCTGATTTTTAACAGTCCCAGTTACAAGAATTGCTTCAACAGAACACTTATAGGTTTTTGGATCTGGCAATCCTGGTAAACAAAACAAAACAAAACAAAAACCCTCATGACCCATTTAATCCTGAAGTAAACTGGCATTGAGGGATAGAAATAGGGATCTCACTTTTACAAATGTGGCCTTCCTTTCCTCATTTGTCCCCCAACCTGAAATAATATTTTTTCTCAAAGATCTTTTCTGGAAATGTTAAGTATAAAAAGTATGGATTTTCTCTCCCTTTTGAAAAGTGTGTCATGAATATAAAATATGGGTTTTAAAATATACTTAGATTCATTATATTTGGCAACCATTATAAAAATACTTAGCTCCTGCCCTGGCTCGTGGCACAGTGGATAAGGCACTGGCCTGTGAACCCAAAGGTTGCTGGTTCAATTCCCCAGCCAGGGCATATAACCAGGTTGCAAGCCAGGTCTCTAGCCAGATCCATAGCTGGAGGCAGTTGAAAGGCAACCATACATTAATGTCTCTCTCCCTCTCTGCCTCTCTCCCTTCCTCTCTCTCTAAAAATAATAATAATAATAAAATACTTAGCTGCTGAACAAATTATATGTGGCTACAGTACTGGCTGAGTCAAAAGTTCTTGTGTGACAAATGTGGAAACGGGTAAATACATTAAGCATAATGACTCAGGCATGAACTAAAACTTTAGAATTCTCAGTGTATAAAATACAACATTGTGTCTAAGGTGGGCTGCTGTAAAGATAGCTTTTTTAAGACTATAAGATCTAGGTGGGGACCATCAACTCACATAAGATATATGCATGCAACTCAAAAATACAATCTGGTGTTTATGAGCAGAAAAGTAATCCTAGAATTGGATTGATCTTTGGAGACTTTTGGGAAGTGGTCAGCTAGAAGAGTACCATTGTCTCTTTGTATCCACTTGGATAAAGCATAGGACTCCCTGCAGATACCCAAATTCTTGGATGCTCAAGTGTTACTGAGCAAAGCTGGGCTCCTTCATGTGGCACCTTTTTGTAAGACCCAGAAATTAGTGTTGAGAGAAACAGGTCTTTATTTACAATATTCCAACCTGGGGAAAGGGAATGCTGGGAGCTCTTCTCCTCAGAACCCTGTTCTCACATGAGACCCACCTCTTCCCCTGTTCTCCAAAAGAGTATAAGCCAAAACCAAACCCTAGAGTTCCCCATTCCTTCTCTGTCAGCTGTCTCCTTCAGGATCTGAGGGACGTTATCATCAGCTTCCATGTAATAATCCAGGAAAGCATGTGCTGTGTTACAATGGACCATGGTGAAGTCCAGGAAAGGTATAAGCCCTAAGAGAGGGTCCTCTCCATACATCCCAAGTTCCAAGAGCCCAGAGAGAGTTCAAGTCTGCAAGGCAGCATGTTTGGTGGCATTGGAGTCAGCTAGAGTAGACAGGATCAAAGCAGCAGCCCCCTGCTTTCCTACTAGCCCAGGCCACATGGCTGAATCCTGACTACGAACTGCATAGCTACTTCTCACACTGTTGCTTCAATCTGCTGCTCCATCATGCTCCTCCAACATGCTTCTCCCATGAGGCTTCTTCGCATGTCCCCTAGTGTTCTTCCGTATGTCCTTTCAAACTGGATGGCCCCTTTCCTTATACCTGACTCCTTTCTTTCTGGCTCTCCTCTTAGGAAAGGTTCAGCTACCCCTTGTCATTGAAATGCAAAGTATCTTAAATAGTATCATCCTTTTTACCTGCCCTAGCTACTAGACTGCCATAGATACACATAGTACCTTAAAAGCAGTACTATTTCTCTCCCCGACCCCCAAAACTATGGACAGTAGGGACTTTGGGGATTCCTGCCCCTGCCCTGTCACTCAAGTTCTGTGTATAAAATGGCAGAATATTTACATATAATCTGTGCAGTCCTCCTGTGTACTTTACATTATCACTAGATCAGTGATAAAACCTAATACAATTTCAGTGCTTTGTAAATAGTTATTGACATGTACCATGCAGACACAAGCATTGTAGACCTAACTACATTATACATACCAGTGAAAGTATAACATTATTTTTTAAATATTTTGATCTGTGGTTGGTTGAATCTGCACATTAGGAACAAACCACTTTGCAAGGCCAACTGTCCGAAAGGTAGAATGATCGCAAGATGAGCTCCATCAGGTTGCCTCCAAAACTTTTCTCCTTCCAATGTATGCAGGAGCTTAGTGCCTACCCATTAAGGAGGGAGTGGGTGATTTTTTGAAATATATCGGTAGGATGTTTTGTTATTCGCCCATTTACCTTTATTATTTATGATCTTGCCATCCAGTACCTAAACCCATATAGCTACATTTCCTGAGTTCTACCACAAGTCTTTAAAACATGTATTACTATGTGATCCACGTTCTATGCAAAGTTTGCAAAAAATGTAATTTTGAGTCCCACATGCAATATGTGCCAGAGCAACATAGAAATTGAGATTTTTCTGCCTTAGTTTAATCAATGTATGAGTCTATTCTACCCTCTTTAGTTTACACTCTTTTTTTTTTTTTCCTTTTGATAATATGTGTAAGAAGTTCACAGAATGAAATTTAGGGAGACACACTTATTTTTAATCTGTCTCTTTCAATAGTCTTACAAATATCATGGTATACTGGTCTTCTTTCCTTTAGAAATGCTGGTACCCTGAGGGCTTAGGCAGTTTCAAGGCTTTTTTAGGAAGCTGTATTACTTGGTTTTCTTTTAACTTAGCACAGTAATTAAAATAGTATATATTATAGTTATTTGGTAGTTTGACATTAAAAAAATGGTATAGCCTGTGAGCTTTTCTCTAAAATTCACGTGTACATAATTGTGTCCATTTAGAGATAGAGTGTGGTTACAACAGATAAAAAATGACCAGTTTTTTTCTCCTTATGTAACTTTAGCTTGTTTATATATTGGGGTCAAAACATTGTTTTAACTTTAAAAATACACACACTCATACACAGGTCAAATGCCCTGCTTTCATAAATAATGTTTGTTAAAGTCATAAAAGTCTCAAAATGTGCTAGTCATTCTCAATTTTGAAGAAACAAAGTTTACAATAAACAGAGTTTACAATAGCCTGGTGTTTTATAATGATCACAAAACTATGTCCCTTTTGAGTAAGATTCTGAATTCTTCTGAGTAGAGATGGTTTCCTTATACTGGATATGATACTTCTTCCATGGGAAGCCAAGAAATGGTATCTTATGAATAACCTTATTATTCCCAACACGTCCTACACACCAGGACAAAAATACTATTGGGTTAGAGTTCCAAATTCAATTATCTTCCTTTTTGTCTCTTAACTACAAAAGGGTGTGTGTGAAGAGGAGGGTGAGGTGGCACAAACATTATTCACATGCAGAAACTGTGGGCAAGTTATTTCACTGGGAGTCAGGGTAGAGGAGAGGACAGAAAGTATGAAGGATTCTTTTGGTGCATTTGAATGTTGCTAGGTCAGTCAGGGGAGGGCAAGAAAGGACACTTTTGGCAGAGACCAGCCTTATCACACTGTTGCACTTGGGTAGCTGGGCAGGTGCTCACAGACTCATCTCGAGGATGTTAAGGTATTAGGAAAAGGTGAAATGTTAAGAACTTAAACATACATGATCATAGCATTTTCACATATTAAAACTCACCAAAGAAAGCTCTAAACACCATGCCAGTATTATCACTTTAAGGATTATAAAATCAGAAAAAAGTCATCAAACATTTATTTGACTAGCTCACTTACTCTGTCTGACAGGGAAACATTCTTTGTAAGTTAATTTCGGTTCAGCAATGTGATTGGCTGAGTATAAATCAGGCAAAGAAAGTAGTCTGAAAAAGATATAGTAGTCTGGTGATTCTCCTTGATCCAAACATCTGGAGATTCATATGTCTGGTGGTCTAGCATCCCCTTCCCTTGGCCCTGCTGTCAGAGCTATTTCATCATTACTTCCTTTCCCCCATGATTTTCAGTGATCAAATGCCAGTAGCTATTCTGGTATCTTATCCTTATGTCAACTTTCCTAATTTCAAAACATTTTCACAGCACAATATGGTTTCCAAGTTTGTGCCCTTAAATTCTTTTCCTTGTGTGGGTATCATAGAAATAGGCATATGCTGCAATTCTATGCAAAGGCAGCATGTGACTGGGGGCAATTACTGTGTATATTTATAGAAAAATTCAAAGTAGATAATGTTGAATGTACATAATTTAGTATTTATTTATTTTTATTCATTGAATTTATTGTGGTGACATTAGTTAATAAAATTGTGCAGGTTTCAGGTGTAGAGTAGAATTCATAATACATCATCTGTATATTGTACTGTGTTTTCACCACCTGAAGTCATGTTTCTTTTCATCACCATTTATCCCCCCTTTCCCTCCTCTACCTCCTTCCATCACTCTATCCCTCTGGTAATCACCACATTGTTGTCTGTGTCTATGAGGGTTTTTTCTTGTTGTTGTTGTTTGTTTGTTTTCTTAATCCCTTCACCTTTATCACCCAACACCCCAATACCCCTCCCCTCTGACAACTCTCAGTCTCTGTCCTCTGTGTCTATGAGCCTGTTTCTATTTTGTTTGTTAGTTTACTTTGTTTGTTAGATTGCACATATCAGTAAAACCATATAGTACTTGTCTTTCACTGATTGGCTTATTTTACCTAGTATTCCATCGTGTAAATGTACCACAGCATTTTTTTTTTTTCTTTAATCTACTCATCTACTAATGGACACTTGGGCTGCCTCCAAGTCTTGTCTATTGTAAATAATGCTGTTTTGAACATAGGGGTGCATATATTCTTTTGGATTAGTGTTTTGGGTTTCTTCAGAGATATTCCCAGAGTGGAATTATGTCATAAGGCAGTTCCATTTTTAATTTTTCAGGTAACTCTATATTGCTTTTCACAGTGGCTGCACCATTCTGCATTCCTACCAACAGGGCATAAAATTATCTTTTTTCCACATTTTCACCAGCACTAGTTTGTTGATTTGTTGACAATGGCCATTCTGACAGGTGTGAGGTGATATCTCATTGTGGTTTTAATTTGCATTTCTCTGATGATTAGTGATAGCCAAGATTTGGAAGCAGCCCAAGTACCCGTTAGTAGATGAGAAGATTTAAAAAGCTGTGATATATTTATACAAAGGAATACTACTTGGATGTAAAAAAAAAAGAAAGAAAGAAAGAAAGAAAGAAAAGAGGAAATGTTACCTTTTATGGCAGCATGGAAGGACCTGGACAATATTATGCTAAGTGAAATAAGTCAGTCAGAGAAAGAAGTATGATGTGATTTCACTTATATGTGAAACTAATGAACAAAAGGAACCAACAAATTAGAAACAGACTCATAGACATAGAGAACACACTGATAGCTGCCAGAGGGAGGAGGGATGGGAAGCTTGATGAGGAAAGGTGAAGAGATTAAGCAAAAAACAAAAGCACAGAGAACAGTATGGTGATTACCAGAGGGAAAGAAGAGGTAGAAGGAGGTAGAGGCAGGTAAAGGAGGATAAATGGTGATGGAAGGACACTTGACTTTGGGTGGTGAACACACAACACAATATACAGATGATGTATTATAGAATTGTACACCTGAAGCCTATATAATATCATTAACCAATGTCACCCCAATGAATTCAAATGAAAATTTTAAAAAACCTTTCTGAAAAATAAATATTTTGTTGCATCCCACTGAATTTTTGTGAACATGTCTTGGTCAGAAATATTGGGGTAATAAATGGCATCCAATTTACTACATCCTAACCAATAAAGGATATATTATGTATTAACAAATTAGGTAAAAAATGTTACCTAGTCTCTACCATGTCTAGTAGAACAGATAGTAATTCAAGTCCTCAGATATAATTATGTGTTTGAAGCAACTGAGCAAAGACCTAAAGCCATGAGGTGTGTGTGTGTGTGTGTGTGTGTGCATGTGTGTATGTTTAAAATTCTTTATAGTGTAGGACTTACATCAAATACTTCCTTGTAAATAAATACAGTACAAAGAAAAAAGTTTCACTTAGTCTTCATCTAAAAGATATAAGAATAGCTCACCATTAACTTATTGCTTAAGTTGTATAATAATGTCATGAGAGGGAAGAAAGTGATGCAAATATTTAAAAATACACACATTAGTTAGTGTGCTGTAATTTCAATTTGATATGGTTTGGATAATGATCACTATCCTGATAATTCATTTAACTGTTTCTTCATAATAGAGTGGCAAATAGATTTTGAGTATTAAAAAAGGCAGTCGTATATTAAAAGATATAAAGGAGGGAAATGAGTCATTTTCTTCTCCTGAAATTTTGCATGATGAGAGCACAGAATGCTTCAGCACCAAATGTGTAAGTGTCTGTACACAAGATGTGTAAGTGTCTTTACTCAGGGAAGTAACTAAAATAATGCCTTACATTTATTAGTAGAACACCAGCTGTGTTTAAAACTGGAAGGTGTCGGTAGCAGAGTACAAGTTCATTTTGTCAGGATGTGTATTTTAAGTATATCTGCCGTTTTTAGCACTGGGAAATTAAAATTAAGTCACGTCTGTGCTAAATGCAGGTTAGGTCTGCATATTGGCAAACTGATAAACAAAGATAAAACAGTCATGGAGAGTTATATCCTGGCTATTAATGAAGAGAAATAGGAGAACTGCAAAAGCTAGGACATGTATAATAAGGGAGTATTCAGAAAGGAGCTCCCAAATAACAGTTAAGAAAGATGGAAGTCTATAAATAGGTGAGTAACTATACTTCTAGAGGAATAAAGATAAGAGATGAGGGTTTTGCTCAAGTATCAAACATGCCATTAAAATTCCTTGTATCCCTTTCTGTGTTCCACTGACCCCCACCAGGTCCTGGGATCCTAGGGTACTGCTCTCATGATTATCATAGATCCTTCCATAATGCACCAAGACTACATATTTACGTGCCTGTCATCTTCACAAGGTTGTACAGTCTCTGGGTGCAATGATCTTTTATGCACCGATGGTGTATCCTCAATTCCCTATTAGGGCTTGGTTCCTACAAAGGTATTCAATAAATGTTTGCTTTGAATGGGTGAGTAAAAAAAATGTCTGGGCAGACAAACAGAAGCAGTGCTCTAGGCTGTAGGGTTTTGTAACCCAGCAGAGAGTGTAGGAGACATGGGAATGTTTGAGGATCCTGTGGTTATGATCACTGAAAAAAGGTGGGTTAGGTACCCAGCCATGACACAAAGGAAATAGGAGATATGAGACAGCAGCAAGCAGGACATACTGGGGCACAATGTAACACAATAAGTAAGCTCTGCTTAAGAAGTACACAGGTCAGCTCATCAGTTACCTGGAAGTTTGGTGACAAGATGAGGTAAATGATTGTACATGACTGAAAGGGGTGAGTGAATAGAACATAGTCAAGTAATTTAAAACTTAGGTGTCATGACCTCTTTCTACCTAGTTTAACATTTTGTAAAGAAGATTAATTTCATAGTAAAAGGATTTTAGCAAGTCAATACCATCATATTTCATTGACTGAGTATGTAAAACTTCATGTCATGCCTATGCAGCATTTTAAACATAATACCATGCCATGTTGTTCATAGGACTTATTTGGACTCCTTTCAGGAGGGCTGTGATTCACTAGAAATTCAACTTCCCAGCCCTGGCTGGTGGCTCAGTGGATTGGCACTGGTCTGTGAACCCAAGGGTCTCTGGCTCAATTCTCAGTCAGGGCACATGACCAGTTTATAAGCCAGGTCTCCATCCAGGTACTTATCTGGAGGCAGGTGAAAGGCATTGATGCTTCTCTCCCTTCCTTCTTCCTTCCTCCCTGCCCTTCTTTCTGAAAATAATGAACAAAATCTTTTAAAGTAAAGAAAAAAAAAAGAAAGAAAGAAATACAACTTCCTATCTAGGTCTGAGCTCTTCTGTCTTTGGCACAACAAGGTCGGGATGCACACAGATCTCCTATCATTCCCTGAATGTCAGCCTTTTGTTTCCTGAGCACCTACAAATAAACTTTTGCTTTTAATGTGAAAACAAACATTCTTTTTTGTTTGTTTGTTTGTTTTTTTGTTTTGCTTTACACATAAAGAATATTTCTCCTATGAGTATAGCATACCTTTCAATTCATTTATCAAATACCTAATCACTCCAGTTTTGAAAGTTATAAAACAAACAACACTCTATGAGCTATGATTTTCTTAGTGAGCAGTCGGGCACATTCCCACCACTCTGACCTTTGATCATTTGTAAGATGACAATAATAATGCCTTTATCAGAGTTTGTGCAAATGGAAGAACATCTTATTAAAAAATTTTACTGAATGTTTGTGGTATGAAAGGCACTAGGTGACATAAGTTCTCTCTTCATCGAATCCTTTTTCTTTTTCTTTACTATCTTCCAACTGGGAAAATAAATTTAGCATTGGAATTTTTGCCCAGAAAGCTCTCACACACTACTACTGACCATAGCATGTGGCTAAGAAAAGCTGATCACTTTCAGGTTGAGTTCTGATTTAGTCAACAATTATTTATGTGTCCTTGGATGGTCAATGGGTCTGTAAAGCCATTGGTGGTGGTGGTGGGGGGGGGGGTCATCATTTTGACTATTCTAAAGGTTGATAGGGAGGGCAAATATAAATTTAATTTAAAGGTCATCAATGTCAAAAGTAAACAAGCATTTAATGTCATGATTCTGCTCTTCAAATGATAAAGTAATAACCAGTTTACGAGTGAAACATGAAAACCCAGAAGGGGTCATGAACTTGACTGGCAGAAACCCTAAACATATTGGCAAACACTTTCTGCCTTTACCCAGTATCAGCTCCAGAAACCCTCACACCTACTGCATGGAGATAAAGGGCTGAATATCTTATTACCAGTTCCCCGAGCCCCATGGCTAGAGCTTTTCGTAACTGGAGCTTCATTACCTTGAAAGCGGTTCATCCGTTTTATAAGGTTACAAATAAAAACATTTAGATGTTTCCTTGTGTGAAACTGACCCACAGATTGAAATCTAAATAATTGCCACTGCTTCAGCTTTGTGAAGGTTGAGTGGATTATTCTTGTAAGGGAATACACAGTGCTGGGTAACCCTGAGCCCCCCGAGTTGTGTTGACTAATAATAATAATAATAGGCACAGTTACACTTCTCACTAAAGAAGAATAACTATTTACCAGGCCATGTGACACCTAGGGTGTTTATAATGTCTATTAAGTACAGATTTTTTTCCCTTATTGCTCTTAGTGACTTACCAAGCAATACCACTCATATTTAAGTTTTAGAAAAAAAGTTTTACATCTTAAATATGCCATATTTTAGCATAAAATTTTCCCACAGTGCTGAAATAACTTTTGGTGCATCACACCTCCTAGTATCAATGCAACTCTCCTCACAGTAAATTTAAGGGCTTGAAAATATATAGCATTTGGTGTTTAGCTGTGAGGTATAGTAAGATGCTGAGTATTATTCTCCTACGGCCAAGCAATAGAGTAGGTGGATTACCTGTGTAGACCAAAGGTTTCCAGAACACCCTTTCCACCCTCACAAAAGCAATTATGGCTTTCCCTCCTCATTATAGAAGCAATCAAATAAATCACCTGCTTATTAGCTTATATGGCTATCTGTTTAAGATTTTTAGCAGTTAGCTGCTGAATGGAAATGATTTAGCAGAGGAAGTTGAGTTTGCAGTTTGAGTTAGGATAATAACATGAATAATAATGTCCAATGTCCACGAACTTTTTATTGTAGTCTAAGACATGTGACCCAGAAAACTTGATTCTGCGCTGAGCAAGCTACTTAACGTGAAAGCATACTTCTTTCTACAATAAATTCTAAGTTAAATAAATGTTGCAAACAAATTGGTAATTCATAGGATCTTTCTTTATTTCAGTAACTAAGCCATGTTACAAGGCTGCCAAAATAGGGATAATCTTGTAAAGGACAGATAGGGAACTTTTGATCCTTATAGAATCATTTGCTCTCAGACTGTGTTTTTTTATTCTGTTTATCCTTGTAGTATTTTCTCCTGATGATTTTGTGCTTCAGTGTCCATGTTATGAAATGTGGCACTTCACTGTGTATGGCCTTCCACTGTAATATTTTAGAAATATATAGGTGTATTGGATACAGCAAGATCTGACCAGCTCACTGAAGTTGCCCAAGACAATGGTAAACAGTCAAAGATGAGATTGGCTTAGAAGCTGAATGCCTCTAGAGCACCATGGAGTTATGGGTAGACACTTATTCTTGGGATCTCTTCCTTAAGGGTTTTTGGATGATCATACTTCAGCTGCCTGTGGATAGTATTTAGGATGGTAGAAGGAACTCTGTGTTAAACCTAGGATTGGATTGGGCTGGCCCTGAAGAGGGTGGCAGGGTTATTCTCCTCTGGGTGTTCTAGAGGGGACAGGCTATGAGACATTCAGCTCTTGTGTCTTATGTTGCTTTGGTTTGTAAACTAATCCTATAGAAATAAGATAATTAAAAACTCCTGGGATGAATGATAGAGAAACTCAGGAGTGTCAGTCTTAATTAATAGGTTTAAGTGACTAGTACATATGGGAAGTTGTTATTCCAAAATTGTGTAGTGTTTGAATGGACTCCTTTCTTTTATCATTAAAACTTCACCCCTAGAATTTTGTCTAGAGGATGGTGGTGGCATCAAGACCCTACTTACTGTTCAGTAAGAGCAACGGTGACTCTGGTGGAACTCTAGCTATCTATGGCTCGTCAACCCAAAAAGTGTCTCCAGGAATCTTCTGCATGTCCACCTATGACATTGGCCACCTAAGTATACCTGACAGGTTAAAAGAAAACAGGTCTGGGAAAGAGCTGTGAAATGGGGTCCGGGCGAGGACTGTTTTAGGGGTTCTATTGTGTGGGGACCATGGATTATGAGATTGATTGGCAGGGATTTGCTTGGGAGTACTCTTTAGAATAATGGAGTCATGGAATGCCAGTTTTGTTTATATATTGGCAGATTCCTTGGATGTTCCTGGCTATAACTTTAGGCTGTATATCCAGGCTAATAAAGACAGTTCTGTTGGCACCTAAGGGAAGCCCAGTGGGTAGGATTTTGGTGAACTAGGGCACGTACTGTCATTCAATTTCCAAGGAGGTGTTGCTTTATTATTGTAATGCTCCCTGCATATGTTTTTGGGTTGTGAGGAAAGGTGGCCCATGCATGGTTCCCAAAGTTGCCATTCCTCATGCAGTTGGGACAGTATTTCCAACAGTTAGACAGATGGGACAAAATTGTTATGTCAATGCATTTATGTCATTACATAATAAGGTCTCAACAGGGACAGAGAACCATCTGATGGTGCGGAGAGGGAAGAGGCCTCAATACCTCTCCCTGACAGCTGGAAGAAAAGGAGAAGGAAACAAATCTCATCATTTCTCTGAACCCAGGGGAATCTGGGTTGGTGGCAGGAAAACATCCCCTGCCACCAGGAAGCATCCCTTTCCAGAGCAAGGTGGTTTCCTTTGAGGCAATATCTCATAGACAGAGTAACTCTGGAAGACCAGACAAATGGCAACAACTGGGCTCATACTCTGTTTTCCACTTTAGACTTACTGAATTGAAAGAATGACAACTCCTCAAACAGGGATGATTCTCAGAGAATGGCAGATCTTACCACCTGCAGTTCTGCCCTCATCATTTAAATTGGGCAGATGCACGGGCTCTCCTCACTATCTTGTTAACAGCAGATGAGAGATGGCTGGTTATAAATAAGGCTAAGGAAGAAGCCCAACAACTCCACCGAGAGAATGCCAATGAGACCTCCAACCCATCTGGGAAAATTCCCTTGACAGAGCCTGAATGGAACCCAAATAGTGGGGGGCCTAACCTTCCTGCAACATTACAGAAGGTGCAAACTGAAAAGGCTTCAAAAGGTGGCACCCAAGCAAATCAGCCTGCATATGATACAGGCCTTTAGCAAATGAGGATCCTTTTGAACCCTAGAGAGGATCTACCAGGCCTGTAGAAAGCAGAGTGATGCTGACTCACAGGCACCAGAAAATGTGCATATGGTGAACATAACCTTTATTGGACAAAGTGCCCTGGATATTAGGAGGAAACTCCAGAAGTTCAATAGGGCATTGAGAATGAATTCCTCTCAGCTGGTGAGTGTAGCTTTTAAAGTTTACAACGCCCAGGAAGCAAGGAAGATCAAACAGGCCAAGATGTTCTTAGAAACAGGGTGGGGAGACCCAAAGAAGAGGTGGGGCCCTTAGGTGCCAATTAATGTGCCTACTGCAAGGAGGAGGACCATTGGAGAGAGGAGAGACAAAAGTTTAAAAGCAAAAGTGGAGATGAAAACCTTCATCAAGAAATGGTGTCCTGCTGACAACACGTTCTTCCCCAAAGCTAATGGGAATGGAGCACTGGGGTCCACCACACAGCTAAACAGATACAGCTTGAGGACTCAAATCCTGGGGCTGCGGTCCATGCTGAAAGGGAAAGCTGGACCTGCACTCTGGAAGGAGATTTGAAATTTCTTTTTTGGAAAAGGACAATGGCCCCCAATGCAGAGAGACACCATAAAGGGCTTTCTTTAAGTGAACAAGTGGGTACAGCTGGTCAGTCCTCCAATAAGAGTATTCTTTCAATGTTGTCTCATTGTAATGTTGATGAGAAAAAAAAAAAAGAACAAAATCTTTTCTGCTGGGGGCCACTGTCTGTGTGGAATTTAAACATTTCCTTATTTCTGGATGTGCTTTCTCCAGGTACTGCAGGTTCTTCCCATGTCTCAGTGATGTGTACATTAGCGTGTCTGACTTGTCCCAGTCTGAGTGATTGTGGGTATGTGCTAGTGGTTCTAGAATGGAAAGTTGTCCTGTCCAGGGTAGGTTCCCACGTTGCATCCTGAACTGTTGGGAGAAGCTCCAGCCACCTGTGACCCTGAACTACAACTAGTAGGTTGAAATCTTTTCTTCACTTAGCTTTAAATTCAGAGATGGTCAAAAATGGTCAAAACAACCTCAAAAATATTTGGGAAATAAATAAGAACAGAGAAAAAGTTCATTATTCCTTCTGACCAGAACCCTGTGAGACACCTAGCAAACATACATGAATAGGTATCAGCTCAGAATAACTAGACTTTGTCCAGATGAAGCCCATCTCAATGCCTGTCAGCAAAGTATGTTCCTGTAGGAGACACACAGTATCTATCCCTGTGGCATGTGTAAAAGCCCTTTCATCAATTGCATCGATATCCAACTTATACAGTAGAGGAAAATGTAGTGGAAATAAACCAAATTTTAATTAATTTGGCCAACGTTGCTACACATTAGAGCCATATTATATATCCACATTAATTTCAAATGTTAATTTCAGGTAATATTTACATTCAGCTTTTCTCTGCCTTCTTTTTTAACCACAAAATCTATCAAAATAGACAATTTAATGACCATGTCTAATTGAAACAGCAAGAGAGTTTGATGAATAAACTGTCCTTTAGATCACCTTTAAGACAATATCCCATCAGGCAGTAAAATCTTCCAGTTCAATTTCCTTTAATAGAACTAACTTTTCCCTTGGATGAAATTCTTTTTATTTGCTGATTGGGGAAGATGGCTAATTTTAAGAGTGATTGTCCCTCCATGACTAGCCTACATTTGCAGATTACTTAGGAAATATGAATTTCAGGAGGAAGAAAGTCATTAACAATCAAGGTATTTAGAAGAAGTAAAAGGGTAAAATGTACATTTAGCACAAAGCAGCAATCTCTTTACTCATAGCCCCAGGGTTTTCAGGATGCATTACCAGCTTTTACTAGGTAAATGTTTCCAAACAAAATAAGCTAAATGAGAAAGAAGGTGAACATGGTTCATTCCAAAAACACTTACTTAGTGTTGCTTGAAAATTGAAGGGGAAAAAAAAATAGTCCCATTCCAGTTCCTTTCCAAACACAGTAAACTCTTACCATTGCATCGTCAGTATGTGTTCTAAGGTAATTTGAGTTTCATAGTATTTAAATCAAGAACTGGTTTTAAAACTGCGCAGAGTAACAAATGTCACATTTCTATTATTTCATTTCTGCCTACCATGGGACAGAGAAGTGCCATATAAATTTTCATTTTGGGGTAGTTCAAAAGCCTTCCTTTTTTAGTCTTGAAGGGATGAGCTGTTTCCCCATAAAACGGTCAGAGATTTGACGATAAAATATCTAGGAATGAGTCAG
Organism: Noctilio leporinus; assembly: GCA_004026585.1. NCBI lineage: Eukaryota > Metazoa > Chordata > Mammalia > Chiroptera > Noctilionidae > Noctilio > Noctilio leporinus. The sequence continues at coordinate 97,081 of PVIW01002723.1, read as the reverse complement.
GGTTAATTTTTCTTATTTTAAAAGAGCAACTAGGAAGTTCTCAATCGTGTGGTCACTTCCAAAGTATGCATTTACTTTTTACCTTTCCAAACCAAGCAAAGGTTTTGGAATGACTCAAACCCCTTCTATAAAACACTGCTAGTCTAGTGGAGAGACTATTCAGTGCAACAGCCAGCCCTTACTGTTGATTTAGAAAATAAACAAAATAGAGACAATAAACATGTCCAATTATCTTATAGTGTAAATGTGTATTACTGTTATTACATGTGTATATGTTATCATATTTTGTATGCAATTTTGCAGATATGTTTCCCCATGTTTGAAAATACTAAAATTTTGTTTGCTTTTTAACATATTCTCCATTGATTAAAGTGTGCTTTCATGTCACATGTTTTAATAGTATTCACCTATATGGGTCTTTTAAATTTATTTAACTATCCTTGAAGGGCTGGGCATTTTTATACTACCAAAGGTTTGCTAATGTAAAAGAAAATAATAAGGAGGATTACTGTGGATGTACTTTTGCATATTTAATAATTTCTTTAGAATAAATACCAAGAAACATAATTTCTGGAATAAATGTGAGGCACAGTTTTAAGAACTCTGAAACATATAAACAAACCACTCTTTTCTATTGGTTTTTATTGGCATGAAAAGAAGTTATGTTGTTTCTTTTTTTCATTATTTTTGTTAATGAGGTTCAGAATGTTATTCTTATTTTCTAGCCTTTTTTTAAATTTCTAATTTGTAAAGATTTTTCTATTGGGCATTTTTTAGTTTATCATTGTCAGAGTTATTTCTATTAAAAATATCCATACCCTTTTATCCTTTTTTTTTTTTTTTTTTTTAATTTGTAGTGTAAAGGGCCACATACAAGGACCAGGGAGAAATGTCTAGAAGATAAAACCATCCCCTAGTGAACATCTAGCAAGGAATTAGAAACTTCAGTCCTCCAACCTCAAGGAACTCAATGTAACTAGTAATCTGAATGAGTTTATGAGCTGATCCTTCCCCAAAGACTCCAGATAAAAATCCAGCCATAGTGATACCTTGATCTTAGCCTTGCTGGTAACTATCAGAAGAATAATTCAAGCCCACATAGACTTCTGATCTATATAGGAACTAATAAAAGGACATTGTTTTAGGCTACAAAATCCATGGTAATGTGTACTCAACAACAGAAAATAAATAATGTCCTGTAATGACAGAAATAGTGTTTGACTAAATTTCCTCTTCTCAATTATGGCTTCTTTAAAATATTACACTTAATCTTGATTTTGGTACTTACTCATTTTGAGCTAAATAAACTTATCATAGCTAGAAAATGTCCATTATTTCTAGTTTAACTATTATTTTTAATAATAAAAGCAACTTTCATTTTATCAAATGCTTTTTCAGCATCTTTTATAAAGTTTATATGTCTTTTTTTCTACTTTGAAATGTTTATGTGATAAACTACATCAAATATTTCCTAATATAGCATTCATAAAATAAACCTTCTTGAGCCCACACATTAATTCTTTATTCATTTATGGGTCTTTATTTTGGTCAGGAATTTTATATTGTTGTATAAAGAGTATGGACATGTAATGTTATGTTCCTCTTATTTTTTGCTATTAGTTTTCTTATTTATGTTTCAGGATTATACCAGGCTCATAACATGAATTGGAAAACATCATTTTTACTTGTCATGTGAATTACTTGTTTCTAAATATTTGCAAAAAAATTACCTATAAAATCATTTTGTACTGAAAACACTTATTGCTTAAGAATTAAGCAATAATTCTTTAGAAATGTGTTTATTTGCTAAAGTAATGAGCCTATTTTATTATCAGTGCATCCTCAGGATTGAGGTCTGAACAGAGGCATGTAAATCAATTAGAGGTGGGAAGTAAGAGGATAGGAATGGATTGGAGTAGAGGTAATGCTGGAGTTTTGAAGACCAGGAAGACATAACTAGGCAAACAGGGTTGGAAAGGGAATTTCAAGAAGAATAGCATTTATAAAACTCTGGGACTATGAGAAGGCACATTGTGGCCTGCTATATGCTTGTTTCATAGCCACTGTGTGCTTTCTTCCAAATATATTAAATACATTTTTTATTGCCCTACATATCTCACATGAAAAATGAAGCTCAGTAAAGTTAATCCATTTGTATAAAGTTACTAGTAAGTGAAACAATAAAATTCAAAACCACCTTATGCCAATGTGTACATTTTTTCTTCTTTCATATATTGACAGTGGAAATAAAATGAAATTTCAAGAATCCAAAGATAGCCAAGAGGGTTTAAAATATGGAAAAATAGAACTAATTTTGTTGAGGTTCACTCTACTTCTATAATACAATAATTTTTATTGATATTGGATATTAACATTATTAGATTTATATTGACATTTCTATTTGTTAAGAAATTTTGTAATATTTTAAATTTAATTCTCCTGACAAAGATGTGATGTATCCTCTGTACAAACTTAGGCATGCCTTTCTCAAGGACCTGACAGACATGCTTTTGAAATGTAAACATCAATAAAGATAGATCCCCTGTCTTCTAGTCTTTGGAAGAGGGTAGGAGCCTAACTTTGGTAAGTGACATACAGATAGCATAATCACATTCACAAATGTTCCTCTGTACTTTTCCATTTAATTTACTCCATCATTTAAAAATCCTCCAGCCTTTTTCTCTTTTTCTGCTGAGTTCCACCTTCTCTCTTCTATTGCAATGTCTTGACCTCTACAACAAGCCTTTAATAAAGTCTTCTTTGACATTTTTAATGTGTTCCATACAATTTTTCTTTTAGAATTATATCTTTCTTATTAAGTAGCTCAGCTAATATTCTGACTTTTCCACTACCAAAATTGCTTGAAATGTCTATGTATATGCATTACCTCACTGATAAAATACTATAAATATGAATGAATTAGGATTTTTTTATTACAAAATGTAATACTGTTCAACAAACATTGACAATTTGAAATAATTTCCATAGCTGATCTTCACCTTTGATTTGAAATGTTATTTGCACAGTATAGGTAGCGTAGACAATAAGTGAGCTGAATCTTAATGTATACACATTATCATTCAAAGCTTTTATAATTGTTAATAGAGTTTTCTTCAAGTATTAGCATATATTTAGATAAACACAAGTATCCCTTTATACTCCATTGTAGTAAACACTCAACTTGAAAATATAGACTCAAATTTTCATTTTTGGATAGCTTTATTTGCATCCTTGGACAAGTCCATTATTATTATTTTTCTTTATTTATCATTTTTAGAGAGAGGGGAAGGGAAGGAGGCAGAGAGGGAGAAACATCAATGTATGGTTGCCTTTCACCTGACTCCAGCCACAGACCTGGCTGGAGACCTGGCTTGCAAGCTGGTTATGTGCCCTGGCTGGGAATTGAACCGGTGACCTTTGGGTTCCCAGACCAGCGCCTTATCCACTGAGCCACAAGCCAGGGCCAACAAATCCATTCTTGCTCTGGCAAAAATCATCGGAATAATATATATTTTCTATATTTTTAATGAAGTTCAGTTATATTTTAATCACTTTGAAATAGATATTGTCATGTAAAATATACTTGGTCAATGGAATTCCAACTCCGTGAGATTTTGAAATTGCTCCCATAGTGGTTTATATAAAATTTTAAGTCAGAATTACAAAAAAAGGTCACTATTTTGTCAAAAAAAGGCATTTAACTTTTAAAAATTAAAACATCCTGTTTTGTCACAAATCCATTTAATATCATCACCTCAGACAAGCCAAGAATTCTAAGTTTGATATATTTTTCATTTCATAGTTTGGTAACATTACTTGTGTTAGGTTTTCTTGTGTAACTGATATTTAAGGGGTAGAACAAATGGAAAGCCTGAGCAGCTGTATTGTACCACAGGCTTAGGGAAGTCAATGGAAGCAGTGCTTTTATAAAAACTTCTTATAAAGAGTGTTGAACATGCAGATTTTATAAATTTATAATATATATAAATTTATATTATATATATAAATATATAATAGCTTTGGAATATATATTTAATAATGTGTTAGGAGTCATTCTGAGTCAAGTAACAGAAGACTAGTTCAATTATCTATAAATGGAAAAGGTATATGAAGAAGACTTCAAAAAGAGATGGGACGCATCTTGTTTGCATTCATGACTAGATGCAGGAACACCAAAGTCATCAGGCCTCTTGGTTTTCCTTTGGATCTGGCTCTATTCTTTTCTTTTTTTTTTTTTTCTTCACTTCTTTTTGTTTTGACGCCATTCTCTTAGACCAACTGTCTCCACAAATCTAACAGCATTGCCACAGTGCTGTTTCTGGGTGTTAAACAATAGCCTTGTGAACAAAAAGTGAATGCTTTTCTGACCGTTTGCATTGTAAAATGACTTAGGGATGTAATTTGATTGATGTAGTTTGGGCCATGTATCTAACCCTGGAAAATAAATGAGATGTGAAGAATGGGTTATTTTAACTGTCACCTTCTATATGAAGGGAGTCAGAGGGACAGCATGGGAGGGCTCTGCCCCGACAGGATGGGAAGAAAGTGTTGGACAGACAAAGCTACTGCTATACTATAGATTTTCAATAATAACATGTTAATTAGAAATCATCATATACCAATAAGAGAAAAATGGCCCAGTAAGTCTGGATTTTTCCATATTTATGATAATATTTTCAGACTGGACTAAAGCCTGTCTTCAGAATGATACTTCCTTTTAAAGAGTAGTAACTGATTATCATGAAAATGGATTAAACACACAAAACATACATTCTGTTTTCAGATCTACAAATGTGCTTTATGTGAATAAAATTCAACACAGAAATCTAGAGCAGCAAATATATATGTATATGTGCTTATTTTCAGTTAGAAGTGAATATCTTTTCTGATATAAATGAAAAAATCCTTGTGCAATCAAAATAGACATTAATGTTCATTTTCCTTTAACTTCATGTTACAAAATTTTAGTGTCATCTACTTGTTTTTAGCAAGGTCTACCCATTAATCATGTTTGATAAGGTCTATTAAAATATAGTACACACCTGGCTAAACCATGAGATTAAAAATAAATAAGGACCAACGTCTTATTTATCTTTGTTTTCTAATCCTCATTAAAGTTCTATGTCTTGTACAACAAAAGACATAGCCCTGTATACTAGTTTCCCCTTTTTCCTCTCATTCATGTCCTCATTTTTGTTTATTTTTATTTTTCTATTTATAATTATTTTAAATATTTTATTTATTAATTTTAGAGAGAGGAGAAGGGAAGGAGGCAGAGAGGGAGAGAAACTTCAATGTAGGATTGCCTTTCACATGCCTCCAGCTATGGACCTGGCTGGAGACCTGGCTTGCAACCTGGTTATGTGCCCTGGCTGGGAACTGAACCAGTGACCTTTGGGTTCACAGAAGTTTTATTTTATTTATTTATTTATTTATTTTTAAAGATTTTATTTCATTATTTTTAGAAAGAGAGGAAGGGAGAAAGGCAGAGAGGGAGAGAGACATCAATGTATGGTTGCTTTTCACCTGCCTTCAGCCACAGACCTGACTGGAGACCTAGTTTGCAACCTTGTTCTGTGCCCTGGCTGGGGAATCAAACCTGCGACCTTTGGGTTCGCAGGCCGGCGCCTTAACCACTGTGCTACCAGCCAGGGCCTATTTTTAAAGTATATTTTATTGTCCCAGTATTTTAACCTTTGGCCCCTCTCACCAGTTCCCCTCTTCACTCCAACAATCCCTCCCCTTTTGGTTCATGTCGATGGATTGTACATCTAAGTTCTTTGGCTTCACCCTTTTCTACACTATTCTTAACATTCCCCTGTCTGTTTTGTACCTACCAATTATGCTTCTTGATCTCTGTACCTTTTTCCTCACCCTTCTCCTTTCCCCTTCCCACTGATAAACCTCCAAATGATATCCATACCTATGATTCTGTTCCTATTCTGGTTGTTTTATTTGTTTTTTGTTTTTTGATTGGGTGGTTAATTATTGTAAGCTTCTTGTCATTTTAATGTTCATAGTTTTGATCTTCTTCTTTTTCTTAAGTAAGTCCCTTTAAATTTTTATATAATAATGGCTTGGTGATGATGAACTCCTTTAGTTTTACCTTATCTGGGAAGCACTTTATCTGCCCTTTCATTCTAAATGATAGCTTTGCTGGATAGAGCAATCTTAGTTGTAGGTCCTTGCTTTTCATCACTTTGAGTATTTCTTGTCAGGTCCTTCTTTCCTGCAAACTTTCTTTTGAGAAATCAGCTTAGAGTCTCAAGGGAATTCCTTTATAGGCAACTCTCTTTTTTTCTCTTACTGCTTTTAAGGTTCTCTCTTTATCTTGAACCTTTGGCATTTTAATTATGGTATATATCTTGGTGTAGTCCTCTTTGGGTCCAATTTGTTTGGGACGCTCAGTGTGTTCTGGACTTGTATGTCTGTTTCCTTTGCCAAATTAGGGAAATTTTCTTTCATTATTTTTTCAAATAAGTTTTCAATTTCTTGCTCTTCCTCTTCTTCTGACACCCCTATGACTTGGATATTGATACATTTAAAACTGTTTAGGAGGTACCTAATTCTCTCCTTTTTTTTTTTTTTTTTCTTTTTCCAATTCTTGTTTCTTGTTTCTGTTCCAGGTGGAGGTTTATTTCTTCTTTTAGTCCAAATTGTTTATTTGAATCCCAGCTTCCTTCTTATCAATGTTAGTTCCCTGTATATTTTTCTTTATTCCATGTTGTAGAACTTTCACTTCTTCCTTTATTTTGTGGCTATACTCAATCATTTCTCTGAGTATCCCAATCACCAGGCTTTTGAACTCTACATATGATAGCTTGCTTGTCTTCATTTCATTTAGCTCTTTTTCTGGATTTTTTATCTGCTCTTGCATTTGGGCCATGTTTCTTTGTCTCCTCATTTTGGCAGTCTCCCTGTGTTTGCTTCTATGTATTAGGTAGCATTGCTATGACTCCCTGTCTTGACAGCATGGTCTAATGTATTAGGTGACCTGTAGGGTCCAGTGGCACAGCCTCCCCTATTACTCAAGCCGGGTACTTAAGGTGAACCCTTCATGTGGGCTGAGTATATCTTCCTCTTGTAGTTACTTGAGCCTTGATTATGGGTAAATCAATGGGAGCTACCCAGGCCAGTCATCTGCTGACCACCACTGACCACCGACCACCAATCTCTGCCCTTAGTGGAGGATCAGCAGGGGCAGGGTGGTGGTGCTCCAATGTGGTCTGTAGCTGTCCACTGGGTGTGCTGGCCTTCAGGTTTCCCAGGTGGTGAGTCAAAATTTAGCCTCAACCTGTGTTTTGCTCGGAGCACCCTGCCTGAGCTATAAAGCAATCTGAGATGACTGCTACTTGTACTGGGCTTGGAGAGTCCCAGGGGAAGACAAGCTGTGAATCTAAGCTATCTGCTGCTAGTGCTGGGCCTGGGGCTCATTGAGGCAGCTGTTGCTTATTTGAGAGCATTTAGGAGGTTGTGCAGCAGGAACCAAGACCAGCCATTCATATGAAAAAGCAGCTTGGATGGGCCTATAAATTGGGTGGGGCATACTCTCTGGGGGTTTCCTGGGTGGGTCAAACGGTGTTAGCCAGGTTGATGGAGTCTCAGATATGGTACCTGATTCCTGGCTCTGTGCGAGGAAGGTTTAGAAAAGAGACAATGGTCTCTGCTGGCCTTGATGCCAGATATTTTAGTTTCTCAGTATGCTACTGGTGCCTTTCAAGCTGCTACCCTGGTGTTGAAGCTTAGAGGAAATGAGTCTGAGTAGGTGAGTCCATGTGTGAGTTCTTTAAGATGGATTGCTTAGGGCTCCAGCAGTTACTTCCACTGACTCAATCCCTGCTGGTTTTGCAGCTAGAAGTTGTAGAGACTAACCTTCCTGGCACTAGAACCCTGGGTTGGGGCGTCTGCTGTGGGGCTAGGACTTCTCACTCCTGAGATACCCCTCCAGAATTTTTTTCTATTACACATTGGTGAAAGACCAGACTGTTCTGCATCTATGCCCCACCTACCCACCTTGATGGATGTGGTTTCTTTAATTCTGTAGTTGTCAGACTTCCATTCAACTCAATTTCTGATGGTTCCTGATGATGGGTGTTCTATATTTTAATTGTACGTTTGATGTGGCTGTGCGAAGAGGTGAGCCATGTCTGCCTACAATGCCATTTTGACAAAATCCCATGCTTTCATTTAAAATATATATTTTGTTTATTTAGAAATAGGGGAAGGGGGAGGAGAAGAGGGAGAGAAACATCCATCAGTTGTCCCTTGCATGAGCCCAGACTGGGGACCCCAGGGATTGAACCCATGTCCCAGGCATGTGCGCTGACTAGAAATAAAATCTGCAAAGCTGTGCTTTGTGAAATAATGCCCAATCAACTGAGCCACACTGGTCATGGTGTCTGTCATTTTTCTTAAACATAGCTCATGTTTTCTTGGGTCTTGCCATCAATGGCTCATGTGGCAAAATCTCCGTGATTATTTCATGAAGCCAGTGTATGCCTCTCATGTCTGCCCCCAAATGAGTCCCAATAGTCACCCCCATTTTCTTCCATTTCTAGGACCTGTCTCCAGGCTCTTCCATGAAGTTCACTGCTATTACCCTGAATATGAGCAGGTAACTTTTGTTGGCACCTGAACCTTATTTGGCATGGAATCTTCCTAGGCATCTCTTCAGCTTCTGTTCATTATCAAAAATAGCCACTTCCCATGGGGCTGATCTGATACAGAACTGGTTGCCACACAACCTTCAGAGTCATTGAGGTCTCAGAGTGGCCTTGTGTCTTACAGTCATTTGCTGAAGTCACACTGCTTTCCAGGTAGATATGAGAGATGCTCTTTGCCTTACTTTTAGATTACTCTTATCTGGATCTAGCTCTGCTTTGTCTCCAGTTTCTTACAATATTTTTGGGAGAGCTGTTATTTAAGATTGATTTTTAGAACTCACATACTTCAAGCCAATCTAGAGGACTCAGCTGAATGTAAAGTTTATAATCAGAATAAGTCATAGCAATAAGGACAACTCTACCTTTGGAATTAAGAGATCCAGACTTCCTGCTGCATCAATGTGAGTATTTTCTTAGTTATAGGAGGAAGAACTATTTATGTTATTCTCCCATGTTACTAACTAAATTTGAATAATTCTTGCAATAGTGAGTGACTTCCTTTTTACCATTGTATCTCTTAATTATTTTCCTCCCTCCCCACCATACCCATATAAGCCTCTTCTCTGGCTTTCTTCTATCTGAGCTAAAAATATTGGCTTACCTGACTTCAAGGTGTTGATTTGGGAACATTATGGCTGAACTGTGTCCTGCCCCCTCAAGTTCCCAGGTCTTCTCTCCTTTTTACTTTTATATATTTTGGAGTTAGTTTAGGACAATATAATGTTTATTACAATCCTGATTTGTTTTGTTCTTTATTTTATGTAAGCATTGCATTGTTCTTTATTTTGTTTATTTGAGCATTATTTCTTCAACAGATATACAAATTCTGTGCTTTTTATTTTTTTATCCATTATCCACATTACCAAATATATGTTTTGTAATGCCCATCATTTTTACCCCTTAAAAGAAATATTTTAAGAATGACTTTTGTTCTGTGCTCTGATATACTATTAATATATACTAGGGGGAGACCCCCCAAAATCCCCAGAATTTATTTATAAAAAGTTGTGTATTTATTCTTACATGTTTAAACTTCAGTCCCCTTCAAAGGACTCTTGATTTGATTTGATGCACCTATTAAAACATGTTTGCCACTGCTCAAAACAGTTTTTGAACTCATTGATTTTGATGCTTTTTAGTGCTTCTGCCTTTCTTGTTTTACCTCTTCCACATCAGCAAACTATATCCCTTTGAAGACTTTTTTCATTGGGGAAACAAAAGAAGTCACTCTTAGGGTGAGATCGGGTGAATAAGGAGGGTGGAATACAGGGGTCATGTCGTTTTTGGTCAAAAACTGCTGAACACTCAGCATGGTGTGGGTAGGTACACTTGCAAATCACTCATCATAAAATGGGCAAGCATATTGAATCTTCAGAAGAAATTCACTGAAGCCAAATGCAGACTCTCAAAACAGTGCCCCCTGGTGCACTGATACAGGTGGGTTCCTAGAACACTCACCTAGCAGAGAAGCCTGTACTACAATGGGCCCACCCTCCAGAAGCCAATTCCGTTTTGTGTGTGCATGTGTGTCCTCCATCATAATCCAGCTTATGTTTCCACTAATTAGATATATACTGATATATATTAAAGCTTTGATTTATATACATCACCAGAGGAGAAAATATTGGTCTAAGTTATTAGATAGATTAAAATATATATCTATTTAAAAACTATAAACAGTTAAAATATAAAATGTAAAGAATAATCTTTTATTATTTTATAAATATAAATTAAAATGGTTATTAAAGACATAAAAGTATAAAAGCAGTTAAAATATTGGCTATACCATGTCAGTGGCTAATAGTTTATTCCAAGTCCTTTTGGATTTTTCAAAATATTAATAATGTACATATGTTCTTATTTGCATTCAGAATTTTGAGTAATCTTTAAGGGAGCCAACAAATTAGCACCTTGATATATATCTATCTTTGCCTAGATAATTTGTATATAGGTTAAATGGCTTACCCAATTAAATACCCACATGTGCCTATTTATAAACCTAAAGTTGGCATAGATAAAATTAACTGAACAGTCACGTTTAACGTTAAGCCACATTTACATTTGGGTTGAAGAGAAAGCTTGTTCAGTTTGTTTCCTTATGGCTCCCTAAGCCAGACAGTGTCCTGTGCATGTGATGGGGTGGTTATATCCTGCAGACCAGACTACTTGGATCAGTGATGTCTTTAATTAACACACAGAAGGTCATGTTAGTGCCCAAGAGATGCCCATGGCAGATGTTTTGCCTAATCATTATTGGATCCAATCACTATTAATCATTAAAGTTTCATTGGGATTTGCAAGTGTTGAGAGGAAACAGCAGGTTTTTCTATGCAGCCTATTGAAGTCATTCTTCTTGTCCATTAACTCTTATGAGGTCATGATGCTAATGCTCTCCCAAGAGGACCATGTATCTTTCTTCCCATGCACTATGTGCTTCTGGTTTGGACCACAGAACCTGGTTTAGATTGTAGCCTACGTTGCTATATCACACTCTTCACTAATAGAAACACTGCCATTTATTAGAACAGAAAATGCAAGGCAGTTCCAGGACTAGGAAAGTAAGCAATAAGTTCAGTTTGTAATGACATCAAAAAGCATTATCTTTAAGAGATCTATAGATTTGGTCCAGTACTAAGCTGTTTACATGTTTCTTCAGTGGAACTTCTTAAAAATATTGTCTGAAGTTTTAATTTGAATCGCTTAGAGAGTTTCTACCTAGCTCTTGTATAAACTAGACAGAAACGCTCTTTGAAATCATGGCAAGAGGATTTATATTCCTTAAGATTATAAATCTTATTAATTTATTTCAATAAAACATACAAGAAAGTATTTGCAAGTACAGGTTGGAGAATTGAGGCTATTTTCTTAATTGGCCCAGATCCAAAAATTTGAGCATGATTGAAGGGAGGCCATGTTTGAGTTTCAACTAGTCTTAACAGGATCTTTAAGTAGATGGTTGAAGAAATATGCATGCAGTTTCTAGGTGTGGGGATGCAGGGACTTCCTTGCCTCTCCATCACCGACACTGCCACCAAAAAATTATTGGACACCAGCTGGGTATCCTATAATCCAACTCATTTCTGATGCCACCTGAAGGGAATATCAGATTCTACCTCAGTCCCACAAGACTGCTCTTTACTTCAGATGCCAATCGCAAGTTCAGTTGCCCCCATGCTCCTGATTGATGGGCTATAGATTACATGTTCCAGCAGTCCCCATCTTGAATTTGGTTAATCTGCTAGTGCAGCTCACAGAGCTCAGAAAACTCGTTTATTCACTAGGTTAGCATTTTATTACAAAGGATATTAAAGGATACAAATCAAAAGCCAGATGATGAGATACAATGATCCTGTCCTTCTAGAGCCTGAAGCCTGGCCATGTGACATGTGGAAGTGTTCTGGTTCCCCAGGCTGGAAGCTCCCCTAGTTCCATCCTTTCGAGTTTTGATGGAGGCTTCATTACATAGGCATGATCAATCAATTTATTAACCATGTGACCATCAGCTTACTGCACCTTAACACTCCCTGCAGGTGGAGGATGTGACTGAAAATTCCAACCCTCCAATTGCAGTCTTGGCTCCCCTGGCAACTAGCCCCCATTTTCAATTGATAAAGCTACATTCCAAAACATAACATAACAAAAGCCATTTTTGCCTCTCTCAGTGAGGAAATTCCAATGGATTTAGAAGTTCTGGATTTTGGTATCTGCAAAGGTCCTGGAATCAATTCCCCTTGCACATTAAGAGATGATCATAAGCATGTGTGTGTGTGTGTGTGCATCTTCTTGTAATCACAGCATCAGCATAGACATCACCAAAAGATTATACAATGGCTGACTTAATTTTTCCTCCATAGGTGCAATCTAACCATTCTCAAATTCAATCAATTATCAGTTGGCTGCCACCTTCTGAATCATTATTGTCATTCCTCTTTATTATTTCTACTATGCCTGTGTAGGTCCATGCAACTGAGCAAATATTTCATGATCACCTATTAGTTGTAAGCCCATGCTGGGCTATTACTGATTACTGATATATAAATATAGAAAAAATACAAATAAACTATTCAAGTATTACAATATTTTATATATATATATATATATATATAATCTGAACCCTAGAAAATATAGGCAAAATGTGGTAAATATTATAAGGGGAGTTATAAGCAAATTGATATTCAGGTGTGAAGAGATCCATGTTAATACAAATTGGAGTCTACATGTTTCTGCAGGCCATTCAAAGCTGTTGGAATATGCTCCTCAGCACAATTTATTTTGCTTGGGCTTTCTTTTCCAGTGGGTTTGCACACCAGTTCCAGTGTACCAGATTGCTTCCTGTTCCCATTTCATATCTTCATCTTTTCCCCCCTTTTTAAAAAACTTCTTTTCACTTGGAAGACCTTTACCTTTAAGACTGGTAGTCATGAAATACAGTTTTGAAAGTCCATAAAAATGACCAACTACTGATAGAATTTTAAAAGAGAAAAATCAAAGATGATTTTAATGGCATTATTAAGCAAAATTTTACAATAATAAGATTAAAATAAAAACATGAAGGCATTAGTTCAAAAGTTTGGGGAAAAAGTAACACTCATTATTTGATATGTTGATGTTAAGGTATATCATCCTATCATCCTTGTGGAAATAAATATTCAAACATCAATTAAAAATATATACTAGGAGCTCTGGGAGTAACCTTAGGCCTAAGGAATTATAGATAGAAAGTATTGTCTTACACATTCTCTTTTTAAAAAATTGAGAATCAAAGAGGCCTAGAAAAAGAAGTATAGGAAAGTAGTCTCAGAGCTTGGCGTTCTTACACTCACTCACTGTCAGTTGCACACATGCAATGCTGTGAAGAACACTTAGCCTGGAACTCAGGGAAGAAAGAAATAAAGGAAAGTTCAAAGAAGCAAGGGCTCTTTACTGGTGTCAACTATTGGGAAGTCAAAGATCAAGTTTTCAGAAAAGGACCTTGGTGTTGTACAACAGTAAAATAAAATAAAATAAAAATAATCCTATTCAAAATAGCAAACAAAAATAAAATAAAATAAAATACTTAGGAATAAATTTAACCAATGGGTGAAAGACTTGTACAATAAAAGTATAAAACATTGATTAAAAAAATAAAGAAGAAACCCTGGCTGGTGGCACAATGGATAAGGCACCACCCGTGAACCCAAAGGTTGCTGGTTTGATTCCCAGACAGGGCAAATAACCAGGTTGCAAACCAGGTCTCCAGCCAGGTCTGTAGCTGAAGGCAGGTGAAAGGCAACCATACATTGATGTCTCTCTCCCTCTGGGCCTCTCTCCCGTCCCCTCTTTCTAAAAATAATAAATAAATATTTTTAATAAATTAAAAAATAAAGAAGATACACAGATTTAAAAAATTAAAATAGGAAAGGGCTTTGGCAATGGAATTGACATCACTCAGTGATTTTTCTTTCTTTCTTTGGTCTGTTCTTTTCTCTGTTTCTCTATTTCTTTTTCTTTGTTTGTTTGTTTCTTTTTTCTTTTCTTTCTTTCTTTCTTTTCTTTCTTTCTTTCTTCTTTCTTTCTCTCACTCTTTCTTCTCTCTTTTTTTCTTTCCTTTTTTTTTTTTTTTTATCAAAGCCATAATAATTTCCAAAGCATTGGTATTAACTTAATGGTAAAATATGGCAGAATTTACTTTGAAGGAGCTCAATATAAAAGTTAGACAAATTATTCAACAAGTCATCTACCCTAATTTTTTTTTTTTTAACCTGTTAATAGACATTATTGTAACCTGTATTAACAAATTGTAAGGATTAGGAAGAATCTGGTATAATACTAAGAAAATGAATGCTTGCTAAATACCCTCCTCTATTACTATTTTTAACTACAAGCATGCCTTATTTTATTGCACTCCGCAGATGGTGCATGTCTTACAAATTGAAGGTGAGACCCTCCGCTGGTAAGAAAATTATAACTCATTTTATTGCTATGGTCTGGAACCCAACACACAATATCTTTGAGGTATGTCATTATTATAGAACTCAGTTTTGTCCTTTTTTCCTTCTTTTTCCACTTACCCTTTCCTGATTCTTCTTTGGCTCAGCCTCATTTCTAGGTAAGTGCCACTTCAGCTAGTTTCTGCTGTGTCTGCTTAGGGTTGGTGCGTGGTCAGGTGGCCTCCTTATCATCACGACTGAATAGTGTAATTGAGACTCTGGTTTCCTGGTGACAGAATACTGACCAAGCAGGTGAAAGCATCTGATTCTTTCCAAAAATTCTTATTACTTTTACTTTTTAATTAAATGTATTGGTTAATTACTCCTTTCTGCCACATTGCTGTAGTTGTCCACTTAGTTATCTGGATGCTGATTTTAACATCAGAGTCCTTTAAGCATCAAAGCTAAACCATGGCTGTGGTGAGGTTGCTGAAGGAAGGTGCCCTTGCATTTTCATGGACCACTTTGTTAGAGGAAAATGAGAGTAAAACCATCTTGAAAGACCAAAGGTTCTGTTGCCAGATCAGGATTCCTGGGAAGTTACCCAGTGACAGTTCTGAGTGACACCTTCCTGTGCTCAGAATCACATACCCTTTTTATCAGTAAAGATATTTTTTTTCTTTTTTTCTTTTTCTTTCTTTCTTTTTTTCTTTTCTTTTCTTTCTTTCTTTTTTTTTTTTGCTAGAGGTTCCTCACTCCCTCTGGTGAACTGGATAAGGCGGTCTTTCCCTGCCAGCCTGTCCAATGTAATCAAACAATCTGAATTTCAGTCAAATTTAGTCCCAAATTGCACCCTCTGTGACACAAAGTTGTATTTTCCATGAGAAGAATTCCTCATGGGTGTTTCATATTTTTTTTTTTTTACATTTTCAAGCAAGGTAATGGCTGTTCTTTGTTCACAACTACTTTTTAGGGATGTCTGTCTAGTAAGCAAGCACCTTGGAAGGTAGAGATAGTATTTTCCTCTGGAGCAAAGGTAAGGCATATTTACTGCCCATTATAAAGTAGCTGTGTTCCCTAACTTCAGTTCCTTTGCTGTAGTGAATTCCACTGTGCCGTTGTCACCTGGCCTTCTTTGTGTCACTCTGTGGAAGTTGGGACATAAGGAATGGCCAAGGTAAAATATTGCTACTCTGATTATTGCTATTTCTGTGCAAACATCCTTTGATTTTGACCTTAAGTCTTCTGCTAGCATCTACATAACTGTGGCAGACTAACATGTTAGCTTTCAAGTAGGATAGGACCTGAGAATTTTTACAGTTCTCCACACTTGACTCACAGTCAACTCTTTACATACCGGTGTTCTTATTAGTATTAAGTGCCTTTTAACTAAAACAAATCTCAGAGATGGAACACACATTGTCCAACTTGTCAATCTGCAACAGATCTGATGTATACTTTAAAAGGCATTATGGAAAAAGGAATTTTGGTCTTGCAACACTATGTTCTTTGGAAAGTTGAATACATTTTCTAATTCTAATTTTTTTTTTTTTTATTGATCTGTTTGCTTCACAAGACTGTGGTGCAAATAAAATTTAAAAAGTAGGTAACATGGCTTTGTAAACTGTGATGTTTATACAGTGTAACATTGTGCTGTTTTGCACATGGAATGGAACATTAGAGTCTAGAAATAATTTTTTAAATCTTTTAGAACTTTATATGAAAGTTACGTAAAAATAAAGCAGTGAAACAAACAAACACAAACTTTCTTGAATAGAAAGCCAGGGTCAACAAATTGAATTTGGTGTCAAATATATTTAACTTACCTGGTCCTCAACTTTCCTCTAAAATGCATTAGAAATATTTGGGGCAGTATATTAATTTTCTTTTGGTGTTGTAATAAGTTTTCACAAACATAAACACAAATTTATTACATTATCATTCTGTAATTTAGGTCTGACATGGGCCTCACTGGGCTAAAATCAAGGGCTGCATTCTTTTCTAGAAGCTAAGGGAGAATCTCTTTCATTTCGCAGAGTCTAAAGGCTGCTCACATTCCTTTGTTTGTGGCCAACTCCCTTTCATCTTCTAAGCCAGCAACATTACATTTCATTTTTTACCATGTTTCCATTGTTACAACCTCCTTTGACCATTTCTAGGAAAGGGTCTTCATGGTATGATTAGATGGGAACCACCCAGTTACTCGAGAATAACTACAGGCAGGATTATTCCTATTGTGTGGGCCAGTCCCTCACATCGTAGGTAAGCATTCCTCACCTCCCACATGTTAAATATTAGTCTGGTGCGTAAGTCATTGCCCTTCCAGTTTTTCACACACTTGTCAAGGGACAACATTACTCACTAGACTTGTTGATCTCTTCAGTCTCTTTCCGTTAAAGATCTTGGTATACATCTGTTTTCAAGCATGCAAATCTTCACTATAAAAGCTAATCATGGATGTTTTAAAAAATAATCTTATTATTTTCCCCCAACATTACTGTAAATTAGGTTTCTCAGAACACCTATAATATAGGAAGTCACATGTTGCAAGAAAGCACCTCTTTTATAATGAACAAATGGAAATAGTATCTAATTATATTTGTGGAGACATGCATCTATCATCTTTTAAGACAATATTTTTGAAAATAGGCAAATGTCCATACTTTTCCAATAGCTTAAGTATCTAAAACTTTAATATTTACTTGCTAATCTCTAAGTTACCTCTGCTGAGAGAGACAAAATCTAATGCAGCAGGTAGCTCTTTAGAATAGAATCTAATCTGTTGCTATGAATATGGTGCATTATCATTGGAAGTGAAATCACTATCGCAAATATAGAGAGTGACAAGCATATAATTCATTTTGTATATTTTCTGAAAATTATCATTCTCTTTCACTTATCATGTAATATATACTTTTATTGCTTTTTCAATCTTCAGTGAGAATTGCTAGGATGATAGTGGGATGTGCTTAGATGGTCCATAACCATTATAGTCACCATATGGGTTTTGCCATCCACATGCGGGTTGAGTATGATATGATGGGGATAGAAAAATAAGTTACTCTTTTCATCTCACCTACAAAAATCACCCAATAAAATATTTTTCCCTTGACCATTTTAATCTCTATTGTATATCTCTGGTATATAATGATTTGGATAATACTTGCATTTGTGGCATGATAGCTAAGGCTATGGGGATAGAGAAAAAGTGAGATTCCCTCCTACTTTAGTTACCACTCTGGTTGCTAAGGCCAGAGATTTATCACAAACAAGGTGTAGGGAAAAAATTGTTCAGTGAGCTGAGCTGAAGCAAGTTCTTCAAATTAACTTTAATCTTTTGTCCTCATGATAAAATGTACATTTTAAACATGTGATAAAGCACTTCTGTTTTTCTTTTACCAACCAGTTTCATAAGTTAAAAAAAATACTTACTGCATTTTTATGTGCATTATACATTTAAAAAATATGTTAATATTGTTGGTATGCATGTCATTATGCACAAATTGGAGAAAATTAAAGAGACAGAAGCAGGAATGATTGGAAAATTATATATTAAAATAACACTTTACTATATTTTCTTGGTTTAATACAAAGTTTCTGAAGTTTAGCACCACTGACATTTGCACCAGATGAAATTGTGTGTGTGTGTGTGTGTGTGTGGGAGGGGGATGTTTGAAGAAGAGAGCTGTCCTATTCATTATAGGATGCTTAGTAGTATCCTTGTCCTCTGTTCTTCAGTTGTCAATAGCAACCTCTTCCACCTGTTGTGACCACCCAAAACCCATCCAGCTATTACACAATGGACTCTGAAGGATAAAATCACCAAAAGTTGTAAACTACTGGTTTAGAGCTTGACAGCTTTTCTAAGTATTTCTCTATACTTTATCTTATCCTAATATCATATGAACCCTAGAAATAAGTGATGTATTTTAGATATTAGGAAAATGAATCACAGGGGAGTTAAGTAAATTATTCAATGGTACAACTATGATTTAAGTCCATCTTTTATCTTCAGTAGGGGGTTTTCCCCTGACCAGTGATTTTAAAAAACTGATGTACATCAGAACTAACTATTTTGTCTATAACAAAATCCTGGGTCCCAATCTGGACAATCTGATTCACAAGGTCTAGATGAGAACTCAATAATTTATATTTCTAAGTAACTTTGAGGTGATTCTAAGGCTGCTGTTTCAGGGACTACACTTGGAGACTTGCTAGGTTAGACTACTAAAATGTAGCTTGCTTATCAATTTAATGTGCCCATACACCTCACAAAAGTGTAACTGTTACTCTGACCATGTGTAATTTACAGAATTTGAATCTCTAATTTTTGTGTTGAGGATTGTGACAAGAGGTGATGATGAACTTGTGATAATAGGTGTCTAGGGTGAGTCTAAGTGTTCTTACTTAGAGGTCCAGAGCTCAAATTCATGTTCTGTTAAAATGCTTCTCTTGAGATTTTTTTTAACAATAATAGAAAGTTGAATTGGGTCACTACCAATTCTGTAGACAATTCATGGTTAAACTTTGGAAAACTTACTTTAGCAATCTCTGGAATTTTAATTACCGTGCCTGTGACATAAGGTTGTTTTCTTTTTAATATAAATTATTAATTCAGCAGTCTTTGTTCCATTATTTCTATAACATTTGTAATGCATTTAGATTAAGGTGAAAAGATCAATGCTGTTTATAATTTTCTTTACAAATACCTGGATAAGCAAGTATTAACATACTCTGTTAGTCAATTTCAAGTGCTTCCAGTAGGATCTCAAGCCCTTTTGCTGTTTCTTATTATCCAGCTGAGAAATTTAATCATTTTACTTCTTGTATGAGTATCATCTGTCTACTATCATTAATTCCCTACTTTTCCTTCTGTATTACATGTCTTCAAATTTTGTTCTCATGTTCTTATGATATTTCAAAACTTATCCTATTATTCATACTTATATGTCATTCAAAAGTCTAAAACTTAATTACATGAAATTGACAAAGGTCAAGAGATTTTTTTTTCATTCTCTCTTCAGTAAACATAAATGAATGTATAGTTTAAATGAAGAAAATACCTTCATCCTTTGTCAACATAAAAACATTATTTCTCATTTGATCATTTAAGCTGGAGAACATTTTTGTCACCAGTATATAACATTGGAAATAGTTATATTGGTTATGTAAATTCCTATCAACTTTTATGAATTATTTAGCTATACCAAGACAAGATAAAATCATTTAGATGAAAAATTAAGTAATGGCAAAAAAAGTTTGAGATTCTAACAGTTTTCTGTTTGCTTTCAATGTGACTCATAGTCTGTAATGTCTTTTTTTTCCCCTAACAAAAACTGTATCTGAGCAAGGGGTCTCTGAGCAATGAGGTGATAGAAACCTCATTGCTACAATTTTCCTGAAAATAAATGTAAATTGTTAGCTACTTATCTAAATCATCTTCGATCTCTCTAATGCAAAGACTGCTATAGTTAGCCACAAGCCTCTCAATTTCAGGAAAGAATTACTTAGGAAAATGGAAGATTGCACAAGTAAGAGAAAATGATAATAAAATCCTCTATTGTATTCTGTTATTGGAACTGCATTTAGGCAAAAGCTTATCATACCAACATTGAGATAAACATAATGTAAGAGCATTGGGGAACATTGGAGATGTCGTACGAAGAGACCAACTACCCTGAATTAGAACCATGCTTGCCACCTATAGGCTTCATGGACTGCAGCAAGTTATTTGACTTCTAAGTCTTATAAAATAATTTTCTCATCTGTAAAATGTGGATAACAGTCATATCTATTTCATATCTATTGTGTTATATATGAGGAAGCTTTATAGTATTTTGCAATACACAATATATTCTCAATAACCATTATTATTGTTCAGGCAGCAAATATATTCTCAACAAATATATGTTTTTATTGCTCAGGCAGCAATTTTTGTCAAATTTGTCTTATCCTGTTTCCTCATTGCACAGGACTCATAATTTATCAATGATAAAATAAATTTGGATTTAGTATATCATTTTTTCATATAAAAATTTTATATTAAAATAATTTATTTCAACAAGTCTTTCTCAAATGCATACTACATGCTAGCCATATAAATATATATAAATATAAGGATTCAAATAGAGAAAGAAAGCTTGAGACCATGATGAAAAATTATTAAATGTGTTTAGGTTTAAAAAAATACTCTTATCCATAAAATGGTAATCATAAAATGTCCTTTATCTATCTTGCAATTATATTGTGGACAGTAATATAAGGCTATTGCTCTATTAACTCACTCAAGATCAAATCTTCAGTGTCAAAGTAACATGCACTGATGTACATAATCATAATTTAAAGCACGGAACCAAGGACTTATTAAATATATGAGAATGGGGATGAAAATCATCTCAGAAAACATACTCACAAGATAATTTTTGATTATATGACAGCTGATACTTGGATGCTAATTCAAGCTTAGCCCAAATTGAGCATCACCTCTAAATAAGGTGGCCTTAGAAGGCTTGCAGCTCTCACCATAGGTACCCTGAAATGCTTGGATGACAGGCACTATGGATAACTAACTAGCAAGGATATTAGAAAAGAAGAATTGGGTCAGCTGTTGTGAGTTATCATTCTGAAACATGGGTCCTGGTTTTAGTTACCAATATCAGAGTTTTATTTTCTATCAGAGTTTTAACTAAAGTGCTTTCATTGGGCACTATTGTAAAGTTAAGAGAGGAAGTATGAAAGGCATATATAGTACACATAACATTGAGAAAGAAAGAAATTCCTCCTTTAGAGGTATTTAAAGTTAAAATTATTCAAAGCCATATGGGTAAAATAAAATGCTTTCAATGGCCATATTATGACACTAGAAGATGGTAGAGTGGGATGCACCCGAAATCTGCCTCCTTTGGAATTCTGTAGTCTATTCAAGGCATGGATTGTAAAATGTGGTTAATTTTGGTCAATGTCAGCTTTTAGCACAGTAGCAACTACCAATCTCTTATCCTCAGCCACTTGGCAGGCAGCTGGGCTATGTTCTTGGAGCAGCCTACACACAAATTTCAGCAGCCAGAACACACAAAAATATTCTGTGCCCTGATTACCGAAGGCTGCTTTTTACCTCTGAGGTGCAAAGAAACAGGTGACCATTATTGTTGCACCTTTCCACTTTATAATTAGTGCCTTCTCCTCTGGCTGAAGTGAAGGCCAGGAGATTTAAAAAGCAAGCACCCTTCCTATTTTCCCATTTTTATAATTTTCCTTTTTTTGGAGCCAGACATTAAATACTAGGGCATTCAAAAGTAATGCCTATATAGGAAAAATTAGAAAGTGACCATTTGCCTGGCCAGTGCAGCTGAGTTGGTTGGAGTGTTGTCCTGTACACCAAAAAGTTGTGGGTTTGATATCTGATTGGGGCACACATGGGAGGCAACCAATCAATGTTTCTTTCTCACAATGATGTCACTTACTCTCTCTTTCTTTTCCTTCCGTTCTCTCTAAAATTGATAAACAATCTTGGCTATAGGTTCCTGCCTTTTTTGACTTTGAATATTTCTTGCCAATCACTTCTATCTTGCAAAGTTTCTTTTGAGAAGTCAGATGATAGTTTTATGGAAACACCTCTGTAAGCAAATAACTGCTTTTCTCTTGCTGTTTTTGAAATTGTCTCTTTATTTTTAACCTTTGGCATTTTAATTATTGATTGCCTTGAAGTGGGCCTCTTCGCATCAATCTTGTTTGGGACTCTGTGCTTCCTGGACTTGTATGTCTATTTCCTTCACCAAATTAGGGACATTTTGTTTCATTATTTTTTCAAACAGATTTCCAATTTCTTGCTCTTCCGTTTCTCTTTCTGGGACCCCTCTGATGCAAGTGTTTGAACACTTGAAGTTGCCCTAGAGGCTGCTTACACTATCCTTGTATTTTCTATTCTTTCTTCTTCTTTTTGCTCTGATAGGTTACTTTTTGCTTCCTTATGTTTCAAATCATTGGTTTGATTTTTGGCTTCATCCACTCTACTGTTGCTTCCCCATAAATTGTTTATTTCGATTAATGTATCCTTTGTTTCTGACTGGATCTTTTTTATGCTGTTAAGATCCTCACTAAGCTTGCTCTACCCAGCAAAGATATCATTTAAAATAAAAAAACAAAAACAAAAAACAAAGCAAAACAAACAAATAAAAAACAGATAAAGAACTTCCCAAACAAAAGAAAAACTAATAGTCCATCATCACCAAACCATTTATTATGTGAAATGTTAAAGGAATCTATTTAAGGGAAAGAAGCTTGAAATTATGAAAAAATAAAATGAAGGTAAATACATATCTATTAACAATTAAATCTAAAAACAAACAAAGCAAATAAGAAGAACAGAGACAGAATCATGAATACATAGAGCATTTTGATGATTACCAGATAGGAGGACAGTGTAGAGAAATGGATGAAGAAGTGAAAAGATTAAGAAGTACAAATAGGTAGTTACAGAATAGCCACGGGGACATAAAGTACAGTATAGGAAATGCAGTAGCAAAAGAACTTATTCACATCACCCACTGACAGGAATAAATGTGTGTAGATTGCCTGAGGGAGTAGGGGGTGCTGGGTGGAAAGCGGGGTAGAATGGAGGAAAAATTGGGACAACTTTAATAGCATAATAATTAAGATATAATTAAAAATAAAAATAATAAACATTAAAAAGCTTTTTAAGAAAAAGAAAATGACCACACATGCCAAAGGAGTCACAAGCTCATAAAATATATGAGATGACTTTAAGTTTATACCTTAGGCTGATCCTTGACATAGATATAACCAACCCCATAAAAAATAAATAAACTAAATTAAAAACAAACAAACAAAAAAACCCAGCAAATTCTAGTTCAGGGAGATGATCTGATTTCCAGAGATAACACAGTATTTAATTCAAATGTCTAGTTTTCAATAACACACACACACACACAGAAGGAATAAAAATAAACTAAAACATGGCCTATTCCAAGGGCTGAAATCCTTAACAGAATCTGCCTCTGGATGGTAGAACAACTAGACAAAGATTTTTAAACAGTTGTATTAGACATGCTTAAGGAGCTAAAGAAAGATTCAGAGGAAGTCAAGAAAATGATAATAGAAACAACAGAAATAACAGTAGGGAGATAGAAAAATAAAAAAAAAAAACTGTAAAAAAATTCAGGAGCTGAAAAGTACAACAACTTAAAGAATAAAATAGTAGGGTGATTCAAAGAAGATTTAAGTAGGCAGATAAAGAATCAGCTAACTTAAAGAAAGGTCAATGACAATGATTAAGTCTGAGGAATAGAAAGAAATAAAAATTAAAGAATAGTGAACAGAGCCTAAAGGGCCTGTGGAACCCATCAAGGAGACCCTTTGAAAATTCCAGGAGGAGAATAGAGAATGAAAGGGGCAGAGAGAATACTTGAAAAAGTGATGACTAACAACTTCCCCAACTTATTAAAATATATATATTTTTAAATAAATAAAAAATTATATATTTACATATTTAAATATTTATAAATTTATATATTTACACATATAAATATCCAAGAAACTTAACAGACTCTAAGTTAAGATGACCTCTAAGAAATCCACACTGAGATACACTACAAACAAACTTTTGAATGACAGACACAAAGAGAATAATAGCAAAGTGACCCGTCACACATGTATGATGAGGTGATCAGTAGCTATCTCATCAGAAACTTGGAGGCCAGGAGAGGGCACTGTCTTAAAACAAACACATTTTGAGATACAAATGGATGTTATTATTCCTTTTTTTTTTTCTTCAACAGATTGATTCACATTCTTCTTTTCTTCTTTAGCAGCTTCAATTGGTAGTCTTAAAAAGAAACCTTAAGATTACCTTGATGTAAAACAACAACAACAATCAACAACAACAACTCATCTTCTATGTCTCTTTTTTTTTTTTTTTTTAAAGATTTTTAAATTAGTATTTTCAGAGAGAAAGGCAGGGAGAAAGGAAGAAAGAGAGAGAAACTTCAGTGTATGGTCGCCTTTCACCTGCCTCCAGCTACAGACGTGACTGGAGACCTGGCTCTGCAACCTGATTCTGTGTCCTGGCTGGGAATTGAACCAGCAACCTTTGGGTTCACAGGCCAGAGCCTATCCACTGAGATCTTCTACATCTTTTAACTTACCTTTGGCTTCAGGATAGGTTGGAATCCAAGGCCTTCCTCCAAATTCATTTTAGGCACGTTGTTCAAGGTCATTATTTACAAAATTTCCACTTATCTTCTAGAAGGGTAATTGTAGGAAAGGAAGAGACACACTGATTATATTTTCTTAAAATATTAAGTTCATTACAGTAAAAAAAAAAAAAAAAAAAACAAACCTGCTATTGCTTTGATTGGGAGTGGAGCAGGGGGCAGGGTGTGAAGCATTAAACTGCTCCTGTTATTACTGTGCTCTTGTGGATGGGTGCTGCTACCTCACTCTAATGTAATTTGTTCTCTATCATTCATTGGTTTATTCCAAACAGTGCTTTTAGGTGCAATTGTTTTCAAATTGCCAGGACAACTAAGCCAACATTTTGAAGTGTTTTTAAGTTACCAGAGGTCAGAGACCTTGTCCATTTTATTTTTGTGTTGACTTCCTTTGGGCAACATTATCCAAGATTAGTCCATCTCAAAAAAACATTTAAACAGAAATTAAAATGCGTAATGGAAGGATCAAATTCAATTTATTTGTAATTAAAACTGATATTATAATTAACTTGCTTGGAAATGTGTGTGTATGTGAATACAGCATAGCTCTCGTACCTTTCCCATGTACAAACATACACACACACACACACACACATACACACATACACACACATGCTGTATAGATAAAGTGATATATGGTTCTATCTTATCTATCACAGTGGTTTCTGCACCTGAGAATATAGTAGGTTCTCAATATTTATATGTTAATAATCAAATTTATACTAAATTCAATTTTGTATTATAAGCAATTTTGGAAGAGATTATGTCTCTAATAAAACAACTTTGGTCTAACTTCATCCATGTTGTTTATTGACTTGTAGTCATTTGAATATAAATTAATTAATGTTGGTACAGAATTTCTGTATATACAAAGCTTGGCAAAATTATGTTAAATTACCAATCATTCTTATCTAAAAGATAAATTATAAGTAAGGATACAAAATAATAGCAATAAATGAATAAGATGACAAATAAATAAATATATAATAATAATACAAGAAAAATTCTGTCTTTCATGTACTCACAACCGTAAACCTGTTTTTGCCTCCTCCTTGTATTTATGACTTAAGACCAGGCAACTTTAGAGAAGGGTTAGAGAAGTGCACTTCTAATTTGGAACTCATAAAGAAATGTTTTATGGATAATAATACCTTGGGTGGGTTTTTACGTATTTATTGCATTCTCCTTATGGAGGAGCTTAATGTAAAAATTATAAAAGATGCCTAAAGATAGGGCCACCACTCATTTGAGAAAATAAAACTGAATGGATAAATGGTCAATGATATGTTTAATTCCTGCAGTGACTTAACCACAACTCTAAAATTTTTCAGCAAAAAGGTATTTATGAAAAGGTATTACTATATCAGCACATACCTCTATGGGAAAGGCAGAGGTTCTGGAATATGTTTTCAAGACACGTTTATTTGGAAGTAAAAAAATTATCAGGTTACATTTATAGCCAAATCTATTTAGCCTTCAAATAAAAATGAGTTTGAGTATAGTACCAATTTTAATTGATTGAGGGAACTATGTATTTTAAAAGATTGTAATTGACAGTGAATGCATTCAAAGATGATTTGACCCTAAGACATACAGGAAAGTCATTACTCTCTGGGATGATTAAGTTCAATTTTTCTGAAATAATTGAAATTCAACCATTATAATACTTAGGGGCTATGATTACTTATATAAAAAGTAACTGAGTCAGGTTCTCAGGAAACTTAAGTTTAAAAACATTCAATTTTGAAGATTTCATGCATAGGTAACGTGACTTTGAGGTGATCACTTTGTATAAATGTGAAGTCTTACCCAAAATTAATATAATATTGTATGTCAACTGTACTTTAATTTAAAAGGACTTTTACATTCCAGAAAAAATTAGATATGAAAAAATAAAAACATTCAATTGTATGAAATTCTTTTTTATATTGTGTCTTGCATAGAGAAATGGCATGATTAATGATTAATACATACCTGTTATTTTTATCTATGTGTCAGTAAACCACTGGCTATCAGTCTTCTTTTTTTTCAAATATTTTAGCATAATTTTAGAAGTAAACCTAGTAAAACAGGGAGATCTAATATAACCTGTGTTATATATGTATTTTTTGTAGTGGTATAAAAGTTGCTAATACTGTCTTAAACAAATACCCCATTTTAAAGGCAGCTACATGAGGAGAAACTGATTTAACCCCATTTTCTTTCTAAGTTCCCATGTTTGGTGTCCCCTCAAAACCAAAAGGTGATGAAAAGGGTATTGTACTGTGTAAAATTTCTACCATATTGTATGATTATATTATTGAAAAACCTTCTGTTTGTTAGCTGTTTTAACAACAACAAACAAAAACAGATCATCAGGAGGTTAATTTGCAAAATTATAAAATATTGATTTTTAGCAATCAGTTGCTGTCTCTCTAACTACAGTATCTTTTGATTACTAATG
The DNA here is from genome assembly GCA_004026585.1 of Noctilio leporinus. NCBI lineage: Eukaryota > Metazoa > Chordata > Mammalia > Chiroptera > Noctilionidae > Noctilio > Noctilio leporinus. The sequence continues at coordinate 69,837 of PVIW01002723.1, read as the reverse complement.
TCAGGTAAATAATTGTGCCCAGGTAGTAGAAAGGATATTGCACAGAAAAGATAGTAGAACTAAATATATACCCAACATTATTGGTCATTATTGGTTTTCTTAATTTTCAGGCCTCAGTTTCTGCATCAATTTTTTTTAAAAAAAGGGCCCTGGCTGGTGGCACCATGGAAAAGGAGCCGGCCTGTGAACCCAAAGGTCACTAGTTTGATTTCCAACTAGGGCACATAACTAGGTTGCAAGCCAGGTCTCCAGCCAGGTCTGTAGCTGGAGGCAGGTGAAAAGCAACCATACATTGATGTCTCCCTACCTCTCTGCCTCTCTTTCCCTTCCCCTCTCTCTAAAAAATAATAAATAAAATCTTTTTTTAAAAAAAGAATTGCAACATAATTTCTGGGGATTTTAATTTTATTATTGTTAAGTTAAATAATTGGACATTTCTCTTCATTATCATCACCCTGGACATTTCTCTTTATTATCACCCTGGTTTACTATCTTGCAAGTGAATATATTCTGTAGATTTGCAGCCTCTATCTAACAAATGTTGCATGTCCTCTATTTAACTCATCATGTTTCCTGGGACTCTCCGTCCAAACTGTCCAAACTGATCCTTTCCTCCTCCTCATCTTGGTTACTGTCAAGACCATTTACCTGCTTTCCAAAGCTAGACATTTTGGAAATGTACTGAATATTTCCTTATTCTTTATCAGTGACTTCTAATTTATTACTAAATTTTTATCATTCTTCTTTATTAATTATCACTGAAATCCATCCATCTTCCTATTTCCACTTCCTCCATGTCTCTTTGAAGGATGGCGGCAATGATTTTAGTCACTTTTCCTTCCTGCCTCTTTCATCTCCAGCCCATGGCTTGTGACAGAGGCAATGCTGTATGTTCTTCCACTATTTCCTCTTCCTGGCCACACAGGTAGATGAACTGGTGCCAAAACAATCAATTCTGGACAAAGTCATGTGGCCAGAGTGGTAGTAGGTTTATGCATAGTCTTCTGTTCATCTTCTATAGTGATTTTGGAAGTGTCATGTTCCTCATGGCAAACCTATATGATGGGCAAAGCACAGAAATAGAGTTGCCAAAGTTCTACTGCTCAACTCATTTTCTATAATATGAATTTATTCATGGTGTTACAATTCTGATGATTTTTAATTGTCAGCAGTATAAGAAGTAAGTTTCTTAAGTTGAACTGTAAATATCTTTAAAAATTCTGGCCCCAGAATACTTTTTCAGTCTATCGTTTCCTCCTGCTTGGAAGCCTTATGATTCGTGAATCCTAAACTTCTTTTCCAAACACACTGCTTTGCCTTTGGGCCTGTTAGTTCTTCTGTCTAAATGTCCTCTACCTCTTCTGTCCTAGTCATCATTCAAGACTTAACTCAAAGGCATGTAGATATTCTGGGGAAAGTCATAAAGATTTTTCTTAGGAATTATACATTTGTCTTTTATCTTTGCTCATCGTGGGTCATATTTTCTTGGTATTTACCTGCTAACATGTTTCTTCTCCCTGTTAAACTGTTAGTTGTCTGAGACCAGGGACTTGATGCTCTCTTCTGAGATGTCCAAGTGCCTACATCAACCTAGGTGAAGGTGGCATTTAACAAATACTTGATGAATTAATGTTTGATGAGTAACAGATTAAGTCAGCATGAACAATTGTGGAGAGGATGTTAGGAACCGGTAAAATGACTGCTGATGAACTTCAGATATTTTTTCTAGGTTATTTAAGCTTCTTCATTTCTTGCCACAGCAACTGGCCAGATTGTCTACTTTAATTAACTGTTGGTTCCTGTGGGATACTCAAAAGTGAGCAGATAACTTTGGTAAATACCCTCAATATGGAACATCTGGTTCTCCAAAGTTAAAGCCCCATGTTCAAGTCCCACCGTAAACTGTTCAGCCTAGTCACACCCCATCTTCTGTCACTGCAGGGGAGATTAGCTCTCAAGAATGCCTCCTGCTCCTTGGTATTTGCATGCTCCTCTAGACAAAGGGCTTTCGTTATACTATTAATAATACCCTCAAAACCAACTGAACAGTCAGAAGCTGTTTGTCACTATCTTACCTGTTCCCTTGGTTGTCCCATTAGCCTACTTGAGTGTCTGCAGAGAGCTGAGACTTCATCAGAAGGGGAGTAGAAATTTGAAGACTCCTGAGCCATTCAGTATTGTACAGTCACAGAAAACCCCAGAAGCCATCAAAGGACAGGTCCAAAGCCAACAGTGATAAAAAAAAAATTATCCTGCTAAGAGAGCTAAAGGCACTGAGGTCATAAAGAAAGTGATTGGTGGAAATATTTTTACCTGAGATAAAATAACAGAAAAACAATGCTGTGGAGAGAAACGAAAGGTTTCTTTTTATTATTTTTCAAGACTGGAGCAAGAGTCGTAGGAGATATTAATATCCTTCAGTTGTACACAATTCTTAAGTAGCTCTGGGAATTGCAAAGTCTGCAATTTATCACCTCTCTCCTCTGTCCTTATAAGCAATTTAACCAAGCTCCTGTTAGCAAACCTCTTAGGCAACTAAAATCTTAGGTTCAAGTTTAAAGCCCATAGTAAAGATAATACAATCCTCTTGCATAAAACCAAAGCAATACTAATGCTATGTTGCTGATCAAGTCTCTTTTTAAGCCTATGTGTCTTTCTGAAGTAAATGAGGCCACCAATGCTGGAATGAGCCAAGCTAGGGTATCATTTATCACTAGCCATTTGGGGTGTGCCAACCATAGAACCAGCACTCAGCATGACCCTTACATTAGCTGGCCTTCTGCGTGCACAGAGATCTTTATCTGTAAGCAGGCTGATTTTTTTCAGGATTTAAATGTACTTTCCTAGCATGGTTCATGGTTGCTGTTCCCAGTTGCTGGTCCTCTGAAGTTAGAGCCTGTCTCCATAATGCACCTTGTGGCCAAATTGTATCCCTTCAGCCACTTGTAGCCCTGGCTCCTTTTCTATTCTTACATTGCAGTATACAATACATTCACCTGGATAATTCATAATTAGTTGAGTCAGTGATTGTGCCTTTGGTTGCATCACCCAAGGATTTATGTCATGAGAAGGTTCTTTTGCATTACAGGGTGATTCATTGGTAGCTCTTGGTTTTTGTTTTGTTTTTATAGGTTAGTTTTACAGAGAGATGAAAATACATTCTCTTTATTTTTAAAATTTTGTATTGAATATATTAGTTAATACAATTATGTAGACGTCTATACTAGATTAGCTGTATATTGTATTGTATTGTGTGTTTACCACCCCATGTCAAGTCTACTTCCATCACCTTTATCTCCCCTTTATTCTCTTCTACCTCCTTCCATGCTCCATCCCATGTCCATCAACAGGTGAGCAGATAAAAAAGCTGTGGTACACAGTGACATACTACTGAGCCCTAAAAGAAGAAGAAAATATTACCATTTATAATAACATGGATGGACTTGGAGAGCATTATGTGAAATGAAATAAGCCCATCAGAGAAAGACAAATAACACAATTCTCTTTCTTTCTCAGATGAAAGCCTACATTGAAACAAATATCATTTCATATATTTTCCTTGTTTTCCTTTTTTTTTTATTTAAAAAATAAGTCACTTGTGGCAAGCAGGGGGATAATGGTGGCAGAGAAGCAGCCCTTTGCTCATATGTAAAATTAATGGTTCAATAATTTCCAAAATTTATTTCTCTAATACATAATTGAGCATTCTGTTTCTCAGGCCCCTCAGAGTGTCTTGTTCTAATATCTGGCCACTTCTCACTTATCTGCTCTCTTCCTCCTCTCTCTTTTTCGTGCTTGCTTTACAGAGGCCTGGTGTTCCTCACTCTCTTGTACCCTCCAACCACACTACACTTGGGATAAAGTAGATCATTTTCATCTTGAGACTACCATGCTCTATGGATTCTCCAACAGACTGAGTCTAAACTTTAGCTGGGCATTTAGTTAACTTATCTCCTATCTGCCTGCTGCTGTCCCTCCATTCCAGGCAAACCATTATTTACTCTAGACTACTCTCATCACCACATTATACCCATGCAGCCTTCTTGTATTAGCTGTACAAGGAACTCAGCACCATAAAAAATAAACACATTTATTATCCTAGGTGTTCATGGGTCAGGAATCTGAGCACAGTCTGCAGATCCTCTGCTTAGAACTCACAGGCCGCCTTCAGATGTCAACAGAGCTGCGGTCCTCATGGGCAGGTCTGCATAGCTTTCTCATCTTGAGGTCACTGGAAGATTGCATTTCCCTGCAGCTGTTTGACCCTTTTCTGTCTAGTTGCTCTGAGCTTCTGGAAGGTGCCATTCAAGTTTACAGGAGAGCTATTTGCTTTCTTCCTCACAGCCAGTCAGTAGGGATATCTCTCTCTGACTTCTGCCCTTAGCAGGAGGAAAATCTATTTGTAAAATTGTCAATTGGTTGAGTCAGACCAACTCTGATCATTTTCAGTAGTTAATGGTCACTTGAAGGACTTCAAGTACACTTGGAAAATCTCTCTGTAAAAGTACCTTGATTAGTATTAGATTGATCTGCAAAGGCATCTTAAGAATTCTGTCTGCCATGCTCCTCATTGTCTGTCCACATTCTGCACAACCCTCAAGGCTACTCTCAAGCCCCATCAACCCCTTGTTGCTTTCTCCAAGTTCCCTATTTCCAGTATAAACTTCTAGTTTGTAGACAGTTTTACTGTTTTTGTTTTGTTTTGTTTGTTTGTTTTCATTTATCAGTGTGCTTTGATTTGTTTGTTAGTATGTGACCCAGACTGCTACTCCTTCACAAATGCAAATGCATATACATTATTTATTACTCTCCCAATTTTGATTTTAATATACTTAAAGGTATGGGGCATTAAAAAATATATCTTTGGCATACAACAAATTCCTTGACTGTTTTACACCAGACACCAGACAAGTGGAACTAACAGTGTTTAGGAGAATGTTAGGTTTACAGGGTTCTTGGCTAATCTTTATTAGGATGACAGAGGACCTCTGAAGTAGTACTACTTAGGCTGAAAGCTCATTGTAATTCGCCCTCATTTACAAACAGCCAAACTTGGAGCCACCATTGAAAGATACTAATGAAGTTAGATTGTGAGTAAATTGGGTTGAAGACAATCAGGTAGCACTTTCTAATGTCCTTTCTCCAAATATTGCCATAAGATTTTAGTTCAAATTAGGAAACTTTTTACTTGGTAAGTACCTATTAAGGAGATGTCTGTTTAAGAAAAGATCTGAAGAGGTTGAGAGACCCTAAGCTTATTTTTACTTGTTCTTGAAGGCTAATGTACTTACAAATTATTTCTCCTCTTTTGAAGGAAGCGATAAGGCTAAGAGGAATAATCTTTGTTAATAGAAATTTTTTTCTGTATTTTAATTTTTAATGTTTTATTATTTATTTATTTATTTATTTGAAAATATTTTATTTATTTTTAGAGAGAGAGAGAGGGAGAGAAGAATCAATGTATGGTTGCCTTTCACCTGCTTCCAGCCACAAACCTGGCTGGAGACCTGGCTTGCAACCTGGTTATGTGCCCTGGCTGGGAATTAAACCAGCGATCTTTGGGTTTGCAAGCTGTCACCTTATCTACTCACTGTGCCACCAGCCAGGGCCTTATTTATTTTTAGAGAGGGGAAGGAAGAGAGAATGGGAGAGAAACAGCAATATGTGGTTACCTCTGATGCAGCCCCAACTGCACCCCCAACATGGGACCTGGGCTGCAACCCAGGCATGTGACCTGACTGAGAATTGAACCAGTGACCCTTTGATTCATAGGCTGGTGCTCAGGCTGTATTTTAGATTCTCCAAATCCATTTTATCTCTAGTAAGCCCATATTGATAGAATATTGAAATAAAAATTTCCTTTCAGAATGAAGACATTTTTTTAATACTCATGAGATTACATGATAGCTAAAACTAATATTTATGTCAGATGGGGAATGAATGTTTTAAACATGTATATTGTTAAACATGCACACATATCAAATTCCCCAAAATTTGAAGTGTTCAGATTTTTCTTTTGGGAGGGAAGATTAAATCTCCTCAGCGCAGCTCTGGTAATGAGGGAATAACTCCTGGCATCACTGTGAATAAACTGGCTATATTAATGTAAGCAGTGATGAATTAGAAGCACAGTAGAATTCTTGATGGGCGTGAACTAATGAGTAATCTTAATCAGAGGTAAAATTGGCCCATTACTTTTGTGATATAAATAAACTTTCATATTATGAATTACAGGGGAAAAGACAATGTGTGGTGCAGTGACACATTAGTCAAAGACTCAGCACTAGTGAACTAGGTGCAGTTATTTTGGAAAAGAAGAAAAAAAATAAAAAGACCAGCTAGTCAGTAGCTGATTACCTCCATTTACCTAAATATGAATGATTCACCAACTTATTGATGATGTCTTTTTATATAGTTTATAACATAGGTTTATATTATAGTTTTGCAATAGCTATAACTCAATTATGAATTGATGTTTAGTTTGCTATAAAATTTAGGCTGAAATACTAGATAACTGCCCATTCTAGCCCAATCATAGAGCAAAGGTAAATCTGCAAAACACACATTGAATACCTCCTCCTCCTGTGGTGAATGTTGCATGTTAGACAATTATTAGAAAATTAATTCACCATTTCTTGAGGTGAAGCACTTATTTGTTTAAGTAAGTGAATATACAAAGTAGGAGGATAAGTAATAGTAATTTGTTATGGTAGAAATGACAACTTGTTTATCTGTATTTTATTTTACTTTGTTTTCCATGAAGAATCAGCCCTGCAACTGACTCAGTAGAGAATCTTGAGGACATTAATCAGAGAAATATGACCTTGCACAGTGTCCTCTTCTTTGAACTAAGCATGAGTGGCAAGAGTGTACTAACTAGATCTTAATACATATACAAGTTTGTGATATATTGCATAGAACAGTTAAAAATGTAAAAAGTTTTGCCTTAAAAGTGTTACATGCATAAGCTCATGTAATATTTCCAGCAGCTCCAACAAAGTTTAACGAAGTAGAAACTAAAGCTCAGTTGAGGACCTAAGTCTTCAAATATTAAATATTATGTAGGTAGTAAAAGACACTTTGATTTCAAAGAGCTTGTGCTTTTCAACATATCACAAAGACGTCTTCATAAATAAACCAATGATAAGCCATAGAGATGCTCTGTTTCTTCTTTGATGCTCTTGGTAAACCAAAATAGAAAAGAGAATAATAGATTTTAATCCAAAAACTGTTTTTATTTGATGCCTGCATGAAATTTAGGACACTGAAATACTCTTTGAGGTCACCCCCAAAGGCATTTGTAATCATGTTCACTAGGGGAAACAATTCTTATAAAAAATTCCCAGTGCATACATTTTAACTTAACTTTACGTATCATAGAAGGTCAAACTTCTAACAACTAACTTTAATTGGCTTTCCTACAAATAAAAATAGTCTTATACTGTGAAAGTATTTATGGAACAAAATTTAAGTACACTTGAGAGAAAAAAAAAGAGTCTTGCTATGCAACTATGAAAGAAAATTAGAGCCCTGGCTGGTGTGGCTCAGTGGATTGAGTGCCAGCCTGTGAACCCCAGGATCTCCTATTCCATTTCTGGTCAGGGCACATGCCTGGGTTGTGCACCAGGTCCCCAGTTGGGGATGTGCAAGAGGCAATCACACATTGATGTTTCTCTCTCTCTCTTTCTCCCTCTCTTCTCCTCTCTCTAAAAATAAATGAATACAATATTTTTAAAAAGCTTTAAAAATAGAAAAATAAAAAGAAAATTAGATAAATTGTTTTCAGTAAGATCTTTATTGTTGATGGTACCCCTGAGATAATAATAGGCCTGTCATGCTTTCTTGGACCAATGTTGGTAGCTTTATATCATTACTATGTACTTCAATGTTTTCTAGAGTAAGAGCTTTTGCATAATATATAACAAGTCTCAGTTCTCAAAAGGAGCACAGTCTGACTGACACCCCAGATATGAAAATTTTAGTTATAATCAGATGCTAAAATATTTTCATGTGAATTGCCTCATTATTTTGAGAATTTCTCTTAATACATTCTGGAAGCATGATCCTCAGAAAGTAAATATATCTAATTTCCACTCAGTTTAGCATTAAAAAAATGTTATTTATTCTCATTAGTTTTGTTTAAAGAGAGACATAAGTGAGAACATATAAGGAATCATTTGTAGATTAAAAACTTTACTCATATAATAGCATTCACTAATTAATTATTTTTTCCAATTTTTAAAACTCAGGTTAAACACACTAACATATAAAAAGACATATATAAATAGAATATAAATGATAATTATAGTAGTAAATTTAAGACAGTAAAATAGAGTAGAATGAAGATTTAAAATTAGACAAATGTGATTAATTTTACTATGTAAACCTGTAAAACTTATTATTTTTCCTTTTTGAAAATATTTTATTTATTCTTAGAGAGAGAGGACAGGATGGAGAATAAAAAGAGAGAAACATCAATGTGTGACAGAAACATTGGTTGCTTTTTGTACATCCCCAGCTGGGGGCCAAATTCACAACTCAGGCATGTGCCTTGACCAGGAATTGAACCAACCACCTTTCACTTTGTGAAATGATTTCCAACCAACTGAACAATACTGGTCAAAGTTTCCTTTCTCTTGACCTCAATTTCTTTGTTGATAAAAATAGAATTAACATCTATGTCATTTTGCTGTTTTAAAGAATAAAAGAAAGTAAATAAATCTGTGTATATTCATATTTATTTAATACAGTAGATATACTTTGTAGGAGGTACTTAAGAAATGGTACCTAAATTTGTTAGTATATTTAGCATTAATATTTCCCTTCTCCTCCTCCTCCTCCTTCTTCAAATAAAGAAACTTAGACTAAAAGATTAGATGACTTTCTCAAGTTTTTGCATGCAACCAATTTCTAAGTGATAGATTCATATATTTATTCCAAAAAATACTCTAAGATTTTCACAAGTTATCTACTTTAATCATGGTCACTAAAGAAACAAAGGTACTGAGAGGCTAAGTCATAACCCAGGGATCACACAGCTGAAGTGTAATGCTGATCCCAAGCTGGATCTCTTTCACAGAAGGACACCATGCTATGTTTCCAATCAAATCTCCATTTGCTCTTTCACTGGATTTTTAAAATCTCTACACCATCTACTGTTCTTCAAACATATCATATGATTTTGCTCACTTTTTACTCATATTCTGGAATGTTCCGTCCACTTTTGTTTGCTAATTACATTCCCCCATTTTCTCTCAACCTTTTGTGCATTTATTTACCTTTCGAATTATTTTATAAAACAAAGCAAAATTGGTTACCTTTTTAAATGTTTCCATTGCCTTCAGGATATGTGTTTCTTGTAATGTTAGCTGGTAATAAACATATCTAAGCACTTCTTTAGAACTGTGGCTGATCAAAACATTTTACATATTTATTCAGTGAAGGTTCATAAAATCCTTATGAGTTAGGTATTATTATTATTCCATTTTTGCACACATGCAGTGAGTCAACTTGTCTAAGTCTACCCAGCTCAGCCTTTTTATGTGTTATTCTCATGTTATGTCTTTTTCACCCATTTACTTTCACTCTTTGTATGCTTAATATTTAAAGATTTTTACTTATAAGTAGCAGATAGTTGAGTTTTGCTTATTGATTCATTCTGGACATCTCTGCTTTTTAATTGGAATTATCATTAAAAATATACAGATGTTACTGCTATGATGGTTATTATTTATGGAAACTGCCATATAAGCATGGGAATTAGAGAGGCAGGGAAGGTATGTGAGGATATAGGCTTCATCCTTGAAGGACCAATAAAGAAGTTTGTATGTGCAAAATGTCAGTAGCATCACTGATAAGGGAAATATGTGAAAGGTAGAAAAACTGAGTAGTCATCAAGGCATAGTGCAAAAGAATATTTGGCACATGTACTTTTTGATATATTTTTATATGGAAGTACTTTATCTCTTCTACTAAATGACTGAGGTTGGCTGACATAGTTATACCAGATTAACCACAGGTACCATAGAAAATGATAGACTGATTGATCAATGATAGATAGATAGATAGATAGATAGATGATAGAAAGATAGATATACTGGCAGAGCTATAATAAATTGGGCTGGCTTTTAGCACATTAATTTAGATTCACCAAATCTCCCTTGTGAGGATTAGAACTATGAAAAATGGACACTAATTTTGGAAAATTGTGACAAACCAAAAAATTAATATGATAATAAAAAAGAGAAAAACAACAGATTCATGTAGCTGTTTTTTTTTTTTTTTTCTTTACAGAGAATAGTATATTCCTTTCAACATCATTTGCACTTAGTATTTTTTAGTAGCATTTTTTCCAGCGTACAGATCTAAGTTTACTGCAGAGATGCTTTCAAGATTCTCATGGTAACTTTTTGGTTACCATAAAAGGATAATGAAAATTATAGTCTATACAATCAGGGCAAAGATAGTGTGAGTGAATAAAAAAATAAATCAATTAACTCAGTTCTTTCCATTTGCTCTGCGCTATATTCCAGTTGTGTCATGAATACAGAGGAGGACAAACATAGGTTAACAGCTATAATACAAGTAAATAATACAATAATAAATAATAATAAATGAGCTCTGTGTTTTGCATGCTCATAACTGTAAACCTACATTTGCCCACCCCTGTATTTAATCCATGTAGGGAAATCACAGGTGATATGAACTAAGAGGCAAACGGATACTAACATATTGCATGTGATTGTTTTTATGTGTTCTATAAAGTCTCATGTACAGTTATGAAGTTCCATAAATTATGTCAGTACCAGCTTAATATTCAGTAACAGTCGCTCCATTTGAAGCTGGGATTGACTATGTTTTCATATTAGAGAGAGATAATACAAATTCAAAACAGTTTTACAGGAATGGAAAACATTACAAATCAAAGTTGTGAAAAAAGGCTATTTTCCTTATGTTACAAAAAGAAGTTAAAAGTGTTGAATTTTAGCAAACACTTGTATGGACTGTAACAAATCTCAGCGGCTGAAAGCTGATTCAAAATAAATGGAGATAATTAACCGATTGGAGATCTGTATGCAACAGGTAATTGGATTATCAATGGGTAATTACTTTCCATGGACCTTTCTACTATCTGTACATCTGCAATATTTCTTTCTTGTCATTTTGTTCTCTAAAAGAATGTGCTCAAAACTCAGTTAATTCCCCATCTGATCTGGGTAATTATATTATTTTGAAAAGATGGGCATTGTGTTTTTATCCTTAAACAACATCCAAAGCCCTCATTTTAATTACAAATGACACTTTATTTCCGCTGCTTCTGTACTGGTCCTATGTGAAGGATGAGGCTTTTTCATTCTCCAAGGGACACAAATCCTAATTTAATAACAATGGTCTTTTAAAACATTGACAATATGGGCCTTTGTGTTAGGCATGCCAACTCAACATTTCCAATTTCAAATATCTTTTCATCAGAATTATGATTTTGCCATAAATTTGAAAGTTAGAGTTGTGCAGTGATAGCCTCCATGTTACTTATTTTGCTCTTCATAATTATGTCAAGGTGATGACTGAGTCAATTTGCTCCTGTTATAAAGCATGTTAAGACCACTTCCTTGTGTTGGCGGGAAGAGAAGCTGGTGGCTTTCTAGATTGTTGTAAAGGTTTGGTACAATCCATCTAAAACACGTAGCAAAATTTCCAACACAGGAAAATAACACAATGAAACCAAGACTACTAATCTATCAGGCCCAAAGTTACAGAAATGGAAAACAAGACTGTTGTGAAAGGTCTAATGTAAGGAAAAGAGAGAAAGACCACTTACAATTCCTAGTTTTAGTCTCCATATCCAAGTTTTGTGTGAAGAGAACACACTTGGCCCCCTATCCTTTTCCACCCCTTGTTAACTGTATAATGTTAAATAAATTACTCAACACTTTGATTCGTGACTTCACCTATAAGTGGGGGATAATATTAATCCTATAGAACTAGATTTGCAAGAATAATGAAAGGAGTAATAATGTTTTAGTAGCTCCTGGCACATGCAGTCACTGTATTAGCATTTATTATCATAGTTAATGGTGAGCGTGAAATGTGTGAACTCATGGCCAGCTTAAGTTATGAGAGAGACCCAGAATTCAATCAGATGTTATTGTGATATTGAGAGTTGTGTCCCTTCAAGATAGATACAATATAAATGGAATGAAAACTTTTATCAAGCTCTACAATTGTAGGAACTAGACTAAAGGAATTTAAAAATAAAAGCAAAGAAGGGTAACATTTTGATGCATGAAAAGAAAGTCTGGATGAGGATTGCCAATATCATTGGTAAGAATAATTAGTTTGATGGTATTTAGTTTGAAACTAGATATAAATGGTGTTCTGTCCCAACAAGAGCCCTAAAATGCATCATGATGAAGATGACAGGTCATTATACAGCTTAATTTGGCAAAAAGTGATTTCCAAATATCTTTGAGATGCCATTATACTTTTTCCTAATTGAATGTGCATCTTTTAAATATAAGGAAATGTACAAAAAAATAGACATATTGATGGACTCAAAACCATGATGTTATTGTTTCTTTCAGAAAATTTTCATATTTTACATATTTGCATTATTTGAGAGAATTTAGCCTTTTCTTGCAAAAATAAGCCTTATCAGTTTCTATTTAAAATTTGTAATAAATTAATTGATACAGAGGTATGATTTTTAAGTAAAAAATTATACAAATTTTAAAAATAAGTTATTAGAACATTTCAAAATAATGGTATCATATTTATTAATATATTTTAATTCACAAAAATGACTATTTATATTTTTAGAATATTTGATAGGTAAAAAATTAAAATATTTAAATAAGAAATTGAAAATGTTAAGTCCATAAAAACAGCCTGGGTCATTTGAAATATTTAAGGGCCTTTAATTAATTAAGCAATAAAAGTCTTAAAAACAACTGTCAAAATTTTTTCTTAGTAAAACATAACATAATAACTATACTAAGTATCATGTTTTAAAATTTGCATAAAATGAACTTAAACATGTAAACCTAAAGAAACTTTTGGATAATCTCTTCTTGGGGGAGAACTCCTAAAGGAAATTCATATATCATATTTAATAATCATAATATTTAAACTACTTGGATGATTTACTTTTTTTACAATTTCAAATCATATTTGAAGGTCCACTAAGGCTCAGGGAATTATGAATTGGATGATAAAAAGGCTTAATTTGTTGGCATTTTTTTGAGAAGGGATAATACATATTTGGAATACCCTCTCAAGTTTAAGAGGACAACTATTATATAGTTGGTCAAATACCCTTAGTGACTAGAATCTTCTTGTTTGGGAAGGATCCAAAGGGTGAAAGAGGTGAGTAAGAAGAACATTATGTGGTACTTTTGGGGAATGATGATTGTTGCCTAAAAAATGAGAACATTTGGAACCTCCTAAACTTTCTACAATTTGTCTTTGTTTTTTAAGACAAAGGCATGTCTTTAGAAACTTGGGTGTTTGCGTATTTTATATGATCCTGTCACTATGTTCTTTGAATTCTTCTCCAGATTTTAATAGCTTCTGGCCTCACCTATTGCCTTAGCAGAACCATGGATAAGATTTCTGTACATATGTAGAGGGGTATTTTTGAGGGCTCAGTGATGCCAAGAAGGGAAAGAAGGGGAATAGGCAGAAAGTAACATTTACTGAAAATATAGCAGGTGCTTTAATTTAATCATTTTATCATCCCCCAGTAACATAGTTACCCTGACAAAATCATCCCTGTTTTAACAATTAAAAATAAAACAACCAAAAAAAAAAAAAACAACCCTGAGATAGAGACTAAGATTACTCAGTAATTAGTAAACTGTAGGCCAAACCCAGATCTGTTGCTAAAATCTTTATTCTTTTCAGAAACAGCAAAGAAAAATGAAGCCTAGTGATAAAGTTGGAATGGTTTCCCACCACATAATTTTATTTCAGACTTCTCTGATGCTCTTTTTTTCAACTCTATAAGAAACTATCTTTGACCTTTAATAGAGTTTATCATAAGAAATCTGTTTGTTTATTTCTGAAAGATCTATTATATTCTCTACTAGGTATAACATCTCATTCATTTACAGAAATATTTTTTTTTAATTTTATTGTTGTTGTATTACATCCACCCCCTTTTTGTTCCCCTCTGTCCCCCTACAGAAGTAATTTTTTATTCTTAATTTATTTTTTTGTGTATTTTATTTTCCATTTTATTTTTGCCACATCATATTAAATACTACAAGAACTTTTCGTAATGATTTCAGAAAATGTATGGAATCAATGCTTTTGGCCAATTGTATGTGCTTTCTCTGGAGGAAAAATGTTAATGTCAAGTGTATGTGTTTTTCCCTTTTGGACCTGTGTTAATAACCCTATCTGTAGGTAATCCATGACTCTGAATACAAACCAAAGTGAATTGCTTTGCCTCACATCATTGAAACAATCCATTCATCCAGGCCAACAGGAGAACCCAATTAATGATGTTTGCATTGATTGGGCGTGGGTCTAAATTACTGTAATGGAAATGTCTATGTGATCTCAAATATTTTGTCTACTAGCATTTAAAAAGCAGTATAACTGTTTTCTTAATGTATTGGTAACTGGTTTGAGGAGGACAGGTGATTATAGCTACTTTTCCCATTTCTTACTTGGTACCAGGCATTTTGCTAAATAACTTACATTTTCTCACTAGGATATGAGGGTATTCATTTTAATTAGTTTTGAGGCATTCAAAAATGTTTTCTTCTAAGCAAAATTTTTTCTTACATTCAATCCTAATGCTACTACCAGATCATAAAACAGAGCTTACTGCTGATGATTTTCTTTTTTTTTTTTGTACTTTTATGATTTTATTTTTAACACTTCAATAATTGACCTGGTGATTTTCTTAAAATAGCTATTTTACTTTCACTGTTACTTCCGTAGGATTCCTGGTAAGAAGAGATTAAGTTGGCATGGGGGTGGGGACTTTCACTGACAAAAAGAGCCTTGGCTGGCACTTGAGCCACTCAGGTAGTTTTGGGATTGGAATGTTGTCATTCAAGCTGCCATTTTGTTGAGGTGACTTTCTGGAAAGACTTTATCTTCCGTGGGCACAGCAAGATTTCTGAGGGTTCATTCTTGCCCTGCATCTAGGTGCACCTGTTAAAAATCTTGGTAGGAGATAACTGTTGATTAATCACAGAGTTGATCAGGGACTTCTTTAAAGATTTTTTTTGTTATTTATAATTTTTAGAGAGAGGGGAAGGGAGAAAGGCAGAGAAGGAGAGAGACATCAATGTATGGTTGCCTTTCACCGGCCTCCAGCTACAGAGTTGGCTGGAGACCTGGCTTACAACCTGGTTATGTGACCTGGCTGGGAATTGAACCAGTGACCTTTGGGTTCGTAGGCTGGTGCCTTATCCACTGCACCCCTGGCCAGGGCAGATCAGGGCCTTCTTTATGACAAGCTATATAATCTCTGCTAGCTTCTCTTCCCCTTTCAGCCCTGGCTTTGGATATGAAGAGTGTTCACAGCCATACCATATGGATTCTGCATAGAATCACTCTCTGTCCACTACTAAGTATTGGAGATGAAAATGGACTTCAATTGCAGCAAATATTGAGCTTTTAATAACCAATTCCAATATTTACTCTTTCAGTGAGAGAAATTATGCAAATCATTTGATTCAAAAATATTAGTTTCTAATTAGGAAGGTTAAACCAGTTCAAATCTAGTGTTAATATAGATTTTAAAAATGTAAAAAATTTCCCCTAGGGACACAAAATTTGTAACACCCAAGTGACTAACTCTGAGCTAATTTGTCTTTCCTCTCACATGGGTAATATTTATTCTTTAGTAAATGTTTAGTAAAGCTAATATTTGGTGCCTGGTACACAGCCATAGTTTATAAACTGGTAGAACTGAAGTTAAAAAATATGTCATGAATATATTTATATCCATCTTAATATCTAGTGTACTAATGTGTCAGAAAATGAGTCATTGCTGTTGATAAGCTGGCTGATTGATCTAGTAAAAGAAATATTTAGATGATAGAAACTAGTAGATCTATCTGTTTATATAGAAAAAGGTAAGTAATTTGTAATCCTGGTCTTGCTTTGTTAAAATTATAAAGGCATGATGATTCTGTCAGGAACCAGAGCAGGCTGCCCCAAAATGTCTCACATAGCATATTGATTACTTTGAATTGAAGTTACTTGATAAACTGCCTATGCCAGAAGGACACCTTGACCCTTCCTGATGGCAGGAAATAAATCTGACCTTGGAAGGTATCCTCTCTGCTCCAGCAGGGCCAAGAGAAATAACCTTATTCCCAGAGCTAAGAGGTCCTGGGCTAAGGAACCCGTGTAAATAAAACTTGTTGCCCCTGTGTTAATTTACTACCCAACACCAAATTCTTCATTAATGAATACCAAACCTTGCTTACATTCCTTTTTAATGAACAATTTTTATCTTGTCCTGTCAATTCTTCACAAATGTAATTATTTACTTCTGTCTAAATAGTATAAAATATTGGTTGATTCATCATTTCTCTAAACATCACTTATGATTTTCTCATGTGCTTTCATTACATTGTTTTTCTCTCCTATTAATGAGGTTTTGTGTCAATTTTATTAGTTCAGCCATAAGAACTAAAGAAGGGAATTGATTTAGAGGAAAAAAAAACACCTCATAGACAACAGACTAAGAAAGGGTACCAAGAAGAATAAAAGGTGATGGAAAAAGACTTGACTTTGTGTGTTGAACACATAATACAATATACAATATACAGATGATATGTTATAGAATTATATTTCCGAAACTTCAATAATTTTATTAAACAATATAGCACAATAAAGTTAATAAAAATTAAAAAGGTGAACATTCTTTTGCTCCCCAACAATGGAAACTAGGAGTCATCATTATTCTCTTCTTTGTGGTAGCATTCATTTTCTACAAAAGTGCAGGAGCCCCCTATTCACATAAACTACATTTATTTTTTCTCGCCATTTTTACCCTGTATTAGTTTTTCTCCTCTGTTGCCTTCAGTTAGGCCTTGTAGAAGTACCTGACAAAATGTTTAATAATTTTTATGACACCAGTGGCATTCTTAAATTTCTGCACAGGAGTAAGACATGATGTTTAAGTTTGAAGAATGACTTTGAACTCTTAAGTAATAATTCAGGATTTGATAGATACATAGATACTGTAAGAAAACCATAAATCAATTTGTTGTCATTTTCTTTCCTACCAAAATATATTGTTTGTAAAGGAAGAAAGGGATAGAAAATACTGCTATAAGTATTGAAAACATTGACTAAAAAGGTAAATACTAAGAAGAAAATTCTCTTGTTTACTGATGGAGAGAAATATTTTTCTTTCTACTCTTCCAGATTCTGCCTGGTTAAATAATCAAATTAACATTAGATTAAAAGAAGATACAACACATTTAATTATATATGTATGTACAGAGGTCTTATAACATAAGAGATCCATAAGCATTCAGGTAATTTGAGCTCTTTTATCACCTTTATCTAAAGAAGGGGAATCAGGTAACATCATGGGACTCCAAAGTGGGGAAAGAATTTTCTGGAAGACAGGAAGGGTGAATGTTGTGCAGGGAGAGGAGTTTGACCTCCAGGCTCTGCTGAGCTGTTCCGATGCTTACTACCCGACCCCATATTCTTTGTAGTCATCTCTGGTGATGGTTCTCTTCCTGGACAGAGCCTGTTAAAGTATTTTAAGCAGAGAAGGAGGAGGTAAAATAAAAGTTCTTCCGGAATCTTTAGGGCCTTGATGGTCTTCAACTCAAAATAGTCCTCATGCCAAAGTGGCACATTCTGGGGAGACTTTGTTTGAGTCCCTCCACTGTAGAAGCCCTCAAAGGCAGATGGCAATCACTGCTCTCTTCAAAAGTTCATGAAAAGCAGAGTAAGCAGTGTAATGTCAACAAACAGAGGAAGAAGGTGATGCTAAGAACATGTTTGTGTTATTACTCAATTCAAAGAGAAATTTGAAAGTATTATAAGAAAATCTCCCTGGGAAACTAAAACATTAATACTAACTGGTTGACAGCATGATTTAGGGTTTTTGTTCCCTTTCATTTGAATATATAGAAAGGGTAACATCTTATCCTAGTTTATGTTTTTGTAACTCATATGTGTGTAAGTGTGTTTTCTTTCTTCTCTTTGATATACAGGTACAGAGATCATTAGAATATGTGAAGTCTTACTGAGTCATATGGGTAGATTACCAATGCATTCATTTACAGGAAAGGGTGTCTTTTATCTCAAAAAATATGTTTTTTTTTTAGACATTCAACCTACAAGAAGATATATCTTATTACTTATCTTCCATACACTTGGAGAAAATCATTTGTTCCTTTGCATTCTCTTGACATCAACCAAGGCTGTTTATATCATGTTTGCTGAAGAATAATTGTCAGAAAAATGTAAAATTATGAGTCTCATACAGAGATCAAACAAATGGGATAAAGATTTATCTTACCTCCTTATTAAAGGGAACTGATAAGATATTACACCCAGTTCAGAAAAAGAATGCCTAGAACAGACACATTTAGAAATTGAGATTTTTAAAATGAATGTGCCAATGGGGGCTAACTGGCTTCTAACACAGTGCAAGAGAAAAATCAATTTAAACTTTACCACACAAAATTTATATTTGTGCCTTGAAATAAGAATTATTATGTATTGCCATGGATTTTTATAACTTAAAGTGTTATCTATATTGTAAATAGCTCAAAGGCAATCTGATAACAAGGAAATGTATGTGCTTAAAAAATACAGTTTCCACTGGAAATATCCAGTGATTATTATCCTCATTCCAAATAGCTGTACACACTGTATGTAAAGTTCTGCTTGCCATGGTGGCTATCTTCTGATGATTTCTCTGCATATTTGCACATGTTTCTTTCTTCTAGCTAGTCACTGCACTTCTCTGGGAAGTGCAACAACTTCATTTTGAATTATTTTTGTCTCTTTATTATCCAAAACATAGGAATAAATGAAAACCAGTTACTTCTTAAATAGCTAGTGGAATAAATCATAACATTGGGTATTATTGGTAAACCACAATGAAAATTTAATTTTCCTAGGGTGTTGTTCAATGGCACACACACACACACACACACACACACACACACAGACACGAATGTTCTTGGAAGCCTGTGGAAGAATCATGCTTGCATTGTTGTGTGTAACTGTTTGATTAAGGGCAACTCTCACCCTTGCTTCATGTCTTTAATTTATGCTCTTACAGATTTTTATTGGTGAGAGTTCTTTTGACCTATGCTTAGCCTAAGCATTAAAACAAACAAATGCATAAAACCACCACCACCAACAACAAAACAATAGGTAGGACTTTACACCAGACAAATCTATATTAAATCATACTCAATTACTTTACTCCCTTGGGACTATGTGACCAGTAGAGAGAGATAATTAACTTTCCTAAGACTTAGTTTCCTCATTATTTAAATTGAGATAATAATACTGTAACTGGGATTGTTTTGAAGATTAACAACCAATAAAAAGCTGAGCATATTGAGAAATGCATAAATATTATTTTCCTCTTCCCCTTTTTTTCTATTTTAATTTAAAACAAATAGGAATAAATCAAAATGAAGTCTCAAACCCTGCTGAACACCATCTGAGATTAGAAATTAGCTGGAATACTCATAAAATAGATTTTTAAAAATTGCTTGAATCATTTTAGTTTATAATATTTCTTTAGATAATAAGAATACTAACTTAAAGGCTAAAAATATATTTTAGAGTTGAAACAACTTTTAAAAATCATTATCTTATACCCTAATAATTAGAATAATCCTAATTTAATAAACAGCTTTGTCTCTTTTCCCCTGTTAATAGAAAAATATTAGAGTATATGTGGAATGCAAATGTTTAGACTTCAATTATATTCATATATATATGGTGTATGGGCATATGTGTTTGTCCGTCTGTCTCTCATTTTAATTAAGGGGATTGATTTAATTAGTTATCTAATTCAGAAAGCAGATTACTCATTGGATTTTTATTCTACAACAGAAATTTTCACTCAAACAACACATTCAATACATATACAGAGTTGGTCTAACATTATCATATATTTTATATATGAAAATAAAAATATAAACCAATCTGTTGAAAGGCCTGACTACAGTATATGCAAAGAGCAGTATATGATACTCTCTTTGCCACATATATGTATGCTCCTTCTTCATTTTTATGTGTTCTATCTTCATTTGCAGTTTAAGGTGAGCCTTTTAGCTACCATAAAGAAAAAAATAGCATGGGAGCTACAAACTTTCATATAATTTTAAATTATACTCTTCTTTCAGAAGTATACAGAAACAGAAACAAATTTTGCCCTCTTTGTTTGCTGGTAGTTTTATGGCAACTACCCAATTACTTCACCTTTTTTTTTTTTTTTTTTTTTCTGAAAACAGAATAAAACATTTAGAGCAAGTTAAATTATGGCACCATTTATTTGTCATTACTTATCAGAACCATTTTGTCGCCTTATTGTCTCCAACATTGCCTACTATTTATAAAATAAACAATGATAAAAAAGATATAACAGCCCTGACTGGTGACACAGTGGATAAGGCACCAGCCTACAAACCCAAAAGTTGCTGGTTCGATTCCCCTGCCAGGGCATGTAACCAGGTTGCAAGCCAGGTCTCCAGCCTGGTCCATACTTGGAGGCAGGTAAAAGGCAACCATACATTGATGCTTCTCTCACTCTCTCCCTTTCTCCCTTCCCTCTCTTTGAAAATAATAAATAAAATCTTTTAAAAAATGTTTAAAAAGATGTAACATGTCCTCTGAATAATGAGACATTAAATGCTAAAATCCCAATCAATGCATTTAGAGATTCTTGAGCATCTGTGGATATTTTGTCACTTGTGGGGCTCATAATCCTTCAGTAGAGGGTTTTCCAGAGGCTTGAATATCCCATGTAAGATCCATAACAGGAAATATATTACTGCAGCCAATTCTAATTCTTCAGTGTTCAGAGACCATAATTCAGTAGACTGTATCACGAGTTCTCCAACTTTTAGAAACCTCTCTTTGGGAAGCTGAAATAACAAGGTAGAGGCCACATATTAGAGAAAGCTGGTGATGCTCACATGGCCAGCCTTCTAGATGATTCTGATTTATGAGTGCCTCAGATGTAAACCAAATTCTACTTCATACTCATTAGTGATCATTAACAATTAATGGAGCAGGAAAGAAAGCCTATCTTAGATTTCTTTCTTTTCTAAAATATCTGATTATAGCTCAAGGTTCCTCTTTAGAAAATTTACCCATGCTAAAATGATGTTTCATACAGAAATAAAAAACTGCCCACATTTCTGAATTAGTTAAATCTCAGTCAGTAAAACTTCAATAACATGAAGACTAATTTCATGGTAAGGGTGATTTGGAATGCAGGAAACTTTGCAGTCTCCTTTTAAAAGGATGAAATGCAATTGGGAGATACAATGATTAAGAACAAGTCATGGTGGAAGATATACATGGATTTGAATCATGAATCCAGCTAAAGAACTCAGTTTGTCCAAAATGGAATTCCTCATCTTACTCCCTACTTTGCCCCTTCTCCAATATTCTTCATACTATGGACAGATCATTGCCCCAGTTCCTCAGACCAGACATTTTGAAGCTTTTCTTGATAACTTTCTCACTATTTATAGCCTAACAACTACTTTGTCTGTGGATTCTACCATTTAAATATTGTTTCAAGTTCTTCACTTCCCTTTTCCCCTTTTCATTACTCTGGTATAAATGATAAGCATCTCTAGTTACAATTGCAGAACAATTGTAACTGATTTTCTACCTTAAGACTTTCTTTTCTTTTTTAAAATTAATTCCCACTCATGTAGCCAAAATGACCTTCAATATCTGATTATATCAATCCAATTCCCTCTACTTTCATTTGCTAAAAAAATAAACAAACAAACAAAAGAAAAACCTCTTTCTCTCTCTCTTTAACACACACCCTCTTAAAACAGGTTCCTCTTGAAGAGAAATTATCAAATGTGTAATATGGATTATTTCTCTTTAAAGACCTTGAATTCTGTCTCTCCAGCCTCTGGAATCACTATATCCAAGTTCATATACCCACCTTTTAACCAACTGGCTTTAAAAAGATAGAGTTCTGCCCTGGCTGGTGGCATAGCGGATAAGGTGCTGGCCTGAGAATCCAAAGGTCTCTGGTTCGATTCCCATCTAGGACACGTAACCAGGTTGCAAGCCAGGTCTCCAGCCAGGTCTATAGCTTGAGGCAGGTGACAGGCAACCATGCATGGGTGTTTCACTCTCTCTCTGCCTCTTTTCCCTCTCTCTAAAAATAATAAAATCTTTAAAATATAAGATAGAATTTTTGTGCCAACATTCCCAGCAAAAATCCAGGGACCCATTCTGATTGGATGTATTAGTTTAGCGTAGCATGGTTTGTATAGCTAGGTATGGGTTCCCTTGCTGGAACTATGTGTTTTTCTAAACCAGAATTATGGACATTCTGAGCAAGGATGGAATGGGCAGTAAAAGACAACCCATATGTTTCCATTAAAATAATATTTTTAGAATGTTAAGGTGTATAATAATCATCAAGA
This sequence comes from Noctilio leporinus, assembly GCA_004026585.1. Classification (NCBI taxonomy): domain Eukaryota; kingdom Metazoa; phylum Chordata; class Mammalia; order Chiroptera; family Noctilionidae; genus Noctilio; species Noctilio leporinus. The sequence goes on along the minus strand of PVIW01002723.1, from coordinate 47,197 downwards.
GGTTGTTAAATCAGATTCTGATATAAGGTGGGTATGGAGCATCCGCATTTCTAAGGAGTTTCCCAGTGATGTGGTGCTGCTGGGCCACAAATCTCTGAGTAGTAAGTCTTAGAGTGTTTTAATTGCAAGTGTGTCAGATAAAGTGAGTCATTAGAACCTTGTTTTGGGGGGCAGAGAGGCTAGAATTCCAATCCAGGATCAAATTCTTACTTTTTGTCTAATTTTGGCTAAAGCTACTCCAAATCTCAAAGCCTAAGTTTTCTCATCTCTTAAATAACAGCACCTACCTCAAAAGAATGCTCTAAGTGCTAACTGAGACTGTATATTCTTATTGTTTCATATAAACTTGGAGGCCATTAATAAATGTAACCCCACATGGTAAGTTTCAATAGTATTATATTACTATTGGATTACTTTGCAGCAGTAGAAAAGAAGAAAATCTTACCTTTTGTAACAGCATAGGTGGATCTAGAGAATATTATGCTAAGTAAAATAAGCCATTCAATGTAAGACCAATTCCATATAATCTCATGTATATGTGGAATATACTAAAAATAAGCTAATGAACAAAATAGAAACAGAATCATAGATATATGGAAACAGACTGGCAACTGTTGGATGGCATGTAGGGGTTGAACTAGGTGAAAGATGGTGATAGGATTAGCCAAAACACATTTATGCCTGACCCATGGGCACAGACAGTTGTCCAGGACTGACTGAGGGAGGGGAGAGGGTGAAGTTGGGAGGTGTACAAAGAGAGAAAAAGCAGGGGCAATGGTAATAGCATAAACAATAAAATAAAATAAATCGTACACTCAAAAAAGAATTAATGTAATAATTTAAAAATATAACGTATGGTTTAGATATTGGCCAGCTGAAATATATTCATTCATTTTTTTTCAGATATGCTTAGAATTCATGGAAATAAGGTGCATGTGTATAAATCTAAAATGCCCTTAGGCACCAATTTATAGCTTGCTTTGGGAAAGTTAGTTCTTACTTGAATTTCAGGAGAAAAGAAGGCTATGCTGGTTTTGCTGTGTTTGTCTAGTTGGAGTAGATGACTGACAAAAAGAACATGCAGTATTCTGTTTTTTCTGTGATGATTATTTCCAGTTGAAAGAAAAAAACTTGAGGTTTCACCACATGAACTCATGTACATGTGGCTACGTATTCAGAACAAAAGCATGGGCAAGGAATGGTTGAAGAATGTTTTTAGCCAAATTCAAGGGGAGTTGGAGAAAAAGAGTGAGTGCTCCCTCATAGTGAAGATGCCAAGGAACCTTCTAACTGTTCTCTTTGTGTTTGGTTAGGAGGCTTATGTTTCAATATTAAGGTCCTTGAAAATTATAATATTTTGAATTTAACTATTGGGCAATAAGCCGTAAATTCCCACTGTATGTTAAAGCTCAATGCTAAATTTCTAAAACATACAAATGAAATGGTAAATATAGATATATCATAAATTGGGATGAATATTTAAAATGTAATATCTGGAGTAATAGTGTTTAATTTTTCATGAGCAGAGTTAATATTCTATGCAAAGTGAATGTAATAGATCTGATTTGAAATTCAACCACAAACTTAGTTAAAAAGAAGGAAGCAGGAAGGAGGACAGAAGGCAGATGAAACAGAGGAGAAGGAGAAGGACATACAGTTAAGGTCTGATGGTACTTGCTTGTTGAACTTCATTTAAGATCGTTTTTCATGCAACTGAGTTTAGAAAGAGTATAATGGAGAGTTTGAAGACAGTGAGATGTTCTGGACTAGCCATCTCCATCAATTAAACTAAAGAAACAAATTGAGAAACAAAAATAGAAGTATTATGCAGGGATTGTAGGATAGGGGTTGAAAGTGAGAGTAGTGTGTGTGTAATGGGGATTAGGGTGGGAGAACCCAAAATCATTTTGTGCCATAAGAGAAAAAAAATTAGGTCTATTAATTTGTCTATAAGAAGTACCCTTTTCTAATCAGGTTTTCTCCCTTATGTGAAAAGTTGCCTTTTAATTATGTTGTTTATACAGCACATGAAAAATATTTGTATAAAGAAAAATGTAATAAGGATAAGTTAAACTTTAAGGTCCCATCATTTTTCTTTACTTTTGGAAAGTGATTTTTCCCTCCAGGGGGCATTTGGAATTTTTGGTTGTCACACTGGGAAAAAAAGTACTATTGACATTTAGTGGATAGAGGATAAATATGCTCATAGGTATCTTATAATGCTCAGGACAATTCCCCACATTAAAAAAAAAAATATTTCACCTAGAATGTTAATAGTGCTGAGGTTCAGAAATCCTACTTTAGGATCAGAAGGCTCACACTGCTTGTTTTCTTTATTTATCAGGAATAAAATGTAACTCCACCTCCTATGGGTATATCATTCATGCTTTATTTTTTTAATTACCTGCCAAGTCAGGATAGCCAACTTACTGTTTTGTTTGTTTGTTTGTTGTTATTATTTTGTTTTTTCTATATCTACTTATCTTTAAAACATTTGACTTGCTTATTATAAATTACCTAAATTGAGATAAAAGGTTGACTTTTCTCAGAAACTATTTGAGGCAGGTATTTAGAGTTGACATTTTGTAGGGAAGATAGATGTAGCATTAATTCTAGAGTCAAAATGATGGAGTGTGAATCCTAGCTTTAAATTTCTCACCTGTGAAACCCACCTACTTGGAACTACTTTATAAGGTTACTATTTGGATTAATTGAAATAATTTATATAAAACACTTAGAAGAGTACCTAGCATAAGGTAAGGGCTAAAGAACTACCCACCATAGCCTTCATTGTAGGCTCTATTTATCCTATAGCTCCTCAACATCTGTGCCATGATATGGACTTAAGATGGGAAATTGAATTATTTCCACCTCTTGCAAGAGAGACTGGCTGGGGATCATTTACTAATAGTGGATTTTGTAAGTATAAACACAACCAATGAATTTGCTAATTACCTGGAATTTTATGTTGATAAGGATTATTGAAAATTATTTGCCAAGTTATAATAATACAACTAGACTAAATTCCAGGTAATTTTCCTCATCAGACTAGTTTTTGTTGACTCCACTATAGACTATACTTAACCTTCTTTACATTTGGCTACCTTTTTAGATACTTAATTGAGTCAGTTATGCCTTTATTATCTGTATCTGATATTACAGCAATGCATTGATATAAAAACCAGTCCTGTTCATGCACAAAAGTCACCATTTAGTCAACAAATGGCATTGTGCTGCATGTTGAGAATTCAGAAGCAAGTAAGGCATGCTCTAGCCTTGAAGCATACATACGTTTGAGAGACACATATAGAAAACTTGCAGTAAAATGTGGGCCATGGTATGCTAGACACATGAAATAAGTACTGCTGTTCAAACACACCATTTCTGAACTACATTTAAGTAAATAAATAAAAAGGTAACAATTTTAGGCATTCAAAATTATAGAGGTAAGATAAACTCCTACTTTGAGAAAAAAATGTTTATCCTCACCTGAGGAGATTTTCATTGCATCCAGAAATAGAGGAAGGGAAAGAGGAAGGGAGAGAAATATCAAGGTAAGAAGGCAATGTCAATTGGTTGCCTCCTGTAGGCACCCAGACAGGGGACAATATGCACCTACACTGGGGATCACAACTTGGGTATGTACCCTAAAAATGAAAATTGCAAACTTTCATTTATGAGGTGATGCCTCAACCAACTGAGCCAAACCAATTAGGGCCTCCTTTTCTTTTAATTTTGTTTATAAATTCAGTCAACAGTAGTTAGGCTAATAGGGAGGAAAACTGATTTACTTAAACATATCCATTTGACATTTTACTCTCCATATTGTTAAGTACCAAAGAGATTAATTATAGAAATTTGTTGTTACATCACCCACCACCAGACAGAAGGCATTTAGTTTGAATACAAATATAAATAATCAAGATGGGAGAGTGAAGATCTAGTTTTCCTTTGTTATATAGATACAACCTTGAAGGTGTTAGGTTCAGTTCTGGGTGCATCATCTTAAGGGTTATAAACAGATTAAGGATAGAGAGACTAGCCAAGAGAGTGTAATAAACACTAATAATATGTAAATAGTTTAGAAAACTGAGCCTAAGTAGCCCAGCTATAATAGTAATAGGCCTTGTGGGACAACTCAATAGTTTTTTTCAACATTATAATAGGGATTAGACCATGAAATATGTTGTATAAATACACATGATAGTAGTAAACTTGCTGGTTAAAGTATTATTTCATCCTTTATAGAACTTATTTTCACCAATTGAAATAGTGTTTTAGAAATGTGAAATGAATTCTCTCAGGATACAGAAAATTCTTCATTCAGGGTGTTTGTCCATAGGACTGAACACTGAGGAGGTATTCAAACATCATATGGGTAATAATAAATGACTTCTCTTTCCAACACTAAGGAGTTATTGTTTTGAAATGGGAAACTAGATTAATTTTTACCTGACTAATATTAATAATGAAAGTTAGGAATGCATTAAATGTGGAATACTATTATGAACTGCATTGAAGTATATAGAAATAAAATTACACCACTGGTGACCCTTGGGTCTGTCACAGAAATGAGATGTCTATCTCATGAGGCTATTTGAGTCAGCAGAAATTTAAGTGATGACAATTAAAGGGTGTCTGACTTCCCTAGCTAATGGAAGTTTAAGCTCTTCTAATTATATTGGTGGCATAGTACAGTTGAAAAATATAACTTAGTAGTTCTAATATAGTACTGTAATGAATCTTTTCATTTCAGCTATAAGTTATATGCCTTTAATTCTCTTGGACATATGAATATGCCATTGCCAAAGGACAAAGAACTCAATGTTTTTGACATGGTAGAGGAAAGTGGCTACTTAGGTAACAAAATATTTTAAAAATTCAATTTATTTCAGCAATCCTTCATTCTTGTTGACTCTGCACCATTCTCTGTGTTAGATGAGAAGTCATGCAAAGATCAGTAAGGCATGAAATGCCCTCAAGGGCATTTAAATATTTTAGTTTCTACCTGTTGATCTTTGGATAAAGGTCTGAATCCTTCAAAAAGCCTAAAAGTGCATGGTCTGGTCCCTAACTTGCTCTTTATTGTCAACTCCAATCACCTTTTCTTCCTCTTGTGTCTCTCTCTAGCTTGTTTCCCAGATTTGGGATGTGCTATTTCCTCTTCTGTTGCCTTCATGTCCTCTGTTTTGTTACAGAGAACTTAGAAAATGTCAACTTTGCTTATGATTATATCTTCTTTGCTTATTACAGTTCTTGGCACATGGAAGTATGAATGCCTATTTATATGCGGAGAGAAGCCCAAAAGAACTAATACAGCATATAGAATTAATACTTATTGTTAGATAGTATATTTTGTTGTTCTTAAGTAAACTTCTCCCACACACATTTTTCCTGCTTTTAAAAATTGTGATGTATCTTACCACTGAAGTTACTTTCTGCCAGGTAGTTTGCACATTATAGTTGTCAAGGCAAGCAGTGTGTGTAAGTGCTTGCACAGATAGTATGATGGTATGACTATAAGTTCTTCAGGTTTTAGTCGGCAAACCATCAGTGGACCATCTGAAGACAGAATATGAATCCTAGTTATTGTTTCAAAATTTTGTTAAAGTGTCTGTAGTGAAAGTTACAGAATGGGTTTCAGTGGCTTGAGAGATAATCTAAGAGATAATACTGGAGTACTCTTTCAAAATGTTGATGTAGCAAGATCCATTTCATAGGTTTGGTTTTCTTTGGAAAATCATTGTCTATATAGTCGCATAGGACATTAGACATTATTTAGCCCAGTGTCACTATATTGAGGATACAAACCTTAAATGATGATTAAAGTGTGATACCTCATAATTTTCAAGGATCTAGTTATAGATCTGAGATTGTCTTGTCTTCTCTGTTGGATCCATGTTGAGTTTTGTCTCTCTTAATATTATGTGGGAGAACTGTATCTCAGCAATATGCTTTTGTACTAGAAAGATCTGACTTCTTAAACAGAAGGTTTTAAAAGTACACCAAGATGGTAAGAAATTCCTGATGCCTATTTTTTCCTCTCTGTTCCTGATACTTGCCTACCTGCCATGTGCTGTGAGGCCTATGATGCAAATGAGTTCTCTACAAAATATGGAGATTAAAAATATGACTTTTTGAGAAAAGCTTCTCATTCACCTCCACTATCAAAAGAAGAAACAAATGTCAAAATTAGCAGTCTTCCCACAAGGAATCCTTTATACTTCATATAATTCATTCTGAGCTTCTCATAAATAATAGAAAGCACCAATGTGGTGAGACATTTATTTTTTTTAATATAAGTTCAGAGTCAACTTTTTTTTAGCTTCATCATGGTCATTTAACTGGGATTTAGATTTGGTTGGCAAGCTGAGAAGTACTTAAGGAAATGTACTATTCTTTTTTTCTTTACTTTCTACTGGCTCCATCTCCAGAATAAAATGTCTGTAATGCTGACAAGCCTGGTGACTGGACCATAGTTGGCACTTACTAAGTATCTGCTAAAATAAAAATCAAATTTAAAAAGGGATTCTCTTGCTTCAGTCAGGGATTGAAAGTCTGTTTATAGTCTGTACAGAGCCAAACCTTCAACAGGGTTTTGCTGGGGTTTTTGTTTCTGGTAGCAGATTTCCTTAATAGCACCTCTCTGTCTGTCTCTTCCACCACTGACTCAATGAGGTGAACAAGAGAGAATACCCACTGTACCGAGGAGCTATGAGAAACTGACCCCAATAATTCCAAACAAGCTAAATCTGGAAAGTAACACAGAACCATTTCTCCTTTTCTCCCCATTTTCCTCTCTTACTCTGTGTTTTTCCTTTCTTCAGATAAAGAGTAACTCAAAATTCTATCAGTATTGTTTCTCTTCTCAGTGACCAGCTCTTGCTGGAAGTTTCATAATAAAAATTAAACTGCATTCTTTCTTATTGTGATTATGTGGAGTTAACCTAGTAGAATTGATTACATAGGAAAGAGGTGGATTCTTGGAACCTATTGAAGTGTCTAAACTGAAAGCAATGGAGACAGGTGGTGTAAAAGGATTCACTGTATCCTAATTCACCAGGTTAAGAGGATAAACTTGTATTTGGGTCTGTGCTCAGTAGAGGAATTATTCAAGACCAATCTGCTAATTTATCTTAAAAGTAGAGAAATTCCTAACCCTGAATTTGGATGGAGCAATACAAACATGAACCCAGTAGGATGGGAGTCATCGGGTTTTATTTTGAATCTTTTAGGCCAAAGTGCAATGACATCTAGAAAGTTGAGGGCTCAACATATACATTATTGTTGGAAGAGTTGGTAAGTCTAAGGGGGTTTTATTAGAATGTGGCTACATTCAGGTAGTTTGTTATGAAAGTCCTGTGGACTATTTTATAGAAGTTTAATAAGTATAATCAATACCTCACATACAAACAATGTAATACAATGACATTTGGAATTTTACTGCTATATGCCCAGCTTGGTTGTTAAGTAGTCAATATGTTTTTCTCACCAGTGTTGATTTCTTCTGTGCTTGGTATTTCTCTTCCATTCTTCAGATGTGCATATATGACCTGAACGGTCCTCATGTTTTGGAATAGTAACTTCAACATTGGTACTATGGAGCACATGGCTGAAACCTAAGCTATCAGCACAGCATCATCTTTTCTGTTTTTAATTTAATTTATTGGGGTGACATTAGTTTAAAATATTGTATAAGTGCAGGTATACAATTCTATGACACATTATCTGTATATTGTATTGGGTGTTCACCACCCCAAGTCATGCCTTCTTCCATCACCATTTATCCCACCTTTACTCTCTTCTACTACCTCCCCCACAACCTATACAGCTGTTTGTGTCTGAGTTTTTGGTTAGTTTGTTTTGCTTAATCCCTTCACTATTTTTAATTGATACAAAGATAAATAGGTAGCCCCATGGGAGCCAATTAGATACAAGTTATTTGTGGTGAGTTTCTTACAGGGCTCTTCCTTACATGTCAAATTTTTCACATTTTCGTGAACTTAGAGGAGGGAGATATACCCAGAAATTTTCCAACAGTCTTCTTTTGACCCAAGGGAATGCTATTCTTAGATTGATGCTGGTACTGTAGATGGCAGAGCAGAGGGGCTGAAAATGAAAAAAATACTGAATATTGAATAAATGGAGCAAACAAATTATGACACATAATCTGCATTGGGCACCTAATAAATCCTTTTTAAATTATTATTTTCCTTTATTTTTAATGTTTACACTATTATAGATGTCTCCCTCCCCCTTTTGCCCATGTCCCCTCACCCTTGCCTCTTTTTCCCTCTGGCCATCCCCTCACTGTTGTCTATGTCTATGGGTTATGCACATGTGTTCTTTGGCTGGTCCCTTCACCAAGGAGGTTTGAGTTGAACTTTCTGTCACAGACATCATAAAATCCTAATTGCTAGAATATAGGTCTAAAATATTTGACATAACCAAATAGAAATGAGGCATATTATTAGGCCATTCTTCAAAAAATATTGCTGACCTTTTGTGGATTTAAGAATCATAATCTGAGCTTCATTGTTCAGTTTATGTCTTTGTAACCTGCATATCTGCTTAGAATAAACACAAAACTCTCTGAATTCAACAAAAATATTAATTAGGAATAATGATCTTTTTACACATCCTATTGTATCATTAGGCATAATACAAATAAGAGTATTACATAGCTCTGGCTGGTAGCACAGGGGATAAGGCACCGGCCTGTGAACCCAAGGGTCTCTGGTTTGATTCCCAGCCAGGGCACATAACCAGGTTGCAAACTAGGTCTCCAGCCAGGTCCTCAGCAGGAGGCAAGTGAAAGGCAACCATACATTGATGTTTCTCTCCCTTTCTTCTCCCCTCCCTACTCTTCTCTCTCCAAAAATAATGAATACATTAAAAAAAAAGTATTATATATATTTGGACACTTCTAGAAACTCTATAAAGATAATTGCCCCCTTTATCTGCAAACAAAAGCTAATTTCAATTGTAAGAGTTTTGTAATCTGTGTTCTTCCCTATGACATATGTACTTTGCTCCGCTTTTGCTTTTATGCTATAATATTTTAATATAGAGATCTCTCAAACTTCTTTTGGCAGGATGGTTAATTAGTATGTGAGTCATTTTCATTAGAACATGGTACAGACCTGGGCTGGACTGTGACACAGGTTTCAGTGGAAGGACACTAGCAAACAATGCAGAGGCAGCCTGGCACCTGTGTTTCAGAGGTACATTGTCAATACCCCTAGTCAGCTGCACAAGGGCAGTCTCAGGACGAACACATTTGACAGATACCAACTGACACCTTTTCCCCAAAACAAAAATCAAACAAGATTTGTCATTCCCAGGTGGTCTAAAGATTATTTTCTCTTCTTTTCTCTGCCCTGTTTATCAATCTGTTTTTTCCTTTGTTCTGTAAATATAGTCCAAAGACATTCTTCCACATACCTGTAAAAACTTTCACAACATCCAAATAATATCCTGACTGATATGTCCAATTTATTCTTTGATAACTAAATAATTCTGAGTTATTTTTTTACAGGCCCAAACTAAAAACATGTTTCTAGTTTTTCTATGACGCTGCTCAGCAACATGAATTCCTGAGTCCTGTATAGCACTGGGTTAAATATTGAGGCTCTTACTACGACAGTAGCGTGTCTCGTATCACTCCTCTTTTGCAGACACTTAGTGATGTACAATCCTTTGAGGCTGTCTAATATGCAAAATTGTATATGCACAGTGCCTTGCTCAGGCCATATTCATTTGATTCATGCCCCATACCTCTGACTCCTGTGCCACAATGATTGTTCCAATCCTCTTCACTGTGGTTATTGGGATTTTACATTTATCTTTATCAGTGGCTTCTAATTTGACTTGATTGTGACCTGAGAGCAGACATGGTACAATTCATATTCCTTTAAGCTTGTTCAGGCATGTTTCCTAGCCTAGAATGTGGTCTGTCTTAATGAATGTTCCATGTGAGTTTGAGAAGAATGCATCTTCTGCTGTGGTTGGAAAAAGTAGTCTATAGATGTACATTATATCCAGTTTATTAATGGTGTTTTTGGATTCAACTATACCCTTACTGATTTTCCATAAGCTGAATCTGTCCACTTCTGGTAGGACGGTTCTAAAATCTTTAATGTGAAAGTAGATCCATCCATTTCTCTCTGCAATTTCAAGAATTTTTGACTTATGAAATTTGATGCTCTTTGGTTAGGTGCATATACATGAAGGACTATCCTGTTGTTTTAGAGATTTGACCCCTTTCTTTTATTATGTAATTACCTTCTCTATTCCTGAAAACTTTCTTTGATTTGAAATTTGCTCTGTCTGAACTTAATATAGCTAACTCTACTCTCTTTTGATTAGTATTGGCATGGCATAATTTTCTCTGCACATTTACTTCTCATTTTATGTATCTTTTCATTTGAAGTGGATTTCTCATTGTTGTTTTTTAACCTGCTCTGGCAATCAGTATTTTAAAGTGATATATTTAGACCATTGATATTCAAAGCAATTATTGAATTATTGATATATTAGATTGAGATCTGCCATATTTGTTACTGTTTTATCTTTGTTGTCCTTTTTCTTTATTTATATTCTTTTTGTCTCCCACCATTTTTCTGAATTTTGTGGTTTTAATTGAGCATTTTATTACCGTCTCTCCTTTTTTTAAAAAATAAAAATATTTTATTCATTATTTTTAGAGAGAAGGGCAGAGAGAGAGGAATAAAAGGAGTGAAACATCAATGTATGGTTGTCTTTTTCACCTGCCTCCAGCTACAGACCTGGCTGGAGACCTGGCTTGCAACCTGGTTATGTGCCCTGACAGGGAATCGAACCAGTGAATTTTGGGTTCACAGGCTGGCCCCTATCCATTGAGCTACCAGCCAGGGCTTGTCTTTCCTTTCTTAGCATGTCAGCTAGACTTTGTTTTTTTTTTTTTGTTGTTGTTGTTGTTGTTTTTTGTTTTTTTTTTTTAAGATTTTATTTATTACTTTCAGAGAAAAAGGATGGGAGAGAGGCAAAGAGGGAGAGAGGCATCAATTATGGTTGCCTTTCACCTGCCTCTAGTTACGGACCTGGCTGAAGACCTGGCTGAAGACCTGATTATGTGCCTTTGCTGGGGAATCAAACTAGTGACCTTTGGGTTCGAAGGCTAGCTCATCAGTTACACTTTTAAAAAATGATTTTAGCAGTTACCTTTAGAGTTTGCAATATAAAATTACAACTAATCCAAGTTCATTTTTAAATAACACTATACTCCTTCCTGAGTAACATGGGTCTTTTATAATAACAATGTAATCCTAATTCTTCCCTCCCATTTCTCATGTCCTTTATTCATCCATTTTCTTTCTTTCTTTCTTTTTTATTAATTTTATTGTTGTTGTATTACATTCATCCCCTTTTTGCTCCCCTCTGTCCCCCTCCCCACCCACCCATTCCCCCCAAAGTCAATCCCACCTGTTGTCCATGTCCATGGTTCCTTTATACTAGGTTCTTGTCTAAGCTGCTCCCCTTTCTTGCCTCTGCCTCCCCCCTCCCCCAACCCCTTTCCCCCCCATTTTCTTTACATGGAAGCATATATAAACACATATATAATATACGAACAAGAACACATGATTGAATACACTTTTGCTGTTATTACTTTGAACAGTTACCTGCTAGATCAATTGAGTATAATAAAAATGTTTTAATCTTTACATATTCTTTAATACTCTTTTTTTATGTAGATCCAAGTTTCTGACCTATATATTTTCCTCCTCTCTAAGTTCTTTAAACATTCTTAAAATGTAGGGTTACTGGCAATATTTTTTGTTTGATTGAGGAAATTTTTATTCTTCCTTCACTTTTGAAGGACAATTTCATAAAGTTCAGAATTCTAGGATGGTGTTTGTTTTCTTTTGACACTGTAAATATTTCACTACATTTTCATTCTGCTTTATGATTTCTGAGGAGGATACTTATGTAACTCTTATCATTGTTCATCTTATGTAATGTGTGTTTTTTTCACTCTGGTCTCTTTCAGGAATTATTTTTTTGCCTTTGATTTTCTGCCATTTGAAAACAATATGACTAGATTTTTTGGGGGGGGGGCGGTCACTTATTTTGCTTGGTGTTCTTTGAGCTTCCTAGATATATACTTTATATATATTGTCTGATATTAATTTGGGGAAATACTTTATCATTATTATTTCAAATATTTCTTTTGTCCCTTACATTCTTTTTCTTCTGATATTCCTATTATGCAAATGTTATTTACTTTTGTATTTGTTCTGCACTTCCTAGAGACCCTCCTCTGTTTCCATTTTCACTCTTTATTTTCTTTGCTTTTCAGTTTTGGAGATGGCTATTAAGATATTCCCAAGCTCAGAGAGTCTTTTCTCAACCATGTTCAGTCTACTCATAAATTCATCAAAAGTACTCTTCATTTCTGTTATATACATTTTTGACCTCTAGCATTTCATTTTTATTCTTTCTTTAGATTTTCTTCTTTTTGTTTACATTGCTCATTTGTTCTTGCATGCTATTTTCCATTGAAGCCTTAAGCATAATAATCATAATTGTTTTAAATTCTTGTCTAATTATTCCAACATTCTTACCTTGTCTGATGCGTTGATGTTTGTTTTCTCTCTTAAAAATATATATTTTTTTCATCTTGCATTTTGCATTTTGGTATACCTTGTAATTTTTTCTTGCTAACTGGACATGTACCAGGTAAAAACAACTCTTGCAAATTGGCCTGTAGTAATATGATATCAGGGTAGGAGACAAATCAATAGTCCTATGGTTAAGTCTCAGTATCTTAGTGAGTTTATATTATACCTCTAGATATGAACTTCACAGGCATTTCACTTATATGAAATAGAAAAGATAGAGTGGGCTGCAGCTGGTTACTTCCATTCTCTCATGTGAAAGAGAGTAGTTGGGATATATTTGAATGTAGTTGGGAATTTCTCTTTTTGACAGGTTTGATAAGGTTAGTTATCCCTTATAATATCCCAGAAGATTAGGCTCTGGTTAACTACTTTATCCTTGAGAAAATACTTGTTAAGAACACCAGAATGTTCTGGTATATTCCAGAATGTTTTTGTTTCCCCACCCCCTGCCAAAAGCATAAGGTTTTTTTTGTTTGTTTTGTTTTTAACCTCTAATATTTACTATAGTGGAGCTCTTAGAAGTCAAACTGGCAATATTGTGGGGGGGCCCCTGCAACTAAATCCCCTTGAAGTTTTTAACTCTCAAAACTGCCCACACCAAACTTCCAATAATTCATCAATTATAATTCAGGTTTTAATACCCCAGAACTGGTTCCCATGGTGATTTCCTCTCCTGAATCTCCTCAGATAAGCCCCAATAACCTTATTGGCTTGGCCATCTGTCCAATTTTGGGGTCAGTAGTTCAGATGGAGCAGTGATTTACAACCTTCTTATACACACAACTAGAAACTGGACATTTTTGCTTAACTTCTAATTTTTTTCATCTGCTAAATAGAACTATTAACACTCCCTACCTCATAGGTTGTTTGAATCTAAAATGTTTACTGATAACTGATAACTTCATGTATTTCTAACTTCTAGAAACTCAAGAAAAATGAATGTGAAGGTTGAATGCAAAAGGCTTCCATGATAAGCACTTTATAAATATGAACTATGGCATCATTTAAATTTTTAAGACCAAAGAATAGATGGGGTAGCCATTAATTGACAAAAATTTATATAATTTCTCTCATTATCATATATTTTCATGAAACTTACCTTTGGTCCTTGGCCATTTTCAATATACTTTCACTTTTGTTATTTATGTGGTTATTGGACATTTGAAAATTTAAATAAATTGATGATTCCCAGTTAAATATGTAAATTAAATTTATAATGTACTATATAAAAACCTTCTGAGTGACTGATATAAAATATTCATGCCATAGGCGATTATTTTATATTCGATTAACACCTTCAGTACAATGAAAGTATAAGTCAGCTTTATTTAAGAAAAATAGGCTTCAAACCTAAGGTCACTGGTTCAATTCCTCAGCCAGGGCACATAACCAGGTTGTAAGTCAGGTATCCAGCTAGATACGCGTCTGGAGGCAGTTGAAAAATGCAACCATACATGGTTGTCACTCTCCCTTTCTGCCTCTCTCCCTACCCCTCTCTCTGGAAATAATAAATAAAATCTTTAAAAAAAAAAAAAGAAAAAGAGAAAGAATAACATTAGAGTAGTTTGTATATTATAAATTATGTGCTAGAAAAGCCTATAGTTTTGTTTTTCCTCCATATACATATTTAGGAAATTCTATTAACATTTCAGCAAAAAGAAATGATTTTCCATTATTTCTCATTATTAAACAAACCTGAATATTAGAGGCAAGTCTATCATAGAAGCATGCTAGGTTTTCATTTATTGAGACCTTGACTTAGGTCACACTGAAGAAAATGAATTAAAATCAGAACATCATTTGGGATAGGGCCTCATCTAGCAAAAATCTAATCAATGCGCCCTGCCTCACAGGATGGACTTGATTATTCATTACATACTGCTAACAGATGGCTGTCCATGGTCCTCAACTGGGAGCTTATCTATTCTCCAGAGGCCATATGTTCCCAAGCAAAACTCCTCTTGTATTTGGGATCATGTCATCTTAGTGCCAGAGAATTGGGTCAGCAAAGCCAGAAATCTATGCATCAGAGTGTAATTGCATTATCTGTTGGTCCAAATAAAAGGCATGTTTGGGGATCCAGAGGTTGAAGCTATAATTATCCCTACTTACAAAACCTAAATTCAAAAATAAATTACCTACAGTATAGAAAATCACTGTATTTAGGACAATTTTTAAAAAAGATTTTATTTATTATTTTTAGAGAGGTGGGGTGGGGGAAGGCAGAGAGGGAGAGAGACATCAATGTATGGTTGCCTTTCACCTGACTCCAGCTAAGGACCTGGCTGGAGACCTGGCTTGCAACCTGGTTATGTGTCCTGGCTGGGAATCAAAACTGCAACCTTTGGGTTCACAGACTGACACCTTATCCACTGTGCCACCAGCCAGGGTTTAGGACAATTTTTTAAGGAGACTGTTTCTGAAGCAATTTGACAGATGTTACAGGGATGTATTAAGAAGAAGAGAGTTTCCAACAGTAAAGTCTGTGTGAGAGAATGCAGTATTATTAATTTCCAAGGAAGGGGTTTCCCCTGAAATCATTATAGAGATTATATAACAATGGAATAGGTAATCTTGTTAAGTTAGGCTGTGCATATGCATGTAAGTTTACAGATGGAAAAACTATATATTGAGATTGACCCCATGTAAATAGTTTTTGCAGAGCAATGACAATGACGATGTGCATTTACAATACAGTTTTTCAGTGCCTTTAATGATGATTATTTCATGTAATTCCCTGGACATCTTTTGAACTAGTTTCTTTAGTCTTCCACTTTTCAGATAAGAGATATTATGTAAATTTTCAAGATCCTGTAGTTCGTAAATGTTTGAGCTGGGACACAAACTCACATCTTTGAAATCTGGCACTGGTCTCATTTCATAAAATTTCAGAGTCAAAATTTATTTTTCTCTTATTGGAAAATATTTTCCTTTTCCTTGTGAGAATGGCTGTTATATTTTACTGTCTCTTCCACAACTCATTTTGACAAAATTTATATCAGAGAAGAAATAGCATAGAAATTCATGAAGACCCAGAGTTACTTTCTTACAATAAAAGAAATGCTCACACATTTGTTCACATTAAAGAAAAATCATAAAATGTTGTAGAAAAGGGAAATGAGAGAAGCCACAAATAACTTTTTCATAGGTGCTCACCCATTTCTATTCCTGCATTTCTACCTTTACTTCTTTTCACTTCTTTGGGATTTTCTTGCTGTCTGAAGAAGACAAACATTATCTGATTCTTTCAGCTAAAACAGAGTTCCTAATGATCTGATACATAATCCCTCTATGATCCTGAGAAAATAAAACTATATAAAATGTGTATTATAAAACACAAATTGAAATAAAACCCATGCAGTTCAAGGAAGGTGAACATCTCAATATTAAAAATAAAAACATAATATTCATAGTAACTATTATCATTTGGGAGTTTGGCAATGGCATACTTAAAATATATTTTTATTTAAAAATGTTTTTCTGCACTACTGAAGTTTGTTCTCTTCCCATCTTAATAAATTTACAAGAGAAAACTAATAATCTCACTCAAAAAATCCAAGTAAAAAAGACAACAACTTAATTCTTCTCTCTATGCCTGAGATGTCATAGAGATAGTACTGTCCTGTACTGACATCTAGAATTCAAAAGGCAAATTGGATTGGATTTTTCAAAATTTTTTATTGTTGTTGTATTACATCCATCCCCTTTTTGCTCCCCTCTGTCCCCCTCCCCACCCACCCATTCCCCCTGGATTGGATTTTTAACTTAACATGTATGCTTACATGAAAATGTTTAAAAGTCAACTACTTTTTGTGATAAGTGGTTTATAGTTTCATTTTTGAAATTGATTTATTATTGTTATATTAGAATTGTTTTATTTATCCCTCCATTGCTGTTCCCAGTCACCCCTCCCTTCTCCCATGGTCAATCCCCACCTCCTTGTCCTCTTACCTGAGCACCAAGGAAATTATTTTTAAGAATTGTAACATCTTTTTACATAGAACATAAGGCTGATATTTTTTTAAGTAAGTGAAAGTATTCAACTTTTTTTCTTTTCCTCTAACCAATGCAAATGAAGTTTTAAAAATAAAAAATATGTCTCTTAGGGCAATGAATAGAAAGAAAAGAATAAAAAATTGGGACTACATCAAATTAAAAGGCTTTTGCATGGCTAAAGGAAACATCAGCAAAATGAAATGGGTAACATCCATATGGGAAAACATATTTGCCAATGATACCTCAGACAAGGGTTTGATATAAAAAAATATATAAAAAACCCATATGACTCCACACCAGAAAGACAAACAATCCAATTTAAAAATGGGCAAAGAACCTAAACAGACACTTCTGCAAGGAGGACATACAAAGGACCCATAGGCACAAGAAAAAATGCTCAACACCACTCACCATTAGAGAAATGCAAATTAAAACCAGTCAGAATGACCATCATTAACAAATCAACAATCAGCAAGTGCTGGTGAGGATGAGGAGAAAAGGGAAGGCTAGTGTATTGTTGGTGGGAATGCAGACTGGTACAGCCACTGTGGAAGACACTATGGAATTTCCTCAAAAACCTGAAAATAGAACTGCCTTTAGACCCAGCAATCCCACTGATGAGATTATACCCCAAACATCCTGAAACACCAATTCAGAAGAACCTATGCAACCCTATGTTCATATCAGCACTATTTACAATAGCCAAGTGCTGGAAACAGCCTAAGTGACAATCGGTGGATTAACGGATTAAAAAACTGTGGTACATTTACATAATAGAATACTATGCAACAGAAAAAAAGAAGGAACTCCTACCTTTTGCAACAGCATGGATGAAACTGGACAATATTATGCTAAGTGAAATAAGCCAAGCAGTGAAAGACAAATACCCTATGATCTCATCTATAAGTGGAAGCTAAAGAACAAAAGAAAAAAACAAGCAAAATTGAGCCAAAGGCAGGAAACAAGGAATAGACTGACAGTGACTTCAGGAAAGGTGGGAGGGGGAGAAGCAGGCAAAGAATGAGAAGAGTTTAGTCAAGGAACTAGTATAAAGAACCCATGGAAATGGACAACAAAATGGGGATTAACTGTGGGAATGGGGGTGGGAGGGCAGGACATGGGAGAACAAAGGGCAGGGCAGGATTGAAAGAGCTGTAATAGAAAAGAATAACATTTAAAAAGAAAGAAAAAAAGGTTCAAAAATAAAATAAAAATACAAAATAATTATACAGATAAGTCAATGAGAAAGGTAATTTAGGAAATGTGCTCAAGCGGAATCCAATCAATATTACTGAATCTCCTGTGAACACAGTTTTAAATATCACTTGCTATTTCTTCTAGAGTTAGATTATCGATTGCAAAAATTGCTCCCAAACCTCCATTCTGAATAATTATACTCTTACTTGCTTGGCTTCCCCTCCTCCGGCTCCCGCCCCATGCCATGAAAATTACAGCATTCAGAACAGTAGGATGTAAAATGAGAGAATGAGATGAACAGAAACAGTGGCTTTTGTCTTTCCCAGGCATTGTACATTTTTGTAAATACAAATACTTGTCCGCAATTACTTTTGTCTGAGAGTTGTGCTTTCTGAAGCCTTTCAAGTGAACTTTGGTTTTGTTTTGTTTTGTTCATTTTCTTTACTATATCTTATTGGGTTGTCAGCAATACACACCAGTATTCATTCCTCTGATGTCTTCATGCCTATTTTTCATTTGTTTACCTCATGTCCAAAAATGTAACGGTGAGAAACATGAAGGCACATTTTGCCTGTAGTTAAAAAATGCTACAGAAACCTATTCTAGTTTTTTTTGATCGTTAGTTGACATTGCAACTTAAAATCAAGACAAGTACTTAAAATCAATAATCATTCATACTATTGATCCAAATTGGTTGAATTTCATTTTATATTCCTTTTGTTGATATTACAAGGATAAATTGAGCCACATTTTATTTTAGTTAAATTCACATTATTTTAGTGATTTTTACAAAACATAATGTAACAGAAACACAGCCACTGCTTTTTAACAATAAGTAGAAGAATGTAAAGAATGTAAGAACAGATAGGAATTACAATTCTACTTCTGATTGAGGTTCTCTACCTTACCAAAAGAACCAGACAGCTTTAATTTGATTCCCCAGCCTGGTTCTGTGCCCTGGCTGGGGAATCAACCAGCAACTTTTAGGTTTGCAGGCCGATGCCTTATCCACAGTGTTACCAGCCAGGGCCTATCTTAAATATTTTTAAAGCTGACAAAATCTACTAGAATCAGCATAAAAATATTTTTAGTTTTTAAGTACTGATTATCAGCATTAATTTTGCTACAGCCTCATGTGTTACAAATTTTTATAAGATGAATGGTTGCCAACTCCTAATCTTTTATAAAACTATGAGGACCTTTTCCCATATTTTTAATGATTCCATGGAGGAGCTAGGTAATGAGATGGAGGTCAACTTGCTTGATGACTCTCCAAAGATTCCTAAGAACTAGCAGCGTGTGCTTTCCCTGGGGTACAGGAGACCAGATGAGGAAAGGAAGAGTCATGGCACTAGAGACCAGACATTCAGCTCCACTCCAAATTGCGCTACTATGGAACTTTGTTTTAGTCACACCAGTTTAGTCAACTTGAGGTAGAGATGGAGTATTTGAAAATTCAATCAGTTTCAAATAGTATGTAGCAAATGACCATATTGGGGCATTTTCTGCTCCGCAGGTCCACCTTCAGAATCAAGGAAGTCACCATCAGGGGAATTCATACATTTCTTGTATTATCTCAGTTTCTTTCCTTTTAATAACAAAGTTCTGTTTGAGAATCATGTACTAATGAAAAATGTCTTCAGTCTTGTTTAGTATGCTCATAGAAGCAGCTTGATACCATCAAAGGAACAGAAAATGAAGGGTAATAAATTTAAGTCAGATTTAGTGATTATTTCCAGGAACTGATTTTACCATTCCAAGGATAGGTAGTCATTGTAAATAAATCTTTCAAAAATCTCCTTATACATAGCAATCAAGTAAATGGTTACATTGTAAACCTTACAAGTATAACTTTGTATGGTAAGTAAAAAACACATGTTCTAATGTGATGGTTTGATATAGAAATTCCAGTGATGGAAACACGAATCATGAATTAGTACATGTAACATTGATGAAACTGAAAATAGTGTATTCTAAAATTTTAAGTGACTCAAAAAGTATACCCAGTGTAGACCTATAATGAAAGATTTTTATGAATTATCAATATTAAACTAGCAATACTTCTTAATTACTATGCTACTTTATGTGACATGTAATTTCATGTATTAGCGTAATCAAATTAACAAACTACCTTAAATACATAATTTTGTCTTTCTCATACTTTTCCAAAAGTGTTGTACAAACATGTCAACCAATTAAACATGAATCAAATATTCTTATTGTCTGTATGGATATTATTTTATAATTTGTCTTAGATAACCTTCAGGCTGTAATATAGGGTTATTACTTTTTATTATTGCCCGCATCTTTGAGTTTTCTTTTTAGTGATCCGATTGTTTAACTCTTGGTTAGCATGTGTGTGTGTGAAGTCCAGGTGGTAGGGAGGACAGTTTGAAATGTTCATGATAGAGAAAATGACTTTATTTTTAGATAAATTTCAATTCTTACCTGCCTATATATTTTTCCATTTCTTTCTTTGGTCTTTAAATATAATTCCTGTATATGAAGTGCCATCCATGGCCTACACAGAGGAATTTATAAACTCAAGTAAGTGTGTGTGTGTGTGTGTGTGTGTATGTGTATTTGTGTGCATGTATGAATTTTGGGGTGACAGTGCTATAAATATCTAATAAACATTCTTCTTTACCTCAAACAAGAAGCCAAAGTACATGTTGTAAAATAAAAGTAGGAGTTTTATAAATATCAAAAAGAGAGAAATAGACCCTTTTTCTAAACAATAGTCTGTTTCATACCAAAGAACAACTTCTATTAGAACTGTGCTCTGTGATGAAAGACCAGGGTGGATTTGTATACTTAATATCATATTTAGCAGGTCTTTGTGATAAAATATTTTTTTCTAGTCTTGAAATAATATTTTTGTTCATTTGGAAAATCTTCTATCAGACTTATCATTAAAACTGCAAATCTAAAACACATTATTTAGGCAACTTTGAACATTAAAAACAAAGTGCATTCAAATTGGGACAGAATATATGGAATGCTTTGGTAATGTGGAAGCCATTAAATCCACAAGGTTTTAAAGAGACTTGATTTTACACAGCTTCTCCAGCATAATTATGTACTTTTAATAGTGATTACAGTTAAGTCATCATTGATGTATCTTCTGCTAAAACCTTTAGTGTGTAATGAGCCATTTTGCATAATCACCAAAAGGCATATGAATAAACATGTCTGTTGCTAATTAGATCTGATACTTTGACAATAAAATTGAGAATGTTATCCTTTTACCTGATATGATGTCTGATTGTCTTCTGTGACCATTAGACTAAACTGGAGTTGGATAGTCAGGTTAGTTGGTTGTTGGACCACTCAATGAATTGCTGGTAATTACATGTAACACACATTACATAACATTTCTTGTTACTCAATTAAAACTTGGCACCTTGGCATCATCTGTCATTTAAGAGTGTGATTTATTACATTTTAATGGTGTAAACAAATTAACACTTTGGCATTGCATGGTTTCTAAATAAGAATGTTAACTCTTTGAATGTTATTTTAAAAATAGCTCTCAGTCATACAGGAATGATGCGATCCTCTCCACATCAAAAGATAAAGTATTTCAGTACATATGAGATCTGTCTGGAAAAAGTCCAGACATTGTTGATATATTGAGAACAGTTGGCAAGACATCAATGTAACTTGGTAACCAAGTTCTGTGGACTGGAATGTGAAGGCATGAACAATGACAATTCACTGTACTAGTCAATGGGAATGGTAGATGTCATTGAGTCAACATTAGTATTCTCTGTCCATTGCATTCAAAATGACTGAGCAGACAGAGCAATAAATTTGCATCAAATTTTGCTACTAAACTTCTGGTTAGGATAAAAGCACCACTAGATATGCTTTGCCTCTTTGCATAACCATAGAAAGAATTATGATGAGCTTTCAACACAGGTAACACCCAGAACCATCAGAAAATTGAGTTATATGAAGATACAACAACCAAGGATTTAACAAAGCTGCATTGATCCTGATGGGTAGGAGGGGCAGAGACTGAGATGCGGCGTGGCATGGAGAGGTGGCAGCAGCAGTGATGAAACAGGATGAAAATTGGGAGGAAATACCTTGGAAGCCAGCGATCTCTGCCCTAGGCCAGACTGCACAGACTATGATTCTGGCATTAGGAAGACAAATCCTCATAACTTCCAGCTATAAAAAGCAGTGGGGGTTGGGATGGCAGAAGAAACTTCCAGATTTTCTTCTTAAAGGGACCATATACACTCCGGGTTCCGCCACCAGGGCAGCAGCGAGAAAGGCACTAGTCACATACCAGAAGAGAATGAAGTAACTGGAACTGGGAAAAATGCCAGAAAAACATCCAGAAGCCAGGCAGTGGCATTGTCCCCTCTTGAGTCCTCTCCCAATATACAGCCACAAAATGGTGAAGCAGTTTGCCCCACCCTGACAATTACCTATGACTCCAACTCACACAACTTAATAGGTACATTAAGATAAGGAGTCAAAGAAGCTCTACGTAATACACAGAAACAAACACAGCAAGCTCCAAAACTAAGGGGACAAAGAAATATGGCCCAAATGAAAGAACAGAAAAATAACTAAACAAAATGGAAATAGCCAACCTATCAGATGAAGGGTTCAAAGCACTGTTTATCAGGATACTCAGAGAACTCATTGAATATGGCAAAAATAACAAAGGAAGAAAAGAGGATTACACTAGGTGGAATAAAGACACAAAATATTCAGGGAACCAACAGTGAAGGGAAGGAATCCTGGATTTAAATAAATGATTTTGAACATAAAGAAGAAATAAAATAAACATTCAACCAGAACAGAAGAAACAAGAATTTTTTAAAAATCAAGGCTTGGGAACCTCTGGGACAACTTTAAATATGCCAATATCCAAATCATATAGGTGCCAGAAGGAGAAGAAGAAGAGCAAAAAATTGAAAACTTAATTGAAAAAAATAATGAAAGAAAACTTACTTCACTCATTTGGAAAAGGAACTAAACATATAAGTCCAAGAAGCACAGAGAGTCCCAAAGAAATGCTAAAGGTTAAAGATAAAGAGAGAATCTTAAAAGCAGCAAGAAAAAAGCAGAGTTCCCTGTAAAAATATTCCCATAAGACTATCAGCTGATTTATCAAGAGAAACTTTGCAGATAAGGAGGGACTGACAAGAAGTTTCAAAGTGATGAAAAGCAAGGCCCTACAACAAAGATTACTCTATCCAGCAAAGCTATCATTTAGAATGGAAGGGCAGATAAAGTGCTTCCTAGACAAGGTAAAGCTAAAGAAGTTCATCATCACCCAGACCTTATTAAATGAGATGTTAAAGGAATTTGTTTAAGAAGAAGAAGATCAAAGCCACAAGCATTAAAAAAGCAACAAATTCACAATTACAACAACTGAACCTAAGGAAAAAACAAACTAAGCAAACAATCAGAACAGGAATAGAATCATAGGTGTGGATACCATTTGGAGGGTTTTCAGTGGGTAGAGTGAAGGGGAAGAATGGAAGATATGGTGCAGGGTTTAGGAAGCATAATTGGTAGGAACAAAATAGACAGGGGGAGTTAAAAATAATATAAGAAACGGAGAAGCCAAAAACCTTACACTCATGACCTGTAAACATGAACTAAGGGGCAGAAATATGGGAGGGGAAGAGGGTACCAGGTGGAAGGGGCCAAAGAGGGACAACTGGGACAATTATAATAGCATAATCAATAAAATATACTTAATTTGTTTTTGTGGTTAAGTTTGAACATTCCTTCATGGAAACTATTCCTACCAGCTGCTCTGGGCAGCTGGTGATTGGCAGCTTCATCACAGCAACATGACTGCTCACACACCATATCTCATGCAGACTTTTCTGGTGAAACATCATATGTCCAGGTGATTCAGCCCCACCACAGCCCAGATTTAATACCCTGTGACTTCTGGCTTTTCCCAAACTAAAATTATCTTTGAAAGGGAAAATATTTCAGAATGTCAATGAGATTTAGGAAAATATAACAGGGTAGTTAATGGTAATTGGGAGAATGGTGTGAGGTTCCCAGGTGCCTACTCTGAAGGGGACTAAGGTGTCATTGCCCTATGTACAATGTTTCTTGAACCTTGTATCTTTTTAAATAAATGTGTCTATTTTTCATATTACATGGCTGGATAACTTCTGGACAGACCTGATTGGTATATCCTCCTCCCAAATGCAGACAACCCCCATATAACACAGCTGTTAGGTTCCTAAAAAAATGCCATATTATATTAATCTGTGTTATACAAAACAAAAAACTAGTACAAAAAAGGGGGTTAGGTTCCAAAAATTAAAACTATATACTATTATATTTTTATAAGTAAGAGAAACGTCTTTATTAAAGCAATTTTTACCCAAAGTATAACATACTAATATTCTTAAATAATATTTTCTTCATCATCGCTACTCAGCACCATTAACCAAGAGCATTTTTTTTTTTGACAAGGTATCTTCATCCTCTAAACTTTCTTCAGCATTATCTTGACTTCTATCCTGCACTGTATGAAAAAAATCTGTTATTTTAGATTACTTGCTTTTAGCTGAGAGAACTTTATAAATTTCATTAAATTCAAGTGATATATTGTTTGCTCTCATTATATTCCATGTTGTTTAGGGATTCCCCTAATTTTGAATGAGATATTTTTGCTCTTACAAACTCTTAATTGTTCTCCATGTTATTCAGAGATTTCCCTAATTCTCTAAACATGTTAAAGTGAAAACAAGTTCTAGGATGCTGTATTGTGTGAGAGTTTGCCCCAATTCTCAAACCATGTTAGAATGAAACCATGTTATAGAAGTGTTGTGTTATATGGGGATTACATATGTACTTGAACTATCTTGGTAAATTTGCATTGACTCTAGACAGAAATGTAATTAAATAGGTATTTACACTGAATATTAAAATATACAATTATTTCCATGGAAACCTGCTAATAGTTATTTTAGGCAGAAAAATAAACTGTGTGCCAAACCCCACTTTAATTACATTTTTTGTATAATGAATTTTTAACTTATGATTCAATTTGTATATTTGTGAAATAAAAAGAGTGAGTCTTTGTTTTTAGGAAATTCATTAAATTGTATGATTTCATGAATAGAGAGATATTTTTTGTAAAATCAGTTTTTAATTTATGGTGAAGTTGGTATTTTTAGTATCTACCTTGAAAAGGAAGATTAACTCAATTAGAATGCCACATAAGTGGGAATTTTCTTATAAGTTCTAATTTAAAAATAAGATATATGATATTTTTGCAAGGTTTTTGGGAGATATATTATAGATTGAATATTTATATTCCATATAAAAGAGAAAAACATGCATTTTCACTTCCTATATTTGGCAACAAATTCAAACATCAACTCAATATATGATTTCAATATTATCATTGATTATTTTATGTGATTTTACATGTGCAAAGTTTAATGTGGTCAACACATACAGAAAACCAGTTAGTAAAATGGGGCATAGAAATTAAAAAATATATAGGGAAAGCTGGTAGATATGGATGTTTGAAGTGTTTTATTATTTGTAATATATGAATACTTTTAAATTTACTTTATAAAAATATTAATTTATTCTCTTTCATGTTGGTCCTAATACTGTCATCCTATTAATCACAGGCTCACCTCTCTTTTCCTCAAACATATGTTTGGTAGCCCTGGAATCAGGAAAAGCACCTTTATTGTGCTAGTTCTACATTGCTCATAACTACTGTGAGGAAGACAGGAAATATAGTACATTAGGTAAAATCTATAGCATATAGTGTGTTGTAAATTTATCCATTTAACCTATAGTTATTGGTCAGTTATACAAGCTCAGGATTAAGAACTTGTTTAATAATTTGTTTTTATTTCCTATTTGAACATCAAATTATAATACTAATAGTTTTTAAATTAATACAACAAGTGTATATTTTTCTGACATTTCTTCTTCAGTTACAAGGGTTCCTGCTTATGGATGTGGGGCTTGGAGAACATGATGGCTAAGGAAACTACCTGATATTGATTTTAGTTTAGACTTTTGGCCAGGGAGGAACTAATAGACATTGCCTGTTGGCAAATTCACCAGCAATTACCCTAAAAGTTGGATAAAAACTCTAATTTGCGGTATTTTACTCTGCACATCTCTCTCTCAAGGCTGACTAGAGTAAGAGCAGGATTTAGACTTTCTAATCTTGCTTACACTCTGACACCACTAACTGGAGGCACTGTGGTTGGTAGGGTAATTTTGAGATCACTTTTTCGTCTTCTTTCCCCACAGTGCTCTTTCTCTTAGGAGCTGCCTCTATGAGGGTCACAAAGCAGGGTGGATGGAGCAGTTACTCAGGTTCTTCATTCCCTAGAAATGGTTCTTGCCTACAACTGGCCTACATTTGGCACAAGAAGCATAATAATTTTCTTCTATGATGAACTGTTCCTATCAATTGATGCAAGTGCCTGCCATGGGAATAACTTTTGGGGTTAGTATTATTTGGAAGAATTATTTTACTCCAATCCACTAGCTGTCAGTTCTGTAAAAATCCAAAGACATATAACTACTATGCAAATAAATACTCTGGAGAAATATTCAGATGTCATAGACTTGAATTTCTAATGGAAAGGATTACAAAGTAGACAAGGTATATCTACAGTAGAGAGTGAGGCTTTGCAATCAGAGTGTCATTTGTTGTGACTGGTTTTCAAAGATTTCATCTCAGCTCAGCACCTAGTAGGAAATGCTGCAAGAATTACCTCTTTTTAAAAGATTTTATTTATTATTTTTAGGGAAAGGGGAAGGGAGGGAGGCAGAGAGGGAGAGAAACATCAATGTATGGTTGCCTTTCACCTGCCTCCAGCTACAGACCTGGCTGGAGACCTGGCTTGCAACCTGGTTATGTACCCTGGCTGGGAATAGAACCAGCGACCTTTGGGTTTGTAGGCCAGCGCCTATCCACTGAGCCACCAGCCAGTGCCAGGAATTACATTCTTAAGATGATAATTTGTTAATTGAGAATACTGGTGATTTGCATTTCTGTAGTTTTGTACAGATACTTGTTGCTTCTGTGAAAAGATAGTTATGCTGACAATATCCCCATTTGTGATTGCAAGTACAGTAGACCTTTGACATTATGTGGGAGTCTAATCAATCCTTCCTGAGATACAGATGCTAAGAGGCACTCTGGCTCAGTCTATTGCCTCTTTACCTGATTCTGCCTGGTAGAGGCAGCAGAGCAGCATCTGCAATTCAAAATCACACTTGACATGTACTGTCTTATTTAATTTTAACCACTCTGAGGCATAGTAATTTTTTTTTTTTTCTTGAAAATAATTCTATGTCGTGGGTGCAGGTGTTCCCAGCTAACATGCAAAAATGCAATTGTTAACAATATGAATGTAAGCAGTTTATTGTTTGTGTTTGAAGATAGGCTCCCCTGTTTTCTGGAAGTAGCCAAAATTCCATCCTTGGATTTTATTTATTTATTTATTTTGGTTAGTGAACACAGGAACTAAAATAGGTTTTTTTGAACCAGCAAAGTGGAACCAAATAGAATTTTCAGCCCTGGCTGGTGGCACAGTGGATAAGGTGCCAGCCTGCAAACCCAAAGGTCGCTGGTTCGATTCCCAATCAGGGCACATAACCAGGTTGCAAGCCAGGTCTCCAACCAGGTCTGTAGCAGGAGGCAGGTGAAAGGCAACTATACATTGATACTTCTCTGCCTCCCTTCCTCTCTCCCTTCCCCTCTTTGAAAAATAATAAATAAAATATATTTTTTAATTAAAAAAAAGAATTTTCAAAATGTAGGAGGTAATTGTAAATGGCAAAGACACCTTGTTTATGAGGTTTTACTCTATTGTTTACTTTTTATAAGTTACTTTTGGTGCATTTTGTCTTTGGCCTTTTTTGGCAGACCCATTGTTGCTGTGGGATCCCTCCATTTCTTATAGTTGCTCACCAATTATTCTAAATGACACATCTTCTCCACAATTTCTATAAGGAGCTTTGCGTTGCAGAACCTTTCTTGTTTTAATGGCTAAATTTTCCAAAAGTCCTGTTGTAGAATAAAACAGGATGAAGTAAATAGATTTTCCTTCCTGGCATTCATAAGGCAGGTATTTATTCTCTTGCCTTCCTGGAAGTGAAGAGTTACTTCTTGACTTCTTGCTCACGTACTTATGCATGGTTGCCTTTGATAGTTATCACTGAGGTTTTAATTCTATAACTTAACATTCCCAGTGTCTGAAGACTGGCTATTTCAAGTATACTGACATTCTCTTTCAGAAACTATACAGAGATATTCTTGAGTTTCTTACGAAAGATAGTTGTATGAGACTTCCAGTGTGTCTACTGCTAGGGGCCTTGTTGGCTTTGTCAGTATTAACTAAAATTACTTAATGGCAACTGAAGAAGATTAAAAAATACATCATGGTTGCCCATATTAAGAATAAATAAGACACAAGTAAACCTAAACAGGATATTACAGTAACTTTAGCTTCTTTGCCTATCACTTAGCAGTTTTAGTCAATCAATCATTCTGCATTTGTTATAATACCATTACACTAGAACGTTTCTACAAATTACTTTATGAAAATGTTTTCCAGGAATTTTGCAACTGCATGTAAGTGGATAGAGAATTTGTTTGACATCAATAAACTTTAACTACTTTATTAACATTTATAATTTTTAAAAATCTTTAAAACAAAGCAAAAAAAAAAAAAAAGCATCAGTCTTTTTGAATGTTTTTATTCTCTATATCTGCATCAGGGTGCCTAATGTGGTACTAGAATAATAAGGAATTGTTTCACAGTGTTTTCCGGAAAATGTCAGGGGTGAGTCTGGAGCAGAGGAGTACTATGCTCTCATGGCTTGACATATTAGGAATTACCTAATGGCATGGAAGTTCGCATATTAGAACATCTGAACCTGGCACATTATTTTTTGTCACAACTTGATGGGTGCACAACTTTACTACTACGATATTGTGTGTGTATTGTGAGCTGGTAGTACTATGAACTAAAATACTTTTCCTTCAGATTTATTGCCTAAATACACAGCTAGTTCTACATTGCATAAAAATTATTAACAATTAAGCCCAGGCTGGTGGTACAGTAGATAGGGCACCAGCCTGTGAACCCAAAGGTCTCTGGTTCGATTCCCCAGCCAGGGCACATGACCAAGTTGCAAGCCAGGTCTCCAGCCAGGTCCGTAGCTGGAGGCAGGTGAAAGGCAACCATACATTGATGTTTCTCTGCCTCCCTGCCTCTCTCCCTTCCTGTCTCTCTGGAAATAATAAATAAACTCTTTTAAAAAAGCATTAACAATTATTTTGTTAACAATGAAGTTTTGCATAGAGATCCATTCTGACGGTGCAACTGCAATGGTGGGACAACACGCTGAGTAATTATCCCAATTAAGAATCTTCCTCTAGAATAAAAATCAATATAATGCTTTCTTCACAGAGCTCCTATGCTCTGTCACAGTATGACTATAGCCCAGTAGCTGCTAGTCTGATGAAAATGGGAAAAATCTTTGGGAAGGACCTGAGCACAACTTAGAACCTGGAGCTAAGTCCAGATGAGTGCAGATGAACACAGGAGAGAGCTACAGCCAACTCGTAGACTAGTGTGGAAAACCACCACGTGTTAATGGCAGCCTATATTTTGGAGTATTATCATGCAGCATTATTGCAGCAAAAGATAATATAGTAGCTCCTAAAATTATATATATATATATATATATATATATATATGTGTGTGTGTGTGTGTGTGTGTGTGTGTGTGTGTGTGTGTGTATGTATATATATATATAAAGGATGTATATAATATTTTATACTTCTTTGTTTATTTTATACTTCTTTGTCCTATGGCTCATTTTAAGTCTTTTATTCTAGAAGGCCTCTATTTTATTTTAGCAGAATAAGATGAAGGACTCATTATGGCTCTTTCACATGAGTTTACACATTATTGTAATCTAATGCATTAACTTCTTCAGAAACAACAGTGGCTGGCCCTCTATTGTCCATTCCCTGGCATGATAGATGAGGAGAAAAAGTAGCAATGGTGATTTTGTAGCAAGGTTTGTTTAGACATTTTAACAGTGGTAATTTAAATGCCCTGCCAGACCTCACAGGCTTTCTGTGAAACCTAATATCCTTTACAAATGTCTTTGCTGCTTAAAGGTGGCTGCAATAGAATCTATTGCTTAGAGCTAAGAACCCTGACATTGGCAACTAGTGAACAATCTACCTTTCTTCTTCCTCTTCCTAACCCTTTCTCTATCTATGCTACCCCCTACTTTCTTCCTTCCTCCCGGTCTCTCCCTACAGATTCTGTGTCTGATGATACCTTCTTGTCTCACACTGTTTCTGTCTAGATGGTTATCATTTTGTTCCAGTTTTCTTTCTTTCTGTTTTTCTTTCTTTCTTTCTTTCTTTCTTTCTTTCTTTCTTTCTTTCTTTTTTTTAAGGAAAGATCCTTTTATTAGGTTGCACACGGAGCACGCACCAATCCATGATAAAATGACTAAAGAGAAAGAACCCAGAAGGGCTGACTTCTACCTGTGGCGCACTCTTAGAGCATAGAGCAGCGTGCTGCACGGAATAGGTCCTGGTGGCACTAGACGCAAGGCCGAGGCTTTAAGGCTGGACCCGTGGACGCAAGTAGGGAGAAGGGCCCAGCCCAGTGACCAAGCTGCGGCAGGACTCGCCTCTAGACACTCGCAGAAACACTCTGGTTCACCAGAGGACCGGGGAGCACGAGGAGGGGTCTGGGGTGGGGTGGGATAGTGAATAACAATGTTGTTCTTTAAGAAGCACCTACCAACATCACACTACTGGGTCTGACGTCCCCTTTAACCCTCGCTTGGTACATTTTACAGCAAAATAAATAAATAAATAAAAAGACTCAAGGAAATTAAATACATCCGGCTCCTGTGAGGTTGGAAATGGTGTGCACGGTGGGGTGTGGGCGGGCGGGCAGGTGCTTGCACATGGCTGACGGGTGAGGAGCAGACAAGACAGGAGACACCTATGGGGGAGTGTGAGTCTCAAGTGTCAGTGTCCTCATGCATGTCCGGACTGTCGGTCCCTGCGACTTTTTGAGGGGGAGCAGAGCTCTCACCCTCAAGGTCCACTTGCTCCTGGTCTCTCTTCTTGGCAGCATTCCTTTTATCCTATTCCTTCTTGGCAGCGCAAAAAGAATGCCCTTTCTTTCTGTCACAATGATCTGTTCAGACGGGTACTCCTGCGTGGGCAGGGAGACTGAGGGGCGTCGACTGGAGGCTTGACACACAGAGTCAGCATGAAATTGACTAAAATTGCTTTTGTTGGAGACAGGCAGTCCTTTCAAAAAATCTGCCATCTTCTTCCTCCGTCGCCGTCTCAGCTACCGCTTCGGCCGCCACCACCACAGTTGTCTTCCTAGCCACTGCCGCGCAGTAACTCTTGTTCCAGTTTTCAGTGGGGTTTATTCTCTGAGCACAAAGTACTATCTGCAATGACATGGGTTGCTCCTTCAATGATGGCTGTTAGGATTTCACATCAGCCTCTTTGTGTATATAATATGCCTCTTTGTTGTTGCTATACTGTGTGTATCATGAAGCTTCTTTTGGTCATGTTGACATAGATCTTTAGTTCTATGAAACAGTGCTTCTCAAATACCTCCATTGAGGGATCGTTTTAAAAACTTTTCCCAGTGCATTATGATATTTTGCAAAATATAAAACTGAGTCACTAGAAAAAGAAAATAAAAAGTGGATATCTGTGATGGAAGTTCATATATTTTTATTATTAAGCTAAACAGAAATATAGTTATAGCTCAGAAATACAATGAAAACAAATAAGGTGAAAACATAATTTAAAAACTATACACATTGCTTATTGAATGTGTGCATTGGATGAGTGATCAAGAAAATTTTCATTATGCTTGAAAATTGACATATTATGTAAGATTAATGAGTAACATGAAGATTCTATATATTAAATGCTTGAATGAACACCATGTATTTTGGTATTTAAATTCTGACTGTACCAAATGAATTTGCTTGTCACTTGTTAATTTATACAATCCCAGGTGAAACTGGATTATGAGTAAACTTTTTCTTCTGATATCCTATGTTATATGTAAGTTTTTAGTCTTATATATAAATTGATCATTAACAAAGACTATATTTAAGTTTTAGCAATTCTTCTTTTCCATAGATTATGCTGTGGTTCTACTAATCTGAGGATCAGTTAAACTTAGTACTATACAATAACATATTTTCAGTTCTTCTTCACATATGTTCATGTCTTTGGATGGACAGCTACCAAAAGTGGACAACAGAGTGATAGAAATGATGAACAATCTAACCTTCTACTCAGATTAGAGGCACTGCTACCCCATTGTTGAAAGCAAGTTCCATGGGCAACTCCAACATCAATAAACTATGAATACATATTGCACTTACTCTAGAGAAAGAATTGTGAAGTTGCATTTTATGGGTTTTGATGCCATCAGAGAGATGCAAATTAAAACCACAATGAGATGCTACCTCACACCTGGCAGAATGGTCATCATTAACAAACCAAAAAATAAGTACTGGCAAGGATGTAGAGCAAAGGGAACCCTAGTGCACTGTTGGTGGGAATGCAAACTGGTTCAGCCACTGTGAAAAACTTCATGGAATTTCTTCAAAAAACTAAAACTGGAACTGCTGCTTGATCTAATGATACTCCACTGCTGGGAGTATACCCTAAGAATCCTAAAATACTGATTCAAAAAGACATATGTACCTTTATATTCATAGCAGCATTGTTTATAATAGCCAGGTGCTGGAAACAACCCATGCCCATCAGCAAGTGAGTGGGTCAAAACACTGTGATAGATTTACACAATGGAATATTATGCAGCAGAAAGGAAGGAGGAACCCCAACCCTTTGTTACAGCATGAATGGAACTGAAGAGTATTATGCTAAGTGAAATAAGCCAGGCAGCAAATGACACAAATCATATGATCTCACCTCTAATAGGAACCTAATGAACAAAACAAATGAGCAAAATAGAGCCAGAAACATGGAAACAAAGAAAATACTGACAGTGTCCAGAGGAGGGAGAGGAGGAGGATAAGGAGGAAAAGAAGGGGAAGGGTCTAGTCAAGAAATATGTATAAATGACCCATGAACATAGACAACAAGAGTTGACTCTGGGAACTCTTTTAGAGTGGGTGGGGCAGGGGAGACCAAGGAGAGAAACTGAGACAACTATGACAGAACAATAAAAAATTAATAATAAATATTGAAAGGTGCTGATGCCAGAGGTGTCTAAGAACAATTATTCAATATATTACATCTACTTTCATTAGTATCCACTTCCTTCATTGTTAGTGCTGAGACATGGTGATTGCTGAAACAATACAAATCAGATAAAAGCGTAATATATCTTGATCAATGTCTTGATCATAGTCATAGTAGTAGAACTTTAAAATCTCCCTTCCTCTGGTATCCCTGGGGACATCTAATGGAAAGTTTCCACTTTACAATTCTGCTCTAACATTCTGTATTAAGTGAGGATAATATATACAAAGCCACTAGAAGCCACATGAGAGCAGAATATAGATAGAAATCAAGGTGAAGCCAAAGTGCAGGAATGAAGTAGTCTTGGAGAAATGTGACCACTTTCTTTAAGCCAAGACAAATTATTATCATTGGCTTCAGGAAGAATTATCCTGACCCTATTTGCAAGTTTCACAGAGAAAGAGAACATTATATCTTGAAAGACCACATTATTTTAGATCATTTAGAAAACTGCATAACCACTTCAATACTACTATTGTCATAAACTACAGTATAGTAGAACTACTATATTTTATATAGTATAGTACCTGAAACATTAGTAGCATAGCAAAGTTCCTGAATTTGATGATTTTGATGGTGTTATGGTTATATGGGAGAATGTCCTTGTGTGTAGAAAATACACAATAGTGTTTTTAGATATAAGGGGTATCATGTTGGCAATTTATTCTCCATAGTGTCAGGAAAAAATAATTTGTCAATATTTTTTGCAAATTTTTCATAATGTTGGGATTTGTGTCAAAAATTTTTTAAAACTATACAAGTTCCAAAATGAAATATACTGAAGACTAAATGTAATTAAAGGCTTTAAGATTTTATGTACAAATGATAGACTTTTATTAAGATATTAAAAATTAAAGACATACCACGTTCATAGATAGTAACTAGTAATACTTAAGGATGTCAATTATCTTGAAATCAGTCCACTTCTTAAACAGATTCCAATATATTTAGCAACAGAGTTTTCAATAGAAATGGGAAAGTTGATTCAAAATTGCACATGGAAGAGCAGAGGGCTGAGAATAGCAAAGATTCTCTATAAAAATAACTTGGGGAACTATTCTTATGGCCCAGTATAATGCTTTAAACGGAAAGTTTTGAAATAGAATTATGTACATGTCGATACTTGGTGTATAGCAGATTTGGCACTTAGATTTATGGAGAAAGGATCTGTTTTTCTAAATATTATTATAATAACTGGTTATACCATTAGATTAATTTTTTTACAATAAAAAGTTTAGTGTCTTTTCAATCCCCTTATTGCTGAAAATCATGAGTATGTCCTTTAGGGTGAATTTATTTTCATTCATTGTGCAGGATGTATGATAAACATTTCAAAATGAAAGCTAATAAAATATATTCAGGGTAAACAAATTTTCTTGACTCAATTCTTTGGTAATTTTCTACGCTTCATTTTTTTACCTGATTATATTTCAAGCACACCCATTATTCAGATATTGGTCATTTTGTACTGATCACTTAACTTTGTTTTAACATCTTCTTTTTTTAAACCAATTTTACTTTTATTATTCTTCATGGCCAATTTTTATCATTGCTTTTCCTTACCCATGCATGGGTTTTAATTTCTTCTGTATTTTTAGAATTTGAGGGCTGGCTTTATTCCCTAAATATTTCTTTTCATGCATACTGTTCTTTCATATGCTCCACATGTCCTTTCCTCTCTCTGCAGAAATTATAGTTCCTTTTTGTACTTTTACTGGCCCTACTGTGTTTCCACTTATTCCAAAATTCTTTCACAAATTTATTTTGATTTCTTTATATCCTGATAGAAAATGTCCTCATATATCCATTGCTATTTGGCTGCAGCCTGAAATTAAAATGTGAAGCTCTTCAAAGCTGATTGGAAGCTCTGTGATTTACTGTGATCAGTTCCCTGTTGGGTTTCATTCCACATGAGCTGATGGGGGGATTATATTTGAGGACCCCAACTGTCAGGAACTGCATATGTATCTTTGTGAATATATGAGTTTATTTGTGAGTATACACATATACAAAAATTTTCCCTCTGGGAAGAATCTTTCATCTTTTGGCTGTATATTTCTCCATCATTGTCCTGGGCCCTGAGTAGGGGGATGATAAGAGTATGTAACACATATATTGTTTAGCTGTTGCCAAGCACTGGACTATGTGCTTTACATATTTAGTGCTTACCAGTCCAAGAACTATGATTCTACTCATTTTTCCAGATGAAGAAGCTGAGGCCAAGAAGGAAACAAATCTGCCTACATCCACAGAGCTTATTAAATGCAAAGCTAGGGTTCCAGCTCAGAAGTCTATGCCCTAAGTGGGATATACCTGTTTTCTTACTGGGGCAGGGATTTGATGTCCCAACCCAACTTTCTTTTAATGGAACTGCCTTCTGTGTCTAGTGTTCCTTCAGTTCAAAATAGTTACTGACTCTTTTACTTGATATCCCTTCAGTCTTTCTCTAGTGCGGGAAAATGGCCATCGTCAGTCTGAGTCAAGTATCCAACACCTTCTTAAAAACAGATTTTCAAACTGTCTTCCTATTGTTAGCTCCCTCTAACTGCATTACAGAGCCCTATTGTTCAGCAACTTCTTCCCCATTTCTAGGATAATGCAATGTAAAGCAGGTGGTTATTTTTCTCTGGCTATCTTAAGTTTCAGCTTTCTCCGGTCTGCTAAATGTGTTTCCATGATCCATCTGTTCCACATTTCCATACTTTTTTCTTTGCCGCTTTAATTATCCTTATATGATCTTTATTTTAAATCACTACACTTGTTTTCATGAGAATTTAGGAGAAACCAGGTGAGTGTATGTGTTCTCCCATGTTTAATAACATCCCACCTTTATCTACTTCTCTTGATACAAGTTACTTGTGACTCACCTCATGTTTGTAGGTGATGGATTTCATAGTTGAGAATCATACACAGGATAAAAATGTTCCCTTTTATCACCTGAATTTCCTGATTTTAGTTTCATGAGGACTGATCCTAGAGAGTAGATGAAAATATATCTGCCACATCAGTCAGGCTTTCCTATCAGGCAGGGTATGCCAGATGCAAATCTAAGATGGAGACAGAGGAAGTAAGACTGACTCTTTCAGGCTCTATTCAAAAAAGCAGGAATTAGAAGCTTTAGGAAGATGTACATGGATGCAGCATTTCCATTTGCCTATTAAAAATCCATGCATTTTAACAATCCTGTGACCTTAAAGTTATATGCATTAAATCTGTCTAGGTTTCAGAGCTCACTTGGAATAGTTCTCCTTTTTTGAGCAGTTATTTTTCTAACACCCCGTAAACTCCTGGCATAGGCTTTATATATATATATACATATATATACATATATATATATATATATGTATGTATTTATATATGTGATTTTTTTATCTTTCTAGCCAACATTTTAACAATTGGAGATAACTCTCATACTAAGGTGATTTGGAAGGCTGACTATAAACAACTCGATCCTAAGCTGCTGCATTAATTGGTAGAGATGGAAGGTGGGAAAGTGATTTTCAGTCCTGTTAGACTTCTGTTATGAAGCAACTTCTCTCCACCACAGCCACCTTAATTTAATGACCACATTTCCCATTACTGGCTGGATTTGTGACAATGGCAGCTTTATCTGTCTCTCTTATTAGGAACTAAGCTGAGCTCCCACTTGCAGCATCAGAGCAGAGCAGCGTTGCTGAGGGGCCTCAGCACATCACTTGAGAGGAAGAACTTTCCAGTTAATATATTGAGGGGAAGTGTGAAGGGCTCCACCCCCTCCCCTCCATCCCTACCACTCAGCATCCTGCTGGCTCTTAATTGTATTGGGAGATACTAAAGCTCAGCTAAGGAAACATTTGGTAGAACTTATAAGGAGAGAGACAGGGCATGGGGCTGTAATGATTTTGAAGTGGGGAACCAATGTTCAGTTCCTTGCAATACTTGAGACATCAATTCCATCAACAATTGGAAATAGTCATTATGGAAATAAGCACAATGGAAAGAGTAATGCCTCTTCTGAAAGAAATGGAAACACCCCAGTGGATGCATGCCTGTGTTTTTAATAGGTCTAGGGAAGTGATTGAGTGAGGGATCAGAATGACAAGCACTGTTTCTCACTTTTATCTTGTGTAATTGCCACAGATTTCCATAAGGTTTATCTCTGGCCAAGGTAGGATCCGAAAGCATTTTTAATCTAGCAGACTCAATATTTTAGTCCCAAGTTGTGACTCTAAAATTCTTCCACAGGGTAACTAGAAATAATCACAGCAGTTTTTTTAATGTTAGACTTTTTAATTAAAATTAGGATTTTTTCATATGTGCTTGAAATAAAATGATTGCCATTAATTGATCATAAATACAAACACTGAATGAACAAATAACAGAACCTAAGAGATTTCCATTGGCTAGTTCAGGGGATTGATGTAAGGTGACAGTAAGGGAATAAATAGTGAAAAGAGACTAAAACTCAGGAAGCAAAAAGCAAAAATATACATATGCTCATAAAACTTTGCCAACTGCATTTCCAAACCACTTTATTAAATAAACAGCTGATCTCATTATGAAATAATTTTGATTATGACAGTCATTGAAAACAGTAAACAAACTAAAATTGTGTTAAAAATATATATATATCAAACAGCACAATATTGTAGTTTGTTTTATGTTAGAATAGGGGATAATTCCATTTTCAAAATCTACTTACAAATAACTTTGGAAAGTAATATGGCAAAACAGATGCAAGAGAATTAGTGAGATAACTGCCACATAATAGCTATTTCTATCTGTCAGAATTCTTTAGGCAGCAACTAACAGAAAGTTCAAAAAGTGTTAAATAAAAACAATAAATATATTGCCGGATATAATTGAAAATTCCATTGTTGATCCATAAGCAATTTAGAATTTAATACTTTGACCAGGATAAATAAACTATAGTATTTAAAGTGGTAAAATCATGTGCTCAACACTGTTGAATTATTAAGTGAACAGCAAATCATCCAGGTTGAATTGTAACCTACCGTTGAGATTCTTCGCTACTTGTCAGGCTTGCCAGTAATGGGTGGCCACGTGGAATATTAGTGATAGCTATTTTTTCACTGTTTTCTGGAAGGACACATGAAAACTATATTAATTTCCAGTTGATCTTGCCAAACATGACAAAATGAAACAAATAAAAATAAAATAATCCTAAGAGGCTCTAGGACAATAAAATCCTCCCAGAAAAGCACTTGTAGAAATGAGTCCAGATCCTAGAAGAGTATGATTGTTGTGGAACTGGAGGATTTAAAGTATTACAAATATATTTAAAAAAAACAAGGAGTGTCCTAGAGCAAGATGAAGGCATTAAAATTGTGACTGTGTCTGAATTTCCTCCAATACTGACAATGACATGCAAATAGAGTAGAGGCAAAATAACTTAAACAGTATAGTGAGAAAAGATTCTCTGATAATTGTTTTATTCATTTACTTGCTCATATACTTATTGTTATATTTATATATATATAATTATAATTCATTATATATTATTATAATTCATTATATATAATTCATATATCTGTATCTATATCTATATATCTAGAAGTGCAAGATAAAGCAATTAACACTTGACTTGGCACCTAGTGATTAACAAAACAAGGACAGTTTTCCTTCATTTTAAGACCCTATAATTTATTAATTGATCTTAGTTAGATTCCCAGCCTGTAAGAATCTAAGCAAACTTTTTCTGGCAGATTAATACTTTGCCATAGGAAATATGAGAGAAATTATATTATCTATTTAATCTTTGAGAAAATGTTTGATGCCATTATTGTAAACACTATTTAAAAAATAAGATTATATATTTCATTTACAAAATGTTAATTTCTAAATGAGTAATATTTTATCTAGAACCTGCTTTGAAAAGAACTAAGATATTCCTACTTCTTTATATTTTGATCTAAAAGTTGAGCTAGAAATTTGGTGTGATCTGAACCTCATTCTGACAAAGCTTGGGTTTCTTTAGCTACACAAAACACCTGCCTACTTGTGAGAAAAAATGTTACTTTAAGACAACAATGCAAAGAACAAAGGAGTAGCATATTTCAATGCTTCTAGAGTTCATCAAGTAAAAACAGAACAATTAAAAAATAATAACAACATCAAAGTTTTAAATTATACTCTTTTACTCTGTCAACAGATTAGGCAAACTCAATGTGATTACTGATGAAAGACTGTCACCTTGATGATTGAATTCTTTTAAGAAAACACCTCTTGGCTTGGATCTGAATCACAGTAACTTTTTTTTTTTTTTTTTTTTTTTTTGAGACTTTAACTCTAAAGTAAATTATATGGGAATGTAGGGAGGTGGGGTAGCCAAAACACTATACTGCTACATACATTTTCCCTTATATCTTTCTATTGTAAAAGTGGCAGTATCTAACTGTGTGGGTTTTTTTTTTTTAATATTTTATTTATTATTTTTTCCAGAGAGAGGGGAAGGGAGAGAGGCAGAGAGGGAGAGAAATGTCAATGTATGGTTGCCTTTAACCTGTGTCCAGCTACAGACCTGGCTTGCAATCTGGTTATGTGCCCTGGCTGAGAATCAAACCAGTGACCTTTGGGTTCACAGGCCGGTGCTTTATCCACTGAGCCACCAGCCAGGATGTCTAACTGTACTTTATTATTACTTCATCTCTAAAATATTTGCTTCTTTTTTGATTATTGTAACATTTTCAGACCACTAAATAATAATATATTTCATCAATAGTGTTAATGTTTAATATAGATTCACTTACTATTGATTGAAAAAATCCTTTAATTTTTATCTACACACTACACACTATTGAATTAAAGTGTAAAAGTTGGCATTAATAATGCAATGAATGTTTGGTGAGAAAAAAAGAAAATATTTTGCAACGACCTTTTGCCATTAACCTAAAACTCATTTATACCTTTGACTTTCTAATTAGAAATATCAGAAAAGATACTAATTCATATAAAAATATGAGACTTCATAGGTATGCCGGGTTTTTCTTGGCTTCCTGAATAAATGGATTCTTTATGGTTTCAAGTCAAAAACTGCTCATTGTGAATCTTGTATGTATAAGCCACTTTGCTAAATGAACACAGTCAATCCTTATAAAATGCATTAAAATATTGGTTTTTGGGGAGATTGCTATTAAGCTTAAAAATAATTGACATACACTCAGAAGATGATACTAGTTATTTAGATTATATTCTTAATTAGCAATGCAAATAATAAATACAATAGGAAAAACAGGAACAAAGTGCAGATGCTGGTCTGCCATGTACGGTGGGCATCATTTTTGTGTATCAATACCTTCATCTGCAAATAGTTATCTTAATAAAATCAAAGGTTGCTGTAGATATAAATTATACTCTTTTAAGTAGAAAATAATTATCCATTTCTATCTGTCTTTTTCCCTTTGTCACTCCCTACTTTAAAACCCCTCTGGGAATGTAATTTCTATACAAGTATTTTCATTTTTCTAAAACTATATGTTTATTTTGTTTTAAGAATGTTTTTATTAATGTGTCCACCACTGGACTTTAAACTGTTTGAGTATACTTCACTAGGGAATAGTCAAATTCATATCAACACTACTTTACTAAGTTCAAATACTAATGGTATAGGTTGAATAAATGTTTAATTGAACTGCTAGAAGCCAGATTTAGACTGAGGCAAGCTAGTTCCAGAGGCAATTAGAAACTGAATGATAAAAAAGAGGATGAAAAACAGGTAGCTATAGGTAATCTTTTATTGAATATTAATTTAAGTATCTTAATAACTCACATTTCCAAATATTCCGTGGAGAACTTTTGTTTGTTTGAGTCCAAAATTTAAATTTTGTATCTGTAAGTACATCTTAGGTGTGGTATGTTTGTTTGTTTCTTTAAATAGCTTATTAAATAATATTTATTCTCTAATATGATACTCTAGATAGGATGTTGATTATACAATCAAATTGTCTAATGATGAGTCAATATGTCTTGGTAAAATGTTGAATACATTTTTTTTTTAATTAAACTTCTGTAGAAGTACACATTGCCATGAAAATATAAAGAGATTCATCAAAGTATTTCTCAATGCTGAGGAGTGATTGAGAACAAGTATCATTTAAAATGGTTAATTGCAGTTTGGAAAAGCACACCTTATTATATTCAGAGCTGAAGGGCTTTCTGTTGTCTTAATTTCCTTGGGCTGCTACAAAAACCACCATAAGTGGAGAGGCTTAATAACAACAGAAATTTATTTCTCACAGTTCTATAGCTTAGGAGTCCAAGATAAAAGCACTAGCAGTTTCTGTGTCTGGTGAAGGTCTGCTTTGTGATTCACAGGCAGCTCTCCTCTGTGTGTCCTCAATGGACAAAGAGGCAATAGAACCTTGGGGTCTCTTTTATAAGGGAATGAATACCATTTACGAGGACTCCACATTCACGACCTAAACACCTTCTGAAGGTCCACCTCCAACTACTATCACATTGGGCATTAGGATTTAACACAAATGCTTATTCTATAACATTCCTATTCATAAAAGTAGAACAAGATAATAATATTTTAAACAAATAACCACAATGAGATATTTCTCACCATTTTGTTTTGTCATGCAATTTTTTCTCACTATGGATCTTGGGTAAGAAGTAGGTGCTTCAGGAAGAGGGTTGGCTTCCAGACAGAAAAGACTTCTGGCAATGCTGATGCAGTCCATCTATAGCATATAAATGTTTTCTAAGCATCCTCAGCTTGCAAGATTATTCTAATTATCTAATCTTTGAAACACCAATAATTTAGAGCATTTAGTCCGCTCTTCAACAGGCCTGTGATTGCCTTTATTATTGATGACACGCAACTTGACTTATAGTTTAGGTGCTAGGCAGGAGCAGTGAGCCACAGGCCCCAGCCAGGCATGTGGTCAGAGGGTAAACAATTGACACTCTGTAGGGTCTTATGTTGCCAGTTTTTTGTTTGTTTGTTTGTTTGTTTTATGTTAATATTGTGTTCAAAGCACCTTGAAGGTAGGCTAGGCTAAGTTATAATATTTAGGTTAGTTGTATTGAATGCATCTTTCCATTTACTGTATTTTAAACTGATAATGGGCTTATTGGGACATAACCCCCATATAAGTGGAAGGACATCTGTAATTTTCTCTCAGAGAGAATGCCTTGATTTTCCTTCTGAAATTATTCCAATGCACTCATAGTGTGTTAATCTCATTTGATTAAAAGAAAGGAGGTATATGGAGCTTGGCTTGAGGAAAATTTTGGTGGGTAGAGGGTGTTAGTAAAATGGTAGAAAATAGGTCAATTTTCAAAGTGGGAAAAAAATCTGCCCCTTAAAACTTAACCTCTTGAATATGTCACCTTGTTCTCTCAGAAAATTATGTGACACAGATCTCTAAGTTAGAAAACTTACACTGTAATTACATTCTATTTTCTCTAGTCATTAATTAAGTCTCCTACACCTATGTGTTTTAAGTAATAGTATCATGAAATTAGAGATACTGGACAGTAAAGTGTAATTTGCCTTGCAGTGACCTTGATACCAGGGCTGTGCGGGGAGCCAAGGGGAGGAGCCCTGAAGCAGTGTGGAAGGGACTGGGTTCCCTGGGTAAACTAGCCAGGGTGGCATGAGATGGCAGATTCCCTGCCCTTGGGCAGAGATATGGGAGGAAATGGAAAATATGGGAGGCTAGCAAGAGTGACTGACAGAGGAACAAGGTCTCCTACCAGCTTCCAGGCCCTGATTGAAGGTGAAACCATAGGGCACAGAGTCACATGGACCTAAAGGTCAAACGGTGGCAAGTGGCAAGGAAAGGTGCTGACCTATCAGTGCAGTCTGGGAAAACGATGGGACTGGTTGGAAGAGCTGAACCCTTTTGGAGGGCATGGAAGTTTGTGCCAGGAGGTTTAAACAGAAGGAAGGCAGAGATCCCCACCTTCTTTTCCTCTGAGATCTGCAGCCCATTTCGGCTCATGTTCCGGCAAACCAGTGCACCCTGGAAGCCACGTGGCCAGGCGCCAGGCTCCTGGTTACAGGGACAGAGCACCTGCTTGACTGGTTGAAGTGGTTGGCAGTGGCCACAAGCCCTGAGCATGAGAAGCCACGGTGAGGTGACAGGAGCACCAGAACACACACACACAACCTCTAGGGGTCTTGATCCCAGAGAGCCTTCCACCTGTCAACCTCATTTCCAAAAGGACAGATAAGAATGTAGCAAGTTTTGCCCTGGCTGGTGTGGCTCAGTGGATAGGCCCCCATCTGCCAACCTAAACATCGCTAGTTCGATTCCCAATCACGGCACTTAACCAGGTCTCAAGTCAGGTCTCCAGTCAGGTCTGTAGCTGGAGGCAGGTGAAAGGCAACCATACATTGATGCTTCTCTCCCTTTATTCCTCCCTCCCTGTCCTTCTCACTGAAAATAATGAATAAATTCTTTTTAAAAATGGATTAAAAATGTATTTATGTTAAAAATATATATATAGTAAGTTTTCAGGGCATGGTTTTGAGTGTCTCTCTTTTGGGGACTATTTTTACTGTGTTTTGTAGGAGAGATTGGCCTCAACTTGGGAAGTACCCCATTCCCTAAATTGTGCAACATTTTAATAAAGGCCTCTTTTCTTCCCCACCAACCTTTGTATTTGGAATATGTCCATACTTGGAAACAAGCAGCAAACACTGCTTCTGTTCAGTAACAACCTCTCACTTGTGTTCTGAGTCCTATTGAGGAAACAGTGACCAGGAGTTCAGACAAGACTCGAACTTAACGGAACCCCCAAGACTTTGTAAACCTTGGATGATAGATGAACACCCTTAAGGGACAACTTGTCTAATAAATAGACAATTCAAGAGGAAACTAAGATAAAATCCATTTTTCCTTAAATATTACAGGACTGACCCTTGTGGGTAGTGGGGTAGAAACTTGTAGAAATTTCCTCAGAAGTAAGGAAACTGAACATTAATGTGTATGGCCACAGCATGGTGCCAGTCAGGAGCAATGCTAGATAGAGTCTGAGATCTTTTAAATCCGAGTATGATGGTCTTTCCATTGGACTGGTTTTCCTGGAAGGAATTGATGGGGGTACAGGCCTGGCAGGTTCCATGTAAGCACTAAAGAAGATACACTGCCTTCCACAAAGGAGAACAAAATAAGCCCCCAGAACCTGGGTTCAAGATTTCACTCTACTCCTAATAGTTACAAAATTCAGACAAGATATTTCACTATTCTGAGCCTTAATTATCA
Organism: Noctilio leporinus; assembly: GCA_004026585.1. Taxonomy (NCBI): domain Eukaryota; kingdom Metazoa; phylum Chordata; class Mammalia; order Chiroptera; family Noctilionidae; genus Noctilio; species Noctilio leporinus. The sequence continues at coordinate 2,804 of PVIW01002723.1, read as the reverse complement.
ATGAAATGGTTCTGTTAACACAATCTTAAGCATTGTTTTGAGGTAAGGTTATGACTTGTAAATCTAAAGTATTGATAAATATTCTCTAAGTCTTAGTAATAGTATGCAAGAAAAACATTATTTCCCAATCTTTATGCAAATCTGATTTTCTTATTATTATTTAGTTGAATTTACTCAGGTTAGAATATTCATTATTCAACAAACACAGTCCTTATCAGTAATATATATTTTTCCTTATCTTTATATCTCTTTCCCCACCCCCAGATCTGCCACAGTAGAAATGTAACAATTATCCAATGAATAAATGATTGCTGTAAAGATGGAATTAATCCCACATTGTTCCTGATTCTTTGCTTGGGGCTTAGAATGGGATGAATAAGAAAAGTCTTTTGCCCCTTCAACTTCATCATTTTCTGTCTACATTACATAAACTTCTAATCACTGCATTCCAACTTTCCTGTTTATCACCCAACGAGATTATTTTAAGTAAGGCAATGCACCTATATAGAGCAGCTCACATTTTATGCACATTTAACCAACCCAGTGAATTGTAGCCTATCTGTATGTCTTGTCACATTGTCGTGTCGTAATAAATGATAAATCCAAGCCTAGAGTGCTTATCAGGCTAGGTTTTTAAAATAATGTATGTTTTTAAGCATGTGTTCTTTGTGAACACCTCTTGTTTTAAGTGTGGCCACAGAAGAGGAATCTTAGTCAAATTAAATCAGCATTTCCTGTTCTGGGTCTCATACTACAGAACATGATGTGATTTTAGAGACTCTCTTTCAAATATCCTATACCTCCCCACAAAGGGCACATGGCCACTGCAAACCATGCAGCTATTATCCTCCCTCTGCTAATGCATGCGTGCAGGTGGGGAGAAAGGAAGGTGAACAAGTAACAAGGAACAAAAGGTCTTTCTCTCCTTTAGATGGTGCTTTAAACTTCAGTGCATTTCTAAAGGACACTCTAGGAAGAAAAAGGGCCCTTGTCAGGTGCAAGGCTGAATTTTAAAATGCGCTCCCTGAGGCTGGTTAAACCATGACTAATTCTCACATGTTTCCCATATCCTGCCATTTTTCTTTACCTTCTCATGTTTCCACTCACCAGGTGCTGTTTTTCTCTGCTATGTGCCTACCATTTCAAATGAAGACATATTAAAACCATAGCAGCTGATTACTTCAAATTTTACTTTAATTTTTGCATATAAAAACAAAATTTAGCTATTTGTATAATAAGATTAATTACTAAAGTATTTTTTCATCTTTAGCAACTTTAATGTATCCAAAGTTAACTTTAGCAATTTCATCCCATATGGATGAATTTGCCATTTAATTATAGTTACTCTAATCTCAATGTAGACAGTCTACCTTCAATGAGACCATAAGTTCCTGGAAATATGCCACCCTCCATTTTTATTTTGCTCCTGGGATTTGTTTTTTTTTTTTTTTTCAATGTATGGTTGCCTTTCACCGGCCTCCAGTTATGGACCTGGCTGGAGACCTGGCTTGCAACCTGGTTATGTGCCCTGGTCGGGGACTCAAACCAGCAACCTTTGGGTTCACAGGCCAGTATTTAACTCCTGGTTTTTGTGTTAGTTCGCTTATTTATCATATTTTATTAAATATATCACCAGGTTTTATTAAACAACTAATGTGTACCAGAAACAGTACTTATAATACAGAAAATGCAAATATAAATAGGGTAACAAATATAAATATAAATTTTCCTCCCTTAAGTGTATAATATAGACATTTCTAACATACATTACCTCTATGGAAAAATCTTTATTTTGTATTTTTTTAATTACCTGCAAGACCTAAATTTTGGGTGAGGGTACAAAGGTACAGTTTTTGATAGAAAATACACTTTTTAAAGATAAGTGGTTTAAAGATTTGTCTATTAAAATATAAAGCACATTTTAATCATTCTCAGTTGTTTTTATTTTTCTCTTCACCCCCATTCTCATTCTCCTTACAAGGCCCAACATTACCCATCTTACTTAAAATGGGATCCACTCCCCTTTGAAATAAGAGTTCCTAGAAAATTATAAAGCAAAATACTCATATAAGTTTTGTGGAAGATATCTTAAATTACTGTAGCAAATGAAGAATTAGTTATTTAAGAAATTCTTCTGAATTGCAGTAATAATAGTGAAGGCCTTGTAGCACCTGTGCTGTGACCTGCTCTGTCTCTTCTCTGTCCCAACAGGTGTGCAGAGAAGCTCCACTCCATCAGGTGTAGCCAAGAAGACAGGGCTTATCTTTCCTCCAGGTGACCTTCAAGGTCTATGGTATTTTCTAGAGAGCAGCAAGCCACTAGCATTTGTCATTCTACCCTTCCCACCCAGCATTTCTCATCTGTCCCAGTTCTGTATTCCAGAGGTCCAATTCCAAGTATCTGTGGCAGAAAGGTCAGGGCTTTCTTTCTCCGCCCAGAGCCCACTCGTAGAGCAGCGGGTTGCAAATACCATGCCCCTGATTGCCCTACCCTGGCTTGCTCATAGGAAGAAGGCTGTGCACATGGATGCGCAGGCTGAGAAGATTGGAGGCTACTGCTGCACCCCCTGCCTTGCTACTAAAAGGGGAGTGTCATGCCCAGAGGACGAGCCACTGTTCTTTCCTCAGAGACTTTGTCCACAGGGAAAGTCACACCCTACGAAAAACCAGTGGTCTGAAACTCTTCCCTGAGGGAATGATTTTACTTGAGATGGGACTGGACATGGCAGAAGTTCAAGACTAAGGATAATTTTGAAAACAATGACGATTATATTGTGTCCCTAAGAAGGATGGGAGCTCCTTGAG
>PVIW01002722.1:0-202272 GCA_004026585.1 Noctilio leporinus | reverse complement strand
TTGGGTATAGTCCAAGTAGTGGAATTGCTGGATCAAAAGGCAGTTCCATTTTTAGTTTTTTAAGGAAACCCCATACTGTTTTCCACAGTGGCTGCACCAGCCTGCATTCCCACCAACAGTGTATGAGGGTTCCCTTTGCCCCACATCCTCACCAACACTTGTTGTTTGTTGATTTGCTGATGATTGCCATTCTGACAGGGGTGAGGTGGTAACATGCTACAATTTTAAAGTCTCTTCATGTGCTGACACGGAAGGTCAGGCAAGGCTGGAGGCTAGCACCCCACCTTCCTGTGCTGACCGGGCCACGGTTTTCCACAGCGATTGCTTGGGGCAGGGCTGATCTGGTCTTCGTTCGTCTTGCCTGACCCGCCCTTTGCTTGCTCTCTGACGAGACGGCAGGCACTCTCTCGACAGCATGTCCCAGAGTGCCAACACGGTGCTGTAAGGCTGTGCTCTTTGTTACCTTATGGGGTGAGGTGCTGCGTCTCTTTCAGGTGCTAACTGTGGGTTAATTAGGAGTGATTTTGAATAATCCTTGTGCTTCTTATGCCTCCAGATCCTCTGATCCTGGTCCTGATATCGATGTTGTGGAAGAGTCCCCGGAAAAAGGTATTTCCTGCATTTGTTGTGGGGTTCTTGGTCTCCTTGACTTGCTGTGACCCCCTTCAGTTTGGGTGGGGTTGCTCAGCTGCCTCTGCCATCCTTGACAGACCTGGGGACAGCGCTGGCCTGCAGCCCACATCACTCACACTGATTGGTGAATGGTCTCCTTAAAGAGCATGTGACAAAATGTACAAAAACTTTTTTTTTTAAAGATTTCATTCATTATTTTTAGAGAGAGGGAAAGGGAGGAAGCAAGAAAGGGAGAGAAACATCAATGTATGGTTGCCTTTCACCTACCTCCAGCTGGGGACCTGGCTGGAGACCTGGTTGTGTGCCCTGGCTGGGAATCGAACCAGCAAGCCTTGGGTTCGCAGGCTGATGTTCTAGCCACTGAGCCACACCAGCCAGGCCTAACTATCTTTTTTAATCAGGAAATTTATGTTTATTGTAGAAACTCAGCCTAGAGAATCCAAAATTTTAATGATCACTTGATAATCCCATAACTCAACATTTACTGTTAACATTTTAGCTCTAACAATATTATACAGGTAATATTCTACGCAAATATATGTAACAGACACATGAAAACTATAGTTTTTAAACTTAAAAGCTTTTTTGCAAAACTCACTATACTTCATACGTTTTTCACCTCACATCATGTTTCAAGATGGCAGTTCATGATACTGTGGAGGTGACCGTTGAGAGGGTCACTTTTTTTTTTGCACCTGGTTGTTACAACAATTAGGAAGTTTAAACAACAATTAAGTCAAACTTATACCTTGTATTTCGTAAAACATAAAATCTTACTCATTTCATACTTGGGAGATGGCTGGCTTGCATTTCTCCCTGGTTGCGAAGTGTGATTCTGGTTTTGTAGAAATAAGTTTGAGAAGAAGTCCTCGGATCAAGCAACTGTCATTCATCAGGACGCGTTCCGGTCCCTTCTACTCTGCGTCTCAGCCCAAGTCTCGAAGTGTGCAAAGAGTTCACTCATTCCAGCAACACAGGCCAGGTAACGCTTGTCAACCCACCTTCCCCAGTTCACGCCGACTCCATTGGAAGTACTTTGGGAAAAGTATAAAAGTGGACCTTCTGTTCCTTCACATTGGAGTAGAGGAGGTGTATATATATTCGAAGGTCAGGAAGATGACCAGATAATTATCAGGTGGTTCTTTTGCATTCTTAGAGCTGGTCACCTACACTAATCCCGTCCACTCCTTACAGAGGGCTTTATCTGGGCTTTCCAGACTCAGTTCAAAGCCTACACACCAGGGTCCCAGCGAAAGGCTGTGTCGGTCTGTATGTCCTTTACTCCTTTCTCATTCATGAGCTTGGCTCAACAGACACGTGTCGTCATAATTACAAAATGAAATGATTGGAGCTGCCTATGTTACCTAAGATAGGACATGGAGTAAACGGCAGTCTTTATGAAATTCAGGGTTTTAGAGTTGCTGACACCATTAGGTGGGACTGTCCTGCCAGTTCTTCCCAATAATAGTTCACTTATTTTTTTATGTAGACGGGTTATTCCATTTGTGTTGAGAGGGGAGTTTTTTCATTTGTTCGTTTAAGATTTTATTATTTTTAGAGAGAGGGGTAGAGAGAGAGGCAGGGAGGGAGAGAAACATCAACGTATGGTTGCCTTTCACCTCCAGCCACAGATCTAGCTGGAGACCCGGCTTGCAACCTGGTTACGTGCCCTGACTGGGGAATCGAACCAGCGACCTTTGGGTTCACAGGCCAGCGCCTTGTCCACTGTGCTACCAGCAGTTTAAATGTGCTACTGAGAGGGGAGTAGTTTTAAAAGACTTAAATGTTCTCAATGTCTTTGACTTGCAGGCCAAAGAGAAAATTCTACCATCCCAACAATTCAGTCTCCAAAGAAGCTTCTCTTCGGGGCAGTGTCTCAAGTGGTCAGTCCATCAGAAAAGGACTCAGCACAGGTTAAAACAACTTCAGAAGACAAACTGTCATCTAAGATGCTTGCAGGCTACCAGGTACTAAATTTATATACTACTTGTTTGCTGGCTCTTGAGACATAAGCCTACCTACCAACATTACATGCTACATGACTACCCTACCAACACTGCAGTAGAATACGGTTTGCAAGACTAGCTTAATGAAGCCTAGCCTGCCCTGCCTAGGACCTGAGACCAGCTCTGGGGCAGAGAGTCTACTACCAGCCTCATACCCTACTCTTCTCTGGTGTAGTTCAGCTAGCTTAGGCCAGGCCAGCCACGCCTGGTCTGAACCAACCTACCCTAGCCTGCCTTGGCTTGTAGTTTACTTTTAGGGGAAGAAGCCTACCTACCAATCTGGTCCTCTAGTGTTGTCTGTCGTAGGCTACCTAGAAGTTGATGCCAGAGAGGAGAGTGTAAGAAAGATCTGCTAGATCATAGGGATCATAGACCTAATGGAGGGAACAAAACAGTATCTGATGGAAGAGCTGAGGAGGGTTTCCGTAGAATTCAGAAGAAAGGGGAGAGAGTGGGGATCTGGAATTGAAGAGGGGGAGGGAGAGGCAGCGGGGACATGCCCACCTTGCTGGGTCCTCAGGGCCGTGCAGCTTGTACCCTGCGGGGCTGGCCTAGCGCAGCCGCATTTCCCAGTCCGCACGTGTCTGCACCCGGCCTTTTCGGTGTGAATTTATAGTGGTTACGTTGGTTAATACATTAATTAGGTTTCATACGTATAGGTCTACAGTACATCAATGTATTATGATGTTTGCTCCCAAATCCTTACTGTACGCATTAATGACAAGGGAGACAAGGGGTGGGGTGTAGTCCCAGATTTTAGAGGTTAGGATGGTTTTTAAAAACTAGGTCAAGGTCAGTTTTGAAATGCAGCCCTAGTTTGGAGAAGGTGCTTCCTGCCATGTTCCCTCTGATACATCCATTGTCTGCCCCCCACTCCTCCAGCCCCGCCCAACGCACACACTGTCATCGCCTGACACATAGTAGGTGCTAAGTCATCGCCTGGTGATTGTAGGTGAACAGCAGATGCTGTGGCATCTGGAGGCTGCTTCAGGCAAAGATGAGACTGTCCGGTGGAAGGAAGGACAGCTGTGCGTGGTGGCGTGAACGGGAAGGGGCGGGGCACAGCAGAGCTGCATTATGCGAATTATCTTAGGGGTACAGAGTCTGAACACAGGGCTTTGTGGTAGAAAGAGGATTCAAGCAGAAGCCCTTCTGTGTCAGAGGAAACATGTCAGTATTGAGCTCACTCCTTTGTCTCCCCCATTCCTTTCCCGTCATTTTGGAGGTTCCTAGAGCGGTCCTAAGAGAACCCAGGGCCTGACATGCCGGCCATCACATGCGTACTTTTCTTCCCAGACTCCTAGGAAGAGTTCCTGGAAATCCAGCTCTTCTGAAGCTGCACTCGTAAGGTACCCGCACACGCTGCAGACCCCGCTGCGCACCCCTGAAAGGCTGCAGAAGTCCCCTGGGGCCCGGACCCATGCCTCGACCCATGGCTGTGACCCACCTTCTCCACCAAAACTCACTCCACGGAAAGCACACACCCTGCCAGAGAGAGGCGCCTCCCCACTTGGAGACGCACGCAGACCTTCCCCAAGGTCCCGTGGGCAGCCCCTCGGGTACTTGCAGAATTCGGACTGGTCGCCGGCCGTGAACACCAGTCCAGGAAGCAGCCGGCAGCCGGCAGCCGAGGTGCTGTCTGCCATTGAGCCCAGGCCCGGGAGTCCTGGCGGGTGCTGTTGCAGGTCGCCCTCCCTCATGAGCACACCTCCCACCCAGAAACCCCAACTTCCCTGCATCCTCACAGCCTGTCACGGTGAGGAGCCAGCACAGGAACAGAAGGTCACCGATGTGAGAACCTCAGAGACACCTGGGGGTACAGCTACACCTCATTCCCCACCTATTTTTCCAATGGGGCCTCTGCCCTCTCCTGCCTGTGATGTTTCCCAGAGTCCACCCAGGAGATCTCCGGCAGAAGAGCCTCTCCCTGGAGATCTGGATTGGAAAGCACCCCAAAAACTGTCAAGCGTAGTTCCGTCTCTCCCCCATCTTACCCCTTTGGCTCCCTGGAAAGCCTCTCAGAGAGCTAACCCCGACCTCATGTCCCATCCTCCCCCGCATCAGGATGGGAGAAGGCCCAGCGGGGCCTCTGAGCCTGAGGGGCGCTCCCCCGAGGGCCAGCCCAGCGCCACTGACCACCCGGCTGCTGTCACCGACACTAGAAAGCACCCAAAGGCCATGGGCCTCTCCCCTCGGTCTCCCGAAAGGCATCGAGACCTTGGGCCTGGCTGCAGCAGTGACTGGCATCATTCCTGTCCTTGGCTCGCCACAGGTGACACGGAGCACCTCACTCTCCTGGAAGAAACGGAGCCCCATGGTGCCGAGGACCAGAAAAGCAGCGCTTCCCTGGGCCCAGGTGGCAGCTTGAGGGTGGCAGTTGCCAATGAGAGGCCTTCTCTGCCTCCCCTTGGGGCCCCCTCCTCTCCTGACGGTGGTCACCACTCCCCCGCGACAGCATCCTGCAAAGAGCAGCTCCCAGGAGGCCCTGCCGAGCCGCAGACCTATGAGGTGGAGCTGGAGGTGCTGGCCTCCGGCCTGCCCAAGCTCCGGATTAAAAAGAGAGGCTCCAGCCCAGAAGTGGAGCCTCTAACGAGGGCGCAGAGTGTCCCCCCTGGTGCCGACGTGCCCAGGGGCAGTAGGGCGGCCTACAAACCTGAAAGCACCTACGCGTCACCGCCCTGCCTACGCCCCTGGCACAGCAGCCCCTGCAAGAGCAGCAGACAGACCTACATCTGCCAGTCCTGCACGCCCACGCGCTGCACCCCCAGTCCGTTCCAGACAGAAGCGGGGGTTCCTTGGACACCATCTCCCAAGCACAGCGGGAAGACAACTCCCGAGATGATCAGGGACTGGCCGCGCAGGAAGCGGGCCGCGCACTGCAGCCCGGGCGCCACCACGGGGCGGGGCACGGACCTGTCTGCAGGCGGCTCGCTGCTCCTGCTGGAGGGCAGGGAGCCCGGCCCCGAACTCGGCCCCAGCAAGTCTCCCCTCTCGGCGGATTTCGAGCTTGAGGGGGTGTGTCGGCTGCCAGACCAGTCCCCACCCCGAGACGGTGCCCCTGCGGCTGAGGAAGCCTTTTCCTGCGCGCAGTTGGGCCTGGGTCCCAGGAAAAGGCTCCTTTCTGCCGCCGAGGAAAGCGCGTCTGGAGCCAAGAGGGCCTGCGCCCAGCCGAGAGGAGACGCTGAGGTTGGTCCGAGCGAGGAGAGGTCCCCGAGGACGGACGGGCAGCAGCTCCCCACCCGGAGGGACGAGGTGCTGCTTTCAGGTGAGTTGCTGACCAGGCTGGGCCGGGAGGAGCCGCTTGGGCTCCCTACGCCCCCAGGGCAGTGCTGACCGCGAGCCGCCCTGCAGGTTCCCCGCCCGGCTGTGCCCGGCGAAGTGGCCTGTCTGCCAGCGGCCTCCAGGCGCTGACCCAGTCTCCGCTGCTGTTCCCAGGGCAGACGTCCTCCTCGCGGTGCCAGGACGCCACAGGTAACGCGCGCCAGGGCCGAGACTGCTCCCAAGGCCTGCCTGCGTCCTTGGGCAACTCCTTGTAGTTAGCTCAGGGCTGCCGGGCAGCTGAAGGTGGGAGGCGGGACGATTGTGGGACAGGTGGCTCTGTCCCTGCAGTGACGTGCAGTGACGTGCTCTACGCCCTCGCTGGGATAAGCACCCCGAGAGGCCGCTGGGACACACCTGGGTTGCAGGCACACGAGAGGCTCCCGCGTGTGGATGTTTCTCGCCCTCTCTCTCCCCTTCCTTTCCCCTCCCTCTAAAAAGGAAATCTTTTTAAAAAAACCAAAACCAGGCAAAATAGCATAAAGCCCCACAGACCTTAGTCAAAGACTAGAAACGGCTGAGCTAAATCCAGTCCCCCAGGTTCTCTGCTGCGCGCGGAGCGGCTCCGCAGGAGCACGGCCCCTTCCCGGAACCGGCAGGCCGCCCCCTCAGCCACCTCCTGCGCCCCTGTTTCTAGATGGCGACACGGACGTGTTCACCCCGACGGCCGGGGACTCGCCTTTCAGCCGCGCTTTCTCCAAGAGACGCCCCAGCGGCAGAACTTACTCTCGGAAGAAACTGATGAGCCAGTGAGGGCGGAGCCGCCACGGGGCCTGAACCAGACACTACAGCGCCGGCCAGGGCCCCTGCTGCCCGGTACAGCGCTCTGGGAGCACCTTCTCGGGGCGCATCCCGTACAGGGCTCCTCCTCGCAGCACCCGGAGGCTCGGGTCCCCTGCGCAGAGCAGGAGTAACTGGGGCTCCCTGAACCGGGTGAGTTTGAAAGATGAAGGCAGGGTCCCCGTGGGCACCAGGAAACTGGGGCCTGGCCAAGCCTGGTCCCTCAGCCCCCGCCCCACAGGGGGGACACCTGGTGGGCACCTCTGTGACCAGGATCGCACTCCAGCCCCACCCTGACTGTGACCTTGCCGAGGACAACGCTGCCTCTCCTGTGAAGTGGTCCCTTTGAAGCTGCTGTAAGGCTGGGACCCTGAGACAGGCAGGCACAGGAAGGTTTTACATCCCCTGTAACAATAAAGTTTCCCTGGCTGCTAGCTTCCTGTGTTGCTGCGTGGTGCCTGCGGTTCACTGGGACGCAGTCCCACTCTGCCCCGACAGCCTCCGGCCTCGCCCTCCTGCGGAGACTCACCGAGCGGGAGGGCTGCTCTGCCGCTGTCTGTGGTCTCTGAGTGGCTTCCGGGCCTGTTGTGTTCCCCGCTGAGATGCCTACTACTGTCAAACTCAAAGAAAATACCTATTTTTCCAGAGGTTATTCTCATTTATTATCAAACGGTTACACAAATTCTACACATGTGGTGCCTCCCAGTTCCCCCCACGTGCATACGGCCACTTAAGCCCCAGGCCGTTCTGTGACCAGTCTTGGCGGAACTGCAGAACCAATAGCACAGACTCAAGACCAGAATCGCCCTCCAGAAACCAGGCAGAGCCAAAGGTGGCCCACGGTACCGCGGCCCAGCGGAAGTGAGTGGTGGGAATCTGCCTGCGAAAAATAGCCTGAGCCCAGCTCAGCGGGGCTGGGAGGTGAGGACGTCTTCGCAGACGCGCATGTACACTGCACCTTGCGGCGGCTTCCCTGGGCCTACAGGGGGTTCCTCCTCACGTCGATCATCCCTGGGCCGGCCCTCCGCAGCTCCCGCCGGGGTCTGACCAAGGGCGCGACGTGCCAGGGCAGACCCCCATCCCCCACGGGCAGCGCCCGCCCCGCCAGGGGCTCCTCCGGGGAGCCCTGCTCCTCACCACCCAGGCTGGAGCGCTTCCATGTCAGCGGGAGCGGGGCGTGGACCAGGTCCCGCACCTCCTCCTGCGCACGGGGGGCACCCTCCGCCGCGGGGGGCTGCCTGGGAGGCTCAGGGGCCGGGCGCAGCTCGTCCTCACTCCCAGGACACGGGGGCTTCTCCCCACCTGTCATGGAGGATGGGTCAGGGGTGGAGGCGGCAGCCCCTTGCTCCCAGCCCCCCGCACAGCAAGCAGCGAGGGGAGGGCCCGGAAGGGCCGCAGCTGGAATGGTACCTGCCCTCCCCCCAGCGAGGCAGGGCAGGGTGTTGGGGTGCAGGCACGGGGCTCACCCCTGCTCGGGCCCGCTGCGCCGACACCATTCAGCTTCTGCTTCAGTTCCTGGTTCAGCCACACGTGTCGGCTCAGCTCGCGCTCCAGAGCCTGAATCCTGGCCTCGTACTGCCTCCTGCTGTCCGCCAGCCCCTCACCCAGGTGGTCTAGAGGGGGGACCAGAGAGGAGGGTGGCTGGCCTGTGGGCTGGAGGCACGAGCTCCAGGCTGCTGTCGGGGGGCCGGGCCTCACCTCGGCTCTGCTGCAGGAGCAGCTGCAGGCTCCGCTCGTGCTGCTGCTGCTGCTGCGTCAGCTGGCGGTCCGTCTCCAGGCGCTGCCGCTCCAGGGCCGCCTCCAGCCAGTACACCAGCCTCTGCTGCTCCTCCAGCTGCATCTCCAGCTCCGAGAAGGCCACCTGCTGCCGGTGCTGCTCCTCCCGGAGCGTCACCACCTGTGCCAGACCCGCCGAGCTCAGCCCGGCACCGGCTCCCAGGGAATCCCCACCCCGGGACTAAATGGCCCCACTGCCCCACCCAGTGTCACCGAGACATCACCAGTCCCCGGCCGGGCCCAGACTTGGCCCTCAGACAGCTCAACAGTGTCCCAGGCCAGTTTACAAAGGACAAGTTAGCTCTTAAGATGGGTGTTATCCGCCATCCCTGCCTCAGACAGAAGTGTCTAGGCAACACCTCAAGCTGTGCGGTTGCCTGGAGGCCAGGATTTCTCAGTTACTGACAGCTTGGGCCAGGTAACTATGGGTTGTGGGGTGTTAGGCAGTGTCCCTGGCCTCTACCGTGACTGCTGTGACAGCAAAACTATCTCCAGACAGGGCCACTCGCCCTGTGAGAGCCACTGATTGGGACAAAGGCCACCGTGAAGGTGCCAATCTGACCTTCGTTTCAGTGAGTAGAACAGGCTTTACAGAGTGAGCGGAGGGGTTGGGGCTGCACCCACCTTGTCAAAGTACTTGCACAGGAGAGCTCTGGTCTCCGAGGAAGACAGGTAGCTGAGCTTGGCCATGAGGTCCATCTCGCACTGGGACAGCAGGGAGGCCGAGGCCCGTAGCACCCGCTGGCGGCACGTGATGGCCTCGTTCTTATACTCAATGGCGGCGTCCAGGGCCTCAATGGCCTCGTCCAGTTGGAATAGCGTCCGCTCCTCCTGCGGGGGTGCATTTGACCCCTCAGTGTCCCGGACAAGGGGCCCCAGCAGGCGCCCACCAGCACGCGCTCCGACACCCAGCCCGCCCCTGGGGGCCGCCAGCAGGAGGCCGGGCCCGCACGGCCCACCTCGGGCGACAGCAGGCTGCCCTGCCGCAGCTTCCCGTCGATCTCCAGGCGCTGCTTCAGCAGCGAGTCCTTCTCCTGGCGCAGGGCGTCGATCTCCCGGCGGATCTGCTGCTGGCCCTGGGCGCTGCCCTGCCGCAGCTGCCCGCTCTTCTCGGACAGCTCCCTCTCCAGGTGCTCCAGCCGGCTGGACACGCGCACGATGTCCTCGGTGAGGGCCTGGGGCAGCACCGGGCGTGAGTGGAGTGCATTCGGGATAGACCACCCACCGGCTGCCAGGGAGGCCGCTCAGCCCTGCAGACACCTGGGTGCTGGGGGCCCCGGGGCTGGTCCAGGAGGAGGGTGCAGAGGAGCCGAGGACAAGGCACCCCTGACATGGGCCCAGGAGGGCAGCGCGTGGTGACACTGAGACGCGTTGAGCTTGTGATGTGGGGACTTGGGGAAATCAGCAGCCAACCCCAAAGGCCTTTGCAGAAGCCTGAAGATGGAGGATGTGCGGGCTCTGCCGGCCAAGGGGCACTGGGATAATCCAGCAGCACCCGGACACCCTCGCGCACTTCAGAGCTCCGCCCGAGCACCTGCCACTGGAACAGCCTCAGATCTTGTGTCTGCCGCTCCCCCATCCGTTCAGCAACGGCTAAGATGGGTCTGCGTCCTGCTCATGAGGGAGCACGGAACCTCACGGAGCCCCACGGAGCCTCACGGAGCCAGGAGGGGCTGGGTCTTCCTGCCTCCTTGCCAGTGAAGCTTTCTCCAGGCCACCCTCCACCCTCTACCTGCCTGCGCAGCCCCAGAGCAGCGGTTGATGAGGGGAAACACAATAGGGGGGCCGCCTGGAGAGGCTCCTCTCACGCGTCGGAAACTGCAGGGCAGAGCTGCGCCTGTGCCCACCGACCGACCGCGCGGCACCGGCCGGCGCTCACCTGGCTGGAGCGCAGGCGTTTGCTCTCCAGCCCCGTCTTCTCCTGCACCAGCGCCTCCTTCTTGGCCAGGATGGCCTCCCGCTTGCGGAGCTCCTCGCCCAGCTCCTCCAGCGCCCGCCGCTGCTGCAGGACCTTCTCGATCTCCTGGTCCAGCCACTTCTTCTGCTCCTCAATCTTCTGAGGGGACACGGGGGGAGGCAGGGTGGGTGCTGGGCGCGCCCGCCTGTTGTGGGCAGCCCCCTGGGTCGGGCTGCGGGTGCCCCCGGCGTGCTCACCTGCTGCTGCTCCAGGCTGACCACCGAGCCGCTGCTGCCGCTGCGCCGCTTCCTCTGGAACGCGGCGATCTCCTCCGTCTTGATCCGCAGGATCTTCTGCTGCTGCTCGTGCTTCAGCTCCAGCTCCTGGGGATGCAAAGGGGAGAGGCTCAAGGTGAGGGGAGGGGCTCAGGAGCAGGGGAGGGGCTCGGGGAGGGGCTCAGGGGCAGGGGGGGGCTCGGGGAGGGGCTCAGGGGCAGGGGAGGGGCTCGGGGAGGGGAGGGGCTCAGGGGCAGGGTCATGTGTACCAGCCTCTCACGGGGGTCCCACCGGAGCACAGCCCCTCCTGACACAGCCCTGCAGCGTCCCCAGCCTCACGCCCCCACATCTCGCTGGAGAGCAGCAAATAGCAGCAAACACTGACCTGCTTCTACAACATGAGGGCTCATGGCCCTAAATGCACTGAATTCTCGCTCTGGCCCTGACTTTCCCGTAACTCTCCGCCCCTGCAGGGGAGAAATACTCAGGGAGGCTGAGTGACCCTGAGGCGCTCACACGGCTGCGGGCAGCCAGGACCGGGGTGCAGCTGAGCTCCCCACCTTGACCCGGTGCTGCCGCTTGTTCATCTCCGTCTCCAGGCGCCGCTTCTGCTCGGTCTCCTCGCGGAGCCGCCTCTGCAGCTGCGCCTGCTGCTGCCGCATGAGCCGCACGTTCCCCTCCAGCTCCCGCAGCCGCTTCTCGCTCTGCGCCGACAGCGACGCCAGCCGCTCCGTCGCCTGCTTCTTCTCCTTCAGCACCTGCAACCAGCACAGCCCCTGCTGGGCCACACGCGGGGGCGCTGCGAGCCTGGCGCTCAACAAGGGCAGCAGGCGCGGGTTAGGGGCAGACGGAAAGGAACGCAGACGGACGATGGATGGTAAAACCGTCAGAAGACCACTAGTGGGAGGCGTACGGATGTTCCCCACGTACCAGGCGCTATACTAAGTATTCTGTGTGGTACGTGACACTAACAACCCTGCTGACAGGTATGATTCTTATTAGCCCCAGGTAACAGAGTGAGAAGCAGGCACAGAGAGGCTAAGACACTTGACCAAGGACACACAGCTAGGAAAGGGCAGAGCATGGACTCTGTCTTGACAGTCCAGTTCCAGAGCTCGAGCCCTTGACCACTCTACTGTGTCAGGTCCTGGACGCCTGGCCTGAGCAAAGGAGGAAGGAATGGGGGTTGGCCAGCTGCAGAGATGGACAGATAGGCGGGCAGGAAGGTGGACAAGATCAGGAAAGGGGCACAGAGAACGCGCCCCAGGCCCCCACGCTGACCTGCACCTGGCTCTGGGCGGCAGCAACCCTCCTGCGGAACTCCTGGAGCTGGGACCGCTCGCCAGCGTCCTGGGGCTCCCTGCCCTCCAGCTCCCGCAGCTGCCGCTGGCCTTCGCTCAGCTCCGCCCGCACGCGCTCCGCCTCCTGCTCCAGTTCGCGGATGCGCTGGCTGTGCTGGCGGTTCAGGGCCTGGGCCGCCTTCCCTGGAGAAGGGGGGCTGCTCAGCACCTGCTGCCCCCTCGGGGGACCATCGGCTCTTTCCTCAAGGCAGCACTTCCTGACCCCTGTCAGCCACCATCACTGCGCGGGTTCTCCCAGCCTGTGCTCCACCAGCACCATGATGTACTTAGTATTTCCCTTCACGTCGACTCACTTTTTAAATTAGCCTCATCCGGAGCAGTGACCCAGAGCTAGTAGTTTTACCTAGTACATGCTAAACAAACCCATAGCCCTGGCTGGTGTGGCTCAGTGGATTCAGCACCGGCCTGCGAACTGGAAGGTCGAAGGTTCGATTCCCAGTCAGGGCACCTGCCTGGGTTGCAAGATAGGTCCCCAGTGAGGCCTCTGCAAGAGGCAACTGATCGATGTTTCTCTTCCTCTCCTTCCATTCCCCTCTCTCTAGAAATAAAATCATTGAAAAATAAAAAATACAATAAATACGTACATAACTGAACCCTGCATACAATAAAGCCTCTAGAACTAACTTCCACTTGCAGAGAGTGTGGAGCAGAGTACAGGCCAGATGACATCACAGGGAAGCAGACAGGTGTCCCCAGAGCACTGGGGGTGTGGAACGCATCACAGGATGGTTGGATGGGTGAGCGAAGGAAATGTTGGGGCCCAGCAGGCAAACCCAGCGTGAGGAGTGTGTTTGGAGCCTGAGTCATGCAAGCCAGCCATGCACAGACGCTGCTGCACAAAAAATAAAACAAGCCCTGGCTGGTGGCGCAGTGGATAAGGCACCGGCCTGCAAACCCAAAGGTCGCTGGTTCGATTCCCAGCCAGGGCACATGACCAGGTTGCAAGCCAGGTCTCCACCCAGGTCCGTAGCTGGAGGCAGGTGAAAGGAAACCACACATGGATGTTTCTATCCCTTTCTTCCTCCCTCCCTGCGCTTCTCTCTGAAAACAATGAATAAAATCTTTAGTAAAAATAAAACAAAAGAAAATGGGTACAGGACTAAAATGACATGATATCTGGGATTTACCTCAAAATTATTTCGGGGGCAGCAGTGATGTCAGCATCACGGGGGAGCAAGACGACTTTACCAGAGAGTCAAGACTTGAAACCTGTCCTTCCCAAACTCCCAAAAACACTGAAGAGGAGGCAATACTTCTGAACACATTCTATGAGGCCAACTAACCCTGATACCAAAACTGGCAAGAATAACACACACACACACAACTACAGACTAATATCCCTGATAAACACATGCAAAAATGCTAAACAAAATACTAGCAAATCAAACACAATAACACGTTAACAAAGGAATACACCCTGATCAAGTGGGATTCACTCCAGGGGCACAAGGATGGTTCAACAGATGCAAATCAGTCAACGTTACAAGGCACATTAACAAAATACAAGATGAAAATCACATGGTCTTGGCTCTGGCCAGTGTGGTTCAGTGAGCCAAGCATTAGCCTAGCAACCGGAAAGTCACAGGTTCAATTCCTGGTCAGGGCACACGCCTGCGTTGGGGGACAGGTCCTCAGCTGAGGGCCTGCAAGAGGCCACTGATCGCATTTCTCTCCTCTTTCTAAAAATAAATTTTAAAAATCTTTTTAAAAAGCATATGACATTATCAATAAATGCAGAAAAAAAAGCATTTAAGATACAACATATATCATTCAATAAAATAGGCACAGAAGAAAAGTACCTCAACATGGTAAAAGGCAAAGATGATAAACCCTCAGCCAACATCATTCTCAGTGACAAGAAACTGAAAGTTTTTCCTCTGAGATGGGGAACAAGACAGGATTCCCACTCTCACCCCTTGGTTCAACCTAGTTCCAGAAGTCCAGCCAGGGCAATCAGACAAGAGAAAGTAATAAAAGGCATTCAAATTGGGCAGGAAGAAGTAAACAGGTTACTTTTTGCAGATGACATGATTCTGTACATAGGAAACCCTGAAGACAAAATCAAACATCTATGAGAATCAACAAACACAGCAAAGTTGCAGGATACGCCATCAAGATTCAAAACTCCACTGCTTTCCTATATACTAATAATGAAACCACAGGAAAACAACAACAACAACAACAAAAAACCACAATTGCTTGGCCTTGGCTGGTGTGGCTCAGTGGATGAGCACTAGCCTGAGAACCGAAATGTCGCTGGTTCAATTCCCAGCCAGGGCACATAACCAGGTTGCAAGCCAGGTCTCCAGCCAGGCCCATAGCTGGAGGCAGGTGAAAGGCAACCATACATGGATGTTTCTCTCCCTTTCTTCCTCCCTCCCTCCCTTCTCCTCTTTCTAAAAATAATGGATAAAATCTTTTAAAAAATAAAAATAAATGTTTTGATTTTAAAAAGAAAAATAAAATAAAAAGTGGGGGGAAAAAATAAACAACTGCTTCTGCAATTACAACCTAAAGAGTGAAATACCCAAGAATAAACCTAACAAAGGATGTGAAGGAACTATATACTGAAAACTGAAAATCACCATTTGAAAGAGACCGAAAAAGACACAATGAAATGGATAGTCTGTCATAGACTGGAAGAGTCAAAATAGTTCCTATTGCCCAAAGCAATGTAGAGATTTAATGCAATCCCCATCAAAATCTCAATGGCATTTTTTTAAGAAATAGAAGGGGAAAAAATCATCAGATCTATATGTACACACAAAAGACCCTGAATAGCCAAAGTAATCCTGAGAAAAATGGACAAAGCTGGAGGCATCACAGTATTTGACTTCAGATCACACTACAGAGCTACGATAGTCAAAACAGCATGGTACTGGCAGAAAAACAGATGCAAAGACCAACAGAACAGGATTGAGAGCCCAGAAATAAAACATGTACATGGGCAAATAATTTTTGACAAAGAAGCCAACACACACGATGGAGAAAAGAAAGCCTCTTCAATAAAAGGTGCTGGGAACATTGGAAAGACGCATGCCAAAGAATGAAACCAGACTACTGTTTGTCTCCATCTACAAAAATTAACTCAAAAGGAATCCAAGACCTAAACACAAAACCTGAAATAATAAATTACATAAAAGAAAACATAGGTATTAAACTTACAGACCTTGGTCATAAAGAACATTTTATGAATTTGACCCCAAAAGCAAAGGAAGTAAAGACAAAAAATAAATGAATGAGACTGTATCAAACTAAAAAGCTTCTGGCCCCGGCTGGTGGCACAATGTAGGGTGCCGGCATGTGAACCCAGGGGTCATTGGTTCGATTCCCCTGCCAGGGCACGTGGCCAGGTCTCCAGCCAGGTCTGAGGCTGGAGTCAGGTGAGGAGCAGCCAGGCATTGATGTCTCTTTCTCTCTCTGCCTCTCTCCCTACCCTTCTCTCTAAAAATAATAAATATTAAAAAAAATTTTTAAATAAAACCAAGCTTCTGCCCTGGCTGGTGTGGCTCAGTGGATTGGCACCAGCCTGTGAACCAAAGGTTGCTGGTTTGATTCCCAGTCAGGGCACATGCCTGGGTTGCAAGCCAGGTCCCCAGTTGGGGGCATGCGAGAGGCAACTGATCAATATGTTTCTCATACCTCGGTGTTTTTCTCCTTCTCTTCCTCTTTATAAATCTTTAAAAAAAGAAACCCTTCTGCTCAGCAAAAGAAAGCTCCAACAAAACAAAAAGGCAACCAACTAAATCAGAGACGGTATTTGCAACAACAGCTCCGACAAGGCGTTAATATCCAGAATATGTAAAGGACTCATACAACTCAATAGCAAACAATCCAATTTTTTTTTTTAAAGATTTTATTTCATTATTTCCAGAAAGAGTGGAAGGGAGAGAGGCAGAGAGGGAGAGGGACATCAATGTATGGTTGCTTTTCATTTGCCTCCAGCTACAGACCTGACTAGAGACCTTGGCAAACAACCCAATTTTAAAATGAGCAGGGGATCACAGAGATGCAAATTAAAACCACAATGAGATACCACCTCACACCTGTCAGAATAGCAATCATCAACAAATCAACAAACAACCAGTGCTGAGGAGGATGTGGAGAAAAGGGAAGGGAACCCTGGTGCACTGCTGGTGGGAATGCAGGCTGGAGCAGCCACTGTGGAAAACAGTACGGAATTCCCTCAGAAAGCTAAAAATAGAACTGTCTTATGGCCCAGCAATTCCACTGCTAGGACTATACCCCAAGAATCCTGAAACACCAATTCAGAAGAAACTACATACCCCTATGTTCATAGCAGCGCTATTTACAATAGCCAAGTGCTGGGAAACAGCCTAAGTGCCCATCATGAATGAATAAAGCAGATGAATGGATCAAAAAATTTTGGTACACTTATGCAATGGAATACTATGCAGCAGAAAGAAAGAATGCCAACCATTTGCAACAGCATGGATGGAACTGGAGAGTATCATGCTTAGTGAAATAAGCCAGGCAGCAAAAGACAAACACTGTATGATCTCAACTAATACAAGACACTAATGAACAAAACAAATGCAAGCAGAATGGAACCAGAGACATGGAAAAAAAAAAAGGAGAATAATGGTGACCAGGGGATGGGGAGCGTGGGGTAGGGGAGAGCACTGGGGGAAATATAAAACACCTGTAATACAACAATAAATACATTTTTTAATTTAAAGATTTTTATTATTTTTCAGAGAGAAGGAGAGGGAGAGAGAAAGAGAGGGAGATAAACATCAATGTATGGTTGCCTTTCACCTGCCTCCAGCTATGGGCCTGGCTGGAGACCTGGCTTGCAATCTGGTTATGTGCCCTGGCTGGGAATGAAACCAGCGACCTTTAGGTTTGCAGGCTGGTGCCTTATCCACTGTGCTACCAGCCAGGGCAATAAACACAATTAAAAAAAAAAAACAAAAAAACAAAAACAATTGGAAGAGGACCTGAGCAGATATCTCTCCCTAGAAAGACATACAGGAGGCCAACATATGTATGAAAATAGCTAGTTAATGTCACTAGCTACTTGAGAGACCCAAATCAAAACCACCATGAGATTCCACCTCACACCTGTTGGATCAGCTGTTATCAACAAGGCAAGTGACAGGTGCCAGAGAGACTGTGGGGAGAAAGGGACCCTCTATGCGATGCTGGTGGGAATGTAAACTGGTGCAGCTGCTGTGGGGAACAGCATAGAGGCTCCTCAAAAAATTAAGAAGTCGGCTGGAAACAGCCTAAGGGCCCATCTGTGGGTGATTGGATCAAAACACTTTGGTACATTTACACAATGGAATACTACGCAGCAGAAAGAAGGAACTCCCACCCTTTGCAACAACATGGATGGAACTGGAGAGTATTATGCTTAGTGAAATAAGCCAGTCAGTGAAGGACAAATACCATATGATCTCACCCATTACAGGACAATAATGAACAAAACAAACAACACAGCCCTGGCTGGCAGCACAGTGGTTAAGGTGCCGGCCTGCAAACCCAAAGGTCGCAGGTTCGATTCCCCAGCCAGGGCACATAACCAGGTTGCAAACCAGGTCTCCAGTCAGGTCTGTGGCTGGAGGCAGGTGAAACGCAACCGTACATTGATGTCTCTCTCCCTCTCTCCCTTCCCCTCTTTCTAAAAATAATGAAATAAAATCTTAAAAAAAAAAAAAAAAAAAAAAAACAACTAACAACAGGCAAAACAGAACCAAATACATGAATACAGTGAAAAGGCTTCAGTGGTCAGGGGGAAAAGGGTTAGGGGGAGAGGGGAGGCAGAGGCAGGGAAGGGGAGCAGTTTAGACAAGAACCTAGTATAAAGGAACCATGGACATGAACAACAGGTGGGATTGACTTTGGAGGGAAATGGGTAGGTGGGGAGGGGGACAGAGGGGAGCAAAAAGGGGATGGATATAATACATCAATAAAATTTTTTTAAAAAAGCATATGATGTTATCAATAAATGCAGAAAAAAAAGCATTTAAGATACAACGTATATCACTCAATGAAATAGGCACAGAAGAAAAGTACCTCAACACAGTAAAGGGCAAAGATGATAAACCCTCAGCCAACATCATTCTCAGTGGCGAGAAACTGAAAGTTTTTCCTCTGAGATGGGGAACAAGACAGGATTCCCACTCTCACCCCTTGGTTCAAACTAGTTCCAGAAGTCCAGCCAGGGCAATCAGGCAAGAGAAAGTAATAAAAGGCATTCAAATTGGGCAGGAAGAAGTAAACGGGTCACTTTTTGCAGATATGTAATTCTGTACATAGGAAACCCTGTGACACAACCAAAAATCTATGAGAATCAACAAACAAATACAGCAAAGTTGCAGGATACGCCATCAAGGTTCAAAAATCCACTGCTTTCCTATTTACTAATAATGAAACCACAGGAAAAAATTAAAAAAACAAAACAAAACAAAAAAAAGTCCCCACAATTGCTTGGCCCTGGCTGGTGTGGCTCAGTGGATTGAGCACTAGCCTGCGAACTCAAGGGTCGCTGGTTCAATTCCCAGCCAGGGCACATAACCAGGTTGCAAGCCTGATCTCCAGCCAGGTCTGTAGCTGGAGGCAGGTGAAAGGCAACCATACATGGATGTTTCTCTCCCTTTCTTCCTCCCTCCCTCCCTTCTCCTCTTTCTAAAAATAATGGATAAAATCTTTTAAAAAATAAAAAGAAATGTTTTGATTTTAAAAATAAAAATAAAAAGTGGGGGCAAAAAACAAACAACTGCTTCTGCAATTGCAACCAAAAGAGTGAAATACCCAAGAATAAACCTAACAAAGAATGTGAAGGAACTATATACTGAAAACTGAAAATCACCATTTGAAAGAGACTGAAAAAGACACAATGAAATGGAAAGATAGTCTGTGTTCATGGACTGGAAGAGTCAGAATACTTCCTATTGCCCAAAACAATATACAGATTTAATGCAATCCCCATCAAAATCTCAATGGCATTTTTTTAAGAAATAGAAGGGAAAAAAATCATCAGATCTATATGTACACACAAAAGACCCTGCGTAGCCAAAGCAAGCCTGAGAAAAATGGACAAAGCTGGAGGTATCACAGTATCTGACTTCAAATCACACTACAGAGCTACAATAGTCAAAACAGCATGGTATTGGCAGAAAAACAGATGCAAAGACCAACAGAACAGGATTGAGAGCCCAGAAATAAAACGTGTACATGGGCAAATAATTTTTGACAAAGGAGCCAACACACACGATGGAGAAAAGAAAGCCTTTTCAATAAATGGTGCTGGGAACATTGGAAAGCCACATGCCAAAGAATGAAACCAGACTAATGTTTGTCTCCACCTACAAAAATTAACTCAAAAGGAATCCAAGACCTAAACACAAAACTAGAAACAATAAATTACATAGAAGAAAACATAGGTATTAAACTTATAGACCTTGGTCATAAAGAATATTTTATGAGGCCCCGGCTGGTTGTACAGTGGATAAGGTGCCAGCCTGAGATCCCAAAAGTCAATGGTTCAATTCCCAGCCAGGGCACATAACCAGGTTGCAAGCCAGGTCTCCAGCCAGGTCCGTAGCTAGAGGCAGGTGAAAGGCAATCATACATGATGTCTCTCTTCCTTCCTGCCTCTCTCCCTACCCCTCTCTCTATAAAAATCATAAATAAAATCTTTAAAGAGAAAAAAAAAGAAGAGTATTTTATGAATTTGACCCCAAAGTCAAGGGAAGTAAAGACAAAAATAAATGAATGGGACTATATCAAACTAAAAAGCTTCTGCCTTGGCTGGCGTGGCTCAGTGGATTGAGTGTCAGCCTGTGAACCAAAAGGTTGCTGGTTTGATTCCCAGTCAGGGCACATGCCTGGGTTGTGCACCAGGTCCCTGGTTGGGGACATGAAAGAGAGGCAACTGATCAATATGTTTCTCATACCTTAGTGTTTCTCTCCTTCTCTTCCTCTCTTTCTAAAAATAAAATTAAAAAAAAAAAAAAAAAAGAAACCCTTCTGCTCAGCAAAAGAAACCTCCAACAAAACAAAAAGGCAACCAACTAAATCAGAGACGGTATTTGCAACAACAGCTCCGACAAGGCATTAATATACAGAATATATAAAAGACTCATACAACTCAATAGCAAACAAACACTCTGATTTAAAAATGAGCAGGAGATCACAGAGATGCAAATTAAAACTGCACAGCTATCAGAATGGCCACCATCAACAAATCAACAAACCACCAGTGCTGCTGATGAGGATGTGGGGCAAAGGGAACCCCGGTGCACTGCTGGTGGGAATGCAGGCTGGTGCAGCCACTGTGGAAAACAGTATGGGGTTTCCTCAGAAAACTAAAAATGGAACTGCCTTCTGACCCAGCAATTCCGCTGCTAGGACTATACCCCAAGAACTCTGAAACAATTCAGAAGAACCTATGTACCCCTACGTTCATAGCAGCGCTATTTACAATAGCCATGTGCTGGAAACAGCCTAAGTGCCCATCTGTGGGTGATTGGATCAAAACACTTTGGTATATTTACACAATGGAATGCTACACAGCAGAAAGAAGGAACTCCCACCCTTTGCAACAACATGGATGGAACTGGAGAGTATTATGCTTAGTGAAATAAGCCAGTCAGTGAAGGACAAATACCATATGATCTCACCCATTACAGGACAATAATGAACTAATCTAACAACAAGCAAAACAGAACCAGATATATGAATACAGTGAATAGGCCTTCAGTGGTCAGGGGGAACGAGGTTGTGGGGAGGTGGGAGGCAGAGGCAAGAAAAGGGAGCAGCTTAGACAAGAACCTAGTATAAAGGAACCATGGACATGGACAACAGGTGGGATTGACTTTGGGGGGAATGGGTAGATGGGGAGGGGGACAGAGGGGAGCAAAAAGGGGATGGATGTAATAAAATAACAATAAAAATTTTTTAAAAAGCCTACAATGTTATCAATAAATGCAGGAAAAAAGCATTTAAGATACAATGTATATCACTCAATAAAATAGGCACAGAAGAAAAGTACCTCAACATAGTAAAGGGCAAAGATGATAAACCCTCAGCCAACATCATTCTCAGTGGCGAGAAACTGAAAGTTTTTCCTCTGAGATGGGGAACAAGACAGGATTCCCACTCTCACCCCTTGGTTCAACCTAGTTCCAGAAGTCCAGGCCAGGGCAATCAGACAAGAGAAAGTAATAAAAGGCATTCAAATTGGGCAGGAAGAAGTAAACGGGTCACTTTTTGCAGATGACATAGTTCTGTTTATAGGAAACCCTGAGACACAACCAAAAATCTATGAGAATCAACAAACAAATACAGCAAAGTTGCAGGATACGCCACCAAGGTTCAAAAATCCACTGCTTTCCTATTTACTAATAATGAAACCACAGGAGAACAACAACAACAACAACAACACCAACACAATTGCTTGGCCCTAGCTGGTGTGGCTGAGTGGATTGAGCACTAGCCTGCGAACTCAAGGGTCGCTGGTTCAATTCCCAGCCAGGGCACATAACCAGGTTGCAAGCCAGGTCCGCAGCCAGGACCTCAGCTGGAGGCAGGTGAAAGGCAACCTTACATGGATGTTTCTCTCCCTTTCTGCCTCCCTCCCTCCCTTCTCCTCTTTCTAAAAATAATGGATAAAATCTTTTTCAAAAAATGTTTTAATTTTAGAAAGAATAAAAATAAAATAAAAAGTGGGGGAAAAAAATAAACAACTGCTTCTGCAATTGCAACCAAAAGAGTGATAAGGCCAGGAATAAACCTAACAAAGGATGTGAAGGAACTATATACTGAAAACTGAAAATCACCATTTGAAAGAGACTGAAAAAGACACAATGAAATGGAAAGATAGTCTGTGTTCATGGACTGGAAGAGTCAGAATACTTCCTATTACCCAAAGCAATGCATAAATTTAATGCAATCCCCATCAAAATCTCAATGGCATTTTTTTAAGAAATAGAAGGGGAAAAAATCATCAGATCTATATGTATACACAAAAGACCCTGCGTAGCCAAAGCAAGCCTGAGAAAAATGGACAAAGCTGGAGATATCACAGTATCTGACTTCAAATCACACTACAGAGCTACAATAGTCAAAACAGCATGGTATTGGCAGAAAAACAAATGCAAAGTTCAACAGAACAGGATTGAGAGCCCAGAAATAAAACATGTACACGGGCAAATAATTTTTGACAAAGAAGTCAACACACACGATGGAGAAAAGAAAGCCTCTTCAATAAATGGTGCTGGGAACACTGGAAAGCCACATGCCAAAGAATGAAACCAGACTACTGTTTGTCTCCATCTACAAAAATTAACTCAAAAGGAATCCAAGACCTAAACACAAAACCAGAGACAACAAATTACATAGAAGAAAACATAGGTATTAAACTTATAGACCTTGGTCATAAAGAATATTTTATGAGGCCCTGGCTGGTAGTACAGTGGATAAGGCGCCAGCCTGTGAACCCAAAGGTCGCAGGTTCGATTCCCAGCCAGGGCACATAACCAGGTTGCAAACCAGGTCTCTAGTCAGGTCTGTGGCTGGAGGCAGGTGAAAGGCAACCACACATGGATGTCTCTCTCCCTCTCTGCCTCCCTCCCTACTCCTCTCTCTATAAAAATCATAAATAAAATCTTTAAAGAAAAAAAAAAAAAAGAATATTTTATGAATTTGACCCCAAAGGCAAGGTAGGTAAAGATAAAAATAAATGAATGGGACTACATCAAACTAAAAAGCTTCTGCCTTGGCTGGCGTGGCTCAGTGGATTGAGTGTCAGCCTGTGAACCAAAGGTTGCTGGTTTGATTCCCAGTCAGGGCACATGCCTGGGTTGTGCGCCAGGTCCCTGGTTGGGGACATGAGAGAAGCAACTGTTCAATATGTTTCTCATACATCGGTGTTTCTCTCCTTCTCTTCCTCTCTTTCTAAAAATAAAATCTTAAAAGAAACCCTTCTGCTCAGCAAAAGAAACCTCCAACAAAACAAAAAGGCAACCAACTAAATCAGAGACGGTATTTGCAACAACAGCTCCGACAAGGCATTAATATACAGAATATATAAAGGACTCATACAACTCAATAGCAAACAAACATTCCAATTTAAAAATGAGCAGGGAATCAGAAAGATGAAAATTAAAACCGCACACCTATCAGAATGGCCACCATCAACAAATTAACAAACAACCAGTGCTGATGAGGATGTGGGTCAAAGGGAACCCTGGTGCACTGCTGGTGGGAATGCAGACTGGTGCAGCCACTGTGGAAAACAGTATGGAATTCCCTCAGAAAGCTTAAAATGGAACTGCCTTCTGATCCAGCAATTCCACTACTTGGACTATACCCAAAGAATCCTGAAACACCAATTCAGAAGAACCTATGTACCCCTATGTTCATAGCAGCGCTATTTACAATAGCCAAGTGCTGGAAACAGCCCAAGTGCCCATCATGAATGAATAAAGTAGATGAATAGATCAAAAACCTTTGGTACATTTACACAATGGAATACTATACAGCAGAAAGAAAAAAGGAACTTGTACCCTTTGCAACACGGATGGAACTGGAGAGTATTATACTTAGTGAAATAAGCCAGTCAGTGAAGGACAAATATCATATGATCTCACCCATTACAGGACAATAATGAGCAAAACTAACAACAAGCGAAACAGAACCAGATATAGGAATACAGTGAATAGGTCTTCAGTGGTCAGGGGGGAAGAGGGTTGGGTGGAGGGGGGAGGCAGAGGCAAGGAAGGGGAGCAGTTTAGACAAGAACCTAGTATAAAGGAACCATGGACATGTGGACAACAGGTGGGATTGACTTTGGGGGGAATGGGTGAGTGGGGAGGGGGACAGAGGGGAGCAAAGAGGGGATGGATGTAATACAACAACAATTTAAAGAAAAAATGGCCAATCAGATTCAGCAGTATATTACAAAGATCATACATCATGATCAAGTGGGCTTCATCCCAGGGATGCAAGGATGGTACAACATTCGTAAATCAATCAATGTAATACACCACATCAACAAATTGAAAGATAAAAACTGTATGATCATATCAATAGATGCTGAAAAAGCATTTGATAAAGTGCAGCAACCATTTATGATAAAAACCCTTAGCAAAATGGGAAGAGGGTGCATACCTCAACATCATAAAGGCCATCTATGAGAAACCTGAAGCCAACATCATACTTAATGGACAAAAACTGAAACCTTTCCCCCTAAGATCAGGAACGAGACAAGACTGTCCACTTTCTCCATTTCTATTCAACATTGTCTTGGAAGTTCTAGCTATAGCCATCAGAGAAGAAAAAGGAATTAAAGGTTTCCAAATTGGAAAGGAGGAAGTCAAACTGTCATTATTTGCAGATGATATGATAGTGTACATACAAAACCCGATGGGCTCCACCAAAAACTTACTCAACCTAACAAGCAAATTTAGCAAAATAGCTGGGTATGAAGTCAATATTCAGAAATCAAAAGCATTTTTGTATACCAATAATGAAACAACAGAAATAGAAGCAAAAAAACAAATCCCATTTACCATAGCAACAAGAAAAATAAAGTACCTAGGAATAAATTTAACTAAGGAGGTAAAAGACTTGTACTCAGAAAACTACAGAACAATGAAGAAAGAAATTAAGGAAGATACAAATAAATGGAAGCATATACCATGTTCATGGATGGGAAGAATGAACATCATTAAAATGTCCATACTTCCCAAAGCAATCTATATATTCAATGCAATCCCAATTAAAATACCAATGACAGACTTCACAGAAATAGAAACAATACTTCAAAAATTTATATGGAGCCAAAAACGCCCACAAATAGCCACCGCAATCTTGAGAAAGAACAAAGTAGGAAAAAAAAAAAAACAAGGTAGGAGGAATCACAATACCGGACTTCAAACAATACTACAAGGCTACTGTCATCAAAACAGCCTGGTACTGGCATAAGAATAGACATAAGGACAAATACCATATGATCTCACCCATTATAGGACAATAATGAACAAAACTAACAACAAGCAAAACAGAACCAAATATATGAATACAGTGAAAAGCCTTCAATGGATCAGAATAGAGAGCCCAGAAATTAACCCAGGACTCTATGGTCAACTAATATTTGACAAAGGGAGAAGGAACATCAAATGGAATAAAAACAGTCTCTTCAACAAATGGTGTTGGGAGAACTGGACAGCAACATGCAAAAAGATAAAAACTAGACCAACAACTTACACCAGACACCAAAATAAACTCAAGATGGATAAAGGACTTAAACATAAGCAGTGCCACCAGAAAGGTCCTGGAGAAAAATATAGGCAGTAAACTTTTGGATATCCTATGCAAAAATATGTTTACTGATACTTCATCAAGGGCAAAGGAAATAAAAGAACAAATCAACAAATGGGACTATATCAAATTGAAAAGTTTCTGTTCAGCTAAAGAAAACACCAGCAAAATTCAAAGGGAACCAACTGTATGGGAAAACATAATTGCCAATGATACCTCAGACAAGGGTCTGATCTCCAAACTATATAAAGAACTAATGAGACTCAACACCAGGGAGACAGACAGCCCAATTAAAAAATGGGCAAAGGACCTGAACAGACAACTCACTGAGGAAAATATACAAAGGGCCCAGAGGCATATGAAAGAATGCTCAACATCACTAGTCATCAGAGAGATGCAAATTAAAACCACAATAAGATACCACCTCACACCTGTCAGAATGGCAATCATCAGCAAATCAACAAAGAACAAGTGTTGGCGAGGATGCGGGGCAAAGGGAACCCTCATACACGGTGGGAATGCAGGCTGGTGCAGCCACTGTGGAAAACAGTATAGGGTTTCCTTAAAAAACTAAAAATGGGCCCTGGCTGGTAGCACAGTGGATAAGGCGCCGGCCTGCGAACCCAAAGGTCGCTGGTTCGATTCCCAGCCAGGGCACATAACTGGTTGCAGGCCAGGTCTCCAGCCAGGTCTGTGGCTGGAGGCAGGTGAAAGGCAACCATACACTGATGTTTCTCTCCCTCTCTGATTCTCTCCCTTCAACTCTCTCTAAAAATAATAAATAAAATATTAAAAAATAAAACAAAAACAAAAAAAACAACTAAAAATGGAACTGCCTTTTGATCCAGCAATTCCACTACTTGGACTATACCCAAAGAACCCTGAAACACCAATTCATAAGAACCTATGCACACCTATGTTCATAGTGGCACTATTTACAATAGCCAAGTGCTGGAAACAGCCTAAGTGCCCATCAGTGGATGATTGGATCAAAAAACTTTGGTACATTTACACAATGGAATAGTATACAACACAACGAAAGAAGGAACTTGTACCCTTTACAACAACATGGATG
Organism: Noctilio leporinus; assembly: GCA_004026585.1. Taxonomy (NCBI): domain Eukaryota; kingdom Metazoa; phylum Chordata; class Mammalia; order Chiroptera; family Noctilionidae; genus Noctilio; species Noctilio leporinus. Next base: position 175,861 of record PVIW01002722.1, on the reverse strand, counting down.
GAATTGGAGTATAATGCTTAGTGAAATAAGCCAGTCAGTGAAGGACAAATACCATATGATCTCACCCATTACAGGACAATAATGAACAAAACTAACAACAAGCAAAACAGAACCAAATATATGAATACGGTGAATAGGCCTCCAGTGGTCAGGGCGAAAGGGGTTGGGGGGAGGGGGGAGGCAGAGGCAAGGAAGGGGAACAGCTTAGACAAGAACCTAGTATAACGAACCATGGACATGGACAACAGGTGGGATTGACTTTGGGGGGAATGGGTGGGTGGGGAGGGGGACAGAGGGGAGCAAAAAGGGGATGGATGTAATACAACAACAATAAAAAAAAAAAGTCGTCGCTCTGGCTGGTGGCACAGTGGATAAGGTGCCAGCCTGCAAACCCAAAGGTCACTGGTTCGATTCCCAGCCAGGGCACATAACCAGGTTGCAAGCCAGGTCTCCAGCCAGGTCCATAGCTGGAGGCGGGTGAGAGGCAACCATACATTGATGTTTCTCTACTTGGCCCTCCTCCCTTCCTCTCTCTCTGGAAATAATGAATAAAATCTTAGAAAAAAAATTAAGAAGTAGCTCCAGCAACTTCTGAGTACCTACTTAAAAAACTTGAAAACATTTATTCAGAAAGATATATGCACCCCTATGTTCATTGCAGCATTATTCACAGTGGCCATGACATGGAGACAAAGTCCCTCCAGTGGGCAATTATGAGATAAAGAACACGCACGTACATACGTACTAATGTACGTATTGACACTAAATAATAGCACATATTATTTCATATGCACCACTACTCAGCCATTACAAATGACAAACTGCTGCCATTTGTTACATCAGAAAGGGACAAGAACCCCCAGATTTCACGCACATGTGCCACGTGAAACAGAAAGGGGTCACCAGAGGGGAAGAGGTGGGGGAGGGTAAAGGAGATCAACTATATGGTGACAAAGGAGACTTGACTCCGGGCATCTCGCACGCAAAACCATGTTCAGACAATGTACTCGAGCAGCGATTTTCCTCCGCTGTGTCACAGTTTTTAAAACATGCGACACCAGACTATTTAGTCAGGAGCCCTGACATCTTTCCCCTGACATATCAGGTAAAAAACGACAACAGTGCTGACTGGTGTGGATGAATACAAATTATACTTTTTTTTGTCACCTCGGCAAAAAATGTGTTTTGGTGCGTCATAGAATTTTAGCAATGAGTTGACAGGTGCCGTGAGATGACAAAGGTTGAAAATCACTGTGTACCCCTGAAACTGACATAATATTATTAACCGATGCTACCCCAATGCATTTCATTAAACAATATAATATATACTTCAGCAATGACGCACACGTGGGAAAAAGTTGACAACTGCACCCTGGTGATGGGTACATATTATGGGACCCACTGTACCATCCCTCTCATTTACTGAAGTTCTTCACGATGCATTTTACGCTAAATCCATAGCTACTGAAAAATTCAACTGGTCGCTCCCTAAACTCATCCCCTCCCCTGTCACACATGCCACCAGCAGGCGTGGCATGATTTGGGGACACTGTGTGCTCCCCAGGCCTGAGAGCCTGTGCGCCCGCCCAGCGCTGGGCGGGCACCTGGTAAACAGCGACCGCAGGGAACTTCCAGAGAGTTGCCCTAAACACAGGACCTGACTCACTTGTTTCACCCCCAGCACAACCCTGGGGACCAGGGATAACGACCATCCCCATCTGAGGAAACTGAGGCACAGAGGGGTTACTCTACTTGCTCAAGGTCACACAGCTTCAAGAGGCGGAGCTGGGCATCCGACCCGCCAGCCGGACCCCTGCTGGGCACCCCCTGGGCAGAGGCCGCCCACCGCCCGCGGCGCACCTGTGCGGACCAGCTCCCCGATGAGCTCCTCCTTCATGCGGATGTTGATGGCCAGTTCCCGGATCTTCTGCTGGGCCTGGGCCAGCCGCCACTCAGCAGCGGTGGTGGCCGGGTCCTGGCGGGGCCGAGCCTGGGCCTTGCTCCCAGGAACCACTGTAAAAGGCCAGCGGTCAAGGCTGCTGTGCCCGCTGGCGGTGGGGTGCGGAGTGCAAGGGAGCAGCCTGCCCAGGGCAACCAGGAAGGACGGGGTGACTGTCCAGAGTGGCCCGTCAGGACTGTGGAGGGGGAAGGGGTGAGAGTCCCCCCTGCACCCCACCAAGCTCACCTCTGGACCCCAGGGTGGCTGCGCCCAGCTCTTCCAGGCGAAGCTCTGGGCCCTTCCTGCCTGGTGGACTCCCTGGGGCAGTGTCCACGCTCTGGTTCCACTTGCTGACCCCGTTTCTGGGGGCAGAAGCAGGTGTCTACACCCCTTCCCGGCCCCAGCCCAGCCGGGAAAGGGCAGGTCCCCTGCCGTCCATCCCATCAACAGAGCCTGTCAGCCCAGCAAAACCTCGAGGCCAAGCTTAGGGGGTGCAGGGAAGCTGGGGGCACCAAGGGCCCCCTTGGACGCTGGCCCAGCCCTGCCTGCTCTCTCCCCAGGGCCGGCCGGGGTGAAGTGGGTGAGGGCACCCTGAGCTGACCCGCTGGCCTGGGTCCTCACCAGGTCCGCACAGGGTCCCACTCACCGTCGCAGGTGCAGGGTCTGCTGGGACGGCTGCTCCTCCCCCTCCTCCTCCTCCTCCTCCTCCTCCGATGATGCTGAGGAGCCACTTTCCAGCCTGTCTACCTCTGCCAGCAGCTTGGCTCCCGCGTTGGTGCCATTTGTCACCTGCTAGGGAAGGACCAGGGCTTCAGGACAGGAAGCCTGGAGGGTACCCTCAGCGGGTCACTCCAGTCACCAAGGCTGTGCTCCCACCCACGCCCTGGCATGTGCCCACCTCAGACCCTGCCCTACCCTACCATCAGGCCCGGCCCCATTACCATACCACGTTGGAGCAGAAGGCGCCTCCCCTGGGCCCCCTGGCTCCCACAGCACCCGACTCTCCCAGGTGACCACCCGCCGTGTCCGTCTGTCCATCTTGTACACAGGTCACCTGCATCTGAGTCCTACCTTGCTAACAGCACCCAGCCAGAGCGGCGGCTGCAGAATAGACTTCTGCTAACCCCCCAGCTGCCCTCTCCTCACCCCTTGGGAGCTGAGAACTAAGATGACCGGGAGCTTTCAGGCAGATGCAGGTACAACCTTCGTCCAAAAGGCCCTGCGTGTCAGAACTAGAAGCAGGAGGCGGGCGCAGGAGACCAGGGCTCATGGAAAGGTACACTTGCAAAGCAAGGCATCCAAAGACAGAACGTAGCCTCCAGGTGATGAGCTCCCTGTCTCTGGAGGCAATCAAGCTCCCCATCCAATGCTGGAAGCTCCACTGCGACCCCCACGCACTCCCCAGGTATGTGGGAGATTCTCAATAGCACCGTCCTTCTGAGAGCCCCCCGCAGTCACCCAAATCTTGGCCCTTCCTCTAGGGACACAGGAAGGGGCTTCCACAGCTGGTACCATGAAAGCCTGGGGTGAGGGCCACTCACAGCCTCGCCTCCCCCTGCCTGCCCAGTCCAGCAGGCCCCGCAGACACCCCGCCTCGCCGCCTCACCTCTCCCCAGCTCTCAGGGCCAGCAGTGTCCGCAGGAAGGCTCGCAGGGGGCACCGTGCCCAGCATGTGGCTGTGGGCACCCGCCAGGGGGGCTGTGTGTGGCCGGGGCACAAAGCACCCGGGGGGCAGGCCCTGCAGGATCCCTGGGGCCCCCCAGCCTGGCCGCACCAGCTCTAGGCGCAGCCGCAGCTCCGCCATCTCCTCCTGCTGCTCACGCAGGCGGTCGCTCTGCAAGACAGGGGGCAGGTGCTGAGCGGGGAGCGGCTCGGGGAGGGAGTGCGAAAGGGAAGGAAGTGGAGACTGAAGAGCAGGTCTGAGGCCACCCGCTCCCTGTGGGCTGACACTGAGGAGGGCCAAATGCTTCCACCATGACCACGTCTTGGTCCCACCACACAAACTGCACTCCTTCCCGCTCAAACTCTCAACCCACCTAGCCGTCCTCCATGTCCATGCCAATCACTGCCACCAGGGGGCGCCAGGGGGCAATGCTGACCCCACCCAGCCCTCCTCCACGTCCATGCCAATCACTGCCGCAAGGGGGCGCCAGGGGGCGCCAGGGGGCGCCAGGGGGCAATGCTGACCCCACCCAGCTGTCTTCCACATCCATGCCAATCACTGCCGCCAGGGGGCGCCAGGGGGCAATGCTGACCCAGTTGCCTTGGGACCAAGGAAGGAAGGAAGGAAGGGGAGTGGGGGGGTGTCTAATGGTAGTCCCACCTGCCATACCTGCATGACCACCCTGCTGCACCTCACCACACCCCGACCTGTGTGCTGGCCCCCCGTCTCCGTGCCCTGCCAGAACCTGCCCCAGCCGATTTCCTCCCGTCTGGGAAACTTGCTCACTTGCACCCCCTCCAGGGAAGTGGCAGCCCCACCTGCAGCTTGTACTGCTCCATGGCGTCCTCCAGGGCGGCCAGGAAGTCTCGGTTCTCCTCCTCCAGGCGGGCCACCTGGCTCTGCAGGGCCAGCAATGCCCCCTCACCTTCCTACGGGGTAGGAGACAGGCTTCAGGGCATCTGTCTGTCCCTGGGACACCTGGGACCTCCCTCTGCCCTGCGGGGGTTCCCCCAGCCCTACTGGCCGCTCTGCTGCAAGCCCTGCCTACAGTCCCCTCTGCAGGCCACACGGGCCACTCCGTGGACAACTTACCCATGTGCTGGGCCCATGTCACAAGTTCAGCCCAAACATCAACTCGGGAGGTAAACCGCAACCTCACCCCTATTTTACAGATATTCAGAGACTGCAGAACTTTATGGAAAGTGACCAGGTCACCAGCTTTGGATCCCAAATATGCTCTGCTAATGGCCAGGGATGGGGGCAGGGGCATTGCTAGACGTCTGAAGACCTCCTTCCCCTCCCCAGGCCACACCTGGTCCTTGGACACCTTTCCGCCTCGCGGCCCCTGCGTGGCCAGCTCGTCCGCTGCAGAGGCGCTCTCGATGCCACTGTCGGGCCCCGAGGCGGAGCTCAGGGCGCTGCGCTCGCCCTCCACCTCGCACAGCCAGTCGCGCACCTTGCGGGCGGCGGCCCCCGGCAGCCCGGGCTCGGCCTGCAGCTCGCGCAGGAGGCAGTAGGCGGCGTCGGTGCGCGCCCGGTAGCGCGCGCACTCGGCACCCAGACGGGCGGCGGTCACGGCGGGGACACCGGCGGGGCCCGGGCCGCGCCGGCCGCGGTGGATGATGCGCGTCTCTGAGCGGTGCCGTGGGACACTCCGGGTCCCCGACGCCTCCTCCGGGGCGCGCTCGGCCTCCGGCCGCCAGTTGACAGTGGGGCGGTTGCAGATATTCTGAGCTCGGCTGGCATAGTTGAGGGTGTTGAGGGTCTCATCGAAGTCGGAGGAGGAGGGGCTGACGCAGGCAATCATCACTGTCTTGGCATTCCCGCCCAGCGAGTCTTTGAGGATCCTGAGGACGCCAGGCAGGGCATCAGGGCCCCCAGATCAGGCTTGAGGTCCGCACGGCACAGGCTGGAGGGGGGGCGCACCCCCCCAGGCCTCCCCAAGGTCCACCCCAGCGGCCACCTGGGAGCCACGACAGACAAGTGTGGCTCTCGTGGCCCCTTCTCCCAGGGCCTCACCGGGTGATCTTGGAGTCGCGGTAGGGGATATGGCTGCCACGGCGCTGGGGGTCACCCAGGGCGCTGATGACGTTGCCCAGAGCCAGGAGGCTGCTGTTGATCTGGATGCTCTCCTTGAGGCGCTCGCCCGTGCTGCCCGTCTTGAGCACCCGCTCGGAGCCCGCCAGGTCCACGAAGTGGAACTTGGAGACGAGCAGCTGGCCGGCGGCGGGGCGCGGCAGGCGGCTGGGGGCGCGGCCCCGCTGCTCCAGGGTCGCGGTGAAGACGGTGTGCGAGCGGCTGGACAGGCGGTTGAGGTGCGTGGCCCCCGTGTGCCGCGCTGCGCTGCCCATCTCCAGGAGGCTCAGCACCTCATCCAAGCCCTCCACGTCCACCTCCTTCACTCCGCACAGCACTGTGGGCGCAGGAGGCTGTGAGCCGGGCGCTTGGGCAGGTGGGGCGGAGCCTGCTCTCAGCAGCTCTTCCTGACTCAGGTGCCCCTGCCCCTGCGGGGGTGCTGCCCATCCCGGCTTGGACTGAAGGGGCTTCAGCATCCCCCCTGTCCACCCCAAAACCTCTCACTCTGGGTGCAGAAGTAGATACACCGAAGTCAGAGGAAAGGAGCAACCAAAGCTCAACTTTCCAGAGCCTGGGTTTCCCAGGGAGGTAAGGCAGCCCTCAGCCGGTGCCGCCTCCTGGAGCCCAGCGCCCCACCTCAGCCAGCGGAGGACCCCGGGTTTCCTCACCAACATTCCCACGGTCATCTTCCCGGAGCTGGATGTCACGGCTGGCAGTGCCCACCTCCAGCAGGTCGCGGACCTCCTCCCTGTACACCTCCAGGTAGGACACGTGCACCAGGCAGTCCAGCAGGTCGTTCTCATCGATGAGCTTGAAGGCCTCAGCCATGACCCGCGGGATGATGCCCTGCTCGTCCTCACGGAGGGAGGCTGGGGAGACACCTCGGGCGCTACCACCGGCCTCCAGCGTGGGCAAGGCCGCAGCCGGAGCCAGGCCATGCTCCAGCAGCCATCCCGACAACCTGCGGAGACCCTTCCTCCCGCAAGGTCCCAGAACCAGACAGGGTGACCCCATCTCTACAGAGCTGAGAAGGCCCCTCATTTCCTGTGCTGCCCAGCCGTCCAATGTGGCTGGTCCCACCGGGGGCTGCAAGTCTGTTCAGAAAGCAGCTCCCCGGCACCCCAACCTCCTCCAGGGAACAGCAGGGGGAAAAGTCACCACAGAGGTGCCTCCCCATGAGCGCGGGCAGGGTCACTCACCCACACTGGCCTCCCCCATGGTGTACGTCTTCCCGGAGCCGGTCTGACCGTAGGCAAAGACGGTGGCATTGAAGCCCTCGAAAAAAGCCTGCAGGAGGGGCTGCACGCAGGCCCGGTACACGGCCTCCTGCCCGGCGTCCTCGTCCAGCACCACGTGGAAGCTGAAGCGGCGGTCTCGGCCCAGGGTGACCTGGCCGTGCCCCGGCCCCACCTGCAGGCAGCTCTGGTGGCCGTGTAGCAACTCCCTGGGCAGCAGCGGCCGGACCCGCAGGGCCACCCTCACCGGGGCCTCCTCGGCCCCTGGCAGCCTCTGGGCCTCCAGCCCCATGATGGGGGAGGTGGCCGCAGGCCCTGCAGAGAGGAAGAGGCCCCCCATCAGCACCCGTGTTCCTGGGGCCGGACTCACCCTGCAGGGGAGGGAGGTCAAAGCATAGAGCACCCTCTGTGCCCCGTCCTGGTGCCTGAATACTGCCAAGGGCCACCGCGCAGTCCTATCAGCAACGTGGCATGGCCCTCGCCACCCACAAAATACGGCCCAACTCCTCCTCTGGCCACCCAAGGGCTTGTATTTCAGCTGCACCTCGACCCTGTGACCCTGTCTCCTAGAAGACACACCTACTGAGTTTCTGTCTCTGCCTTTGTCACCTCACAGCCTCAGCCCCACCTTCTTCCAAAAACATCAACAGATCCTGGGACAGTTTCCAAGCCCCCAGTGGATGCATGAAACCAGGATATATTGAACCCTATCTATACTGCGTTCTTCCCCACACATACCAACCTATGATAAAGTTTAACCGATAAGGTAGGCACGGGAAGAGATCAGCAACAAAACCTAACTAAAAAATTGTAGCACCATCCTGCAGTGAACGTTATGGGAATGAGGTCACTTGTCTCGGGGGCTCCCTGGCTGAAGTCCTTGAAATAAGCTCATTGCTTCCCGGCCCAACAACATCAGACCGTGTTTTCGGCTCACGTCTCCCTCCAGCTCTACCAGCACTCGTCACGCGCTGTGGCCGCCACTTCTGCAGCCCAAGGTGCCACAGCACCGTTTTCCTTCACAACTGCCCAGAAAACTCATTCTCATTGTAGGTCTTCCAAACTAAACATTCCATTTCTTTTTTCCCATCCTGATTAAGCAGAGAGCTTTGCGCTTTCCTTTAAATAAAGCTCATCCAAATGGCCAGCACCTGGGCTCTGGGCCCAGGGCTTTGAGGAAGCAGAGGACCACCTGAACGCCAGCCCTGAGACACTGTCTAAGGGTGGGGGCGGCTGCCACACGTGGCCGCCTTTTCGCTTTATTGAGCTTCGCAGGCTCACAGGTGTTGCGTGTTGTACACGCATTCCCATCCGGGGCGGGAAGACGCAGGACACTGGGAGAGTGCATCCCACTGCGCGGAATGGCACACAAGTTAAAACTGAAGATTTCTGGAATTTTCCATTTCATATTTTCAGACCACGGTTAACGGTGGGTAACTGAAACCCTGGAAACTAAAACCATAGCTAACGGATGGTGTGTGTGTGTGTGTGTGTATTTCTCTGGTTCACAGGCTTCTCCCCAGCGGATGGCAAAGCCCTGACCCTGGCCACTGACCACCTGAAGGAATGACCTTTACCAGCCCCACAGCTGTCTGTGTCCATGCGCCCTGCTCCTCGGCCACCAGAACCTTTCAAAAATGCTGCCACCTTAAACTCCCCCCAAAGAGGCTCCCTAGGGCCCTGAGAGTCTAAACTTTAACAGGCCCTTTGTACCTGGACTATTTACATGTGCCCCTTTCCTCATCTGTCTCTGCCTGGTACCCATTCAGGGTTGCCTCCCCCCTGCATGGCGGCCTCTGAGCTGAGCTCAGCGTGGGTCTGGGAGCTGGAAGGCAGGGACCCTGTCCCTTTCTTGCTGCATCTCCACTGCCTAGCACCACTTTCCACACTTTGCTGCTGCCCAATATTTACAAATATCTAACCAAAGAACTTCCCCCGTCTCCACCCTCTCCCGATCTCAATCCTCACCGCCCCTGACACCGCCGCCCCACTTTATCATCACGAGTTGACCTCCTTTATTGTGCTTTGCTTTATTACACTGCACAGGTGTTGCCTTTAAAAAAACGAACTGAAGGCAAGACCTGCCATCAGCAAACCAAGTACCACTAGCTGGGTTTGCACGCGCGGCTCACGGTCCAGTAATGCTGGCGGCGGCCTCCCACGCTGCGGGTCCCATAAAATTCTGCACAAACGGTTCTGCACGGCCCAACCCTTGCTCCTAAGGAGCGTCTACGTTATGTATTTACTCGCTCGACTCCGCACCGTTATTTTCGAGTGTACTGGTGCTGCTTACAAAACAAAGTTTGCTGTGAAACAGCCCGTGTCTCCGGATTTAACCCATTCTGTCCCGCGCTGGGGTTTATCTCGCGTTGGGTCCAGGGACGCGCCGCACCGCCCGGGTGTGGAAGCGCACACCCGAGTGAGGTCCGCTTCGCATTTAGCTTCTCTCAGCGCCTGTAAAGGTTTTCTGGGCATGTGATCATTCTGTCCCTGCAGGGGACACGGCGGGACGGGTCCCGCCCACCCTGAACGTTTTAACTTCTGGAGGCCCCGCTTCTCTGCGCGCCTGAACTGTCCGCCGCTGCGGGCCGGCGACTCCGGGAAAGTTCGGAAACGTGGTCACAAATGCAGGCGCGACCCTCGCAGCCCCGCGCTCCCTCCTCCCGGCCAGGCCCGGAGTCCGCCTCGGGCCCCCGACTCTGGGAAGGGGGGGTCCCGCGCGCTCCCCGAAGGACCTCGGGAGGCTGGTAAGCGAGGATGGGCTCCCCCGGGGTGCCACCTCCCAGTGCCTCCAAGCCGGCCTGCGCAGGAGGCCACCGCGCCCCCAACCTCTCCCAGGGCAGCTCTTACCTGCGGGGATGTCAACGAAGCCCCCAGCCCCGCGGTCAGCCTCCCAGCCCCAACGCCGCGCGCTCTGATGCCGTCACCAGGACCCCCGCCCCTCAAATGATCCCGCCTTTCCCCTGCAACCCCGCCTCCGCTCGCGCTCCCGGGGGCTGAGGCCGGAGTCTGCAGGCCGGGCGAGAAGGGGCGGGGCGGGGCCCGCGAGGGGCCTGTGGGCGTGGTCACCCCGGGGGCGTGGTCAGGCCGGGGCGGGGCCACGCTTCTCCGTGCACTGCACAGCCGGGACTCTGGGGATCCTAACACAGGCTCACGGGATTCTGGGGGACCCTGAGACTCTAGAAAACCGTGTTCAAACGTTCATTGGTTCGGGTACAGACCTACCCTCCTCCCGCCAGCGCTTTGCTCCCCTTCTCGGCGCTCCCCGCGCCCCCTCCGAGCTCAGCAAAGCTGTCCCCAGCCCCAGGACGCCCCCCCCCATTCCCTTTTCTCGCCTGATTTCACGACCCCTCTGAGGCTGACATGGATCCACCCCCGTAATGTTCAGGGTGGGCCCGCTCCCCTCTCCCGCCCCCCGCATAGGGGGCAGGACCCTGCTGCAGCAGAAAGTCATCGCTGTGCCCCTTCTGGGCCTAGAACCAGGGTACCAGGCCTGGCCCACAGCTCTGGCTTGCAAGACCCCAGGCTGCAAAGGGCATGGGATCCATGGGTCCACCCCCAGCAGAGGCTACTGGGAGGTGGGGGTTGCTGTACACTTATTAGCCCACCTACCCAGTTGGGGACGTCAGTCTGTGGGCAAAATACCAGTGGGAGCTGTGCAGAGGTGTTCCTCCTGCACCTACCTGGGCAAGGGCTACCCAGGTGCTCCCACCACGCGGCGCATCACCCCAACCATCCTGGACTCCGGTCTTCTCACATCCACCGCCAACCCCGATTTGCCTTCCACAGCAGCTTTCTAGCCCAGGCAAATGAGTCTGTAAACCCCACAGCCTCCGCCCATGCCACCACTGTCTCCTGCTTGGGCTGCTTGCTGTTCCTGTGACCATGCCAATAAATAAGCACACACACATACACACACACAGAGAAATACCGAAGGCTGGAAAGTACAGCCAACTGAAGACCCCTTCCAACTATTATCCCCAGTGTCTGACTCCATTCAGGCTGCTGGGACTTCACACAGTTCTGAGTGCTGACCGCAGACTTTGTGTCCCATGAGGGCTTGCCTCCCACACAGCTGTCTTTCCTGCGTGTCACAGGAGGGCGGAAGGGAAGGGACCTAATCACCGCCGGAGGCCCCGCCAGAGGCCCCGCCATCAGCACATTAGGGGTAAGGGTTTCAATGTGTGAATCCGGGGTGCAGCATAGACATTCAGGCCATGGCACAGATATACAAGCATGTGCCCATTATCACACATACTGAATATGCATATGGTAACTGTCAGCTTGTCCGCTTCATCCAGTAAACTTGAAGGGGGTGTGTCTTACTTATGTCCCTTACGTGCATCCTGGGAGCACGATGCAGGGTTGGATTTTAACTGAAACCTAGAAACATCTGCCACTTTAAATGTCATCATAAAAACTGAACTCTGACGTGGTAGCCAAATGTTAATTCATTTTGTACGCAGGTTTCTATAGAAAGATGGTCAAAATGGCCAAGACCCTTTGGTTAGATCTGTACCAGGAAACCATCTGCTTCAAGGAACAAAAGTCACAACTTGAAGTGGCTTCAACAGTGAGGTCGTGTGTCACCTCAGCTAACAGAGGGACCAGGAGTAGGAGGGCTCGGGGCAGGCTGAGTCAGCGGCAATGTGACAAAGGACCCGGCTTTCCCATTTCTCCTCCGCCACCACCTTCAGACAGAAAACACCCAGAGAAGGAAGAGAACGAGCACTTACCTGTCTGTGCAGCCGCAAGCAAAAATAAAAAGTTTTGTTGGGAAGGCTACTTGGCACATTATCTAACAATTTTAACACATTTTTCCCGTCAAGTCACAGTTCCAAGTGGTAAGTTCATCCTATGGGAATATATGCACGCACGTACACGAGACATCCTGTGTACCGACATTTATTACAGCACTGCCAGCAGGGGTGAGAAGGAGCCCTTCCCAGAGAGCGAGTGACGTGACTTACATTGAGCAGCACTTGCTACGTGGCCTTCAAAAAGCACGAGGAGGGGGTGTGATTTCTCAGGTGTGTTTGGAGGGGAGCTGGGGCCTCAGGGAGGAGACATGCGCCCTCTTGCAGCGTTTGAATGTTAAATGTACGTATGCGCTTCTTAGATCCACCGAATGTTAACATCTCCAGAAAGAGAGACTGGGATGCTCTACATTGTATAGACTTTCTACCGTGCAGGGTCACTGCTTTCGTTTGGCCGCCCGAGCGGTGCCAGCTTTCCAAAGGGGATGGCAGGGTGGCCCTGCAGGCAGAGGTCAGGCGGGAAGGTGACAGCCGGGAGCCAGGAGGTGGCGCTAAGAGCCTGAGCACCTGGACGCGGGTGAAGCTGGGGGCACAAAGGGACGCCGACCTTTCCCAGGAACACACCAGAGCTGTTACCCCGGCTGCTGTTCCTTCCAAGTAGCCTCCCGAGAAGCTGCACCCTCAGCTGAGCTGACAAACGTGTCCAGAACCCCCGCTTGGTTGGACCTGCTGGTTAGTGACAGGCCTCAGGGGTGGCAAAGGTTTCTCTACAGAGGATGGACCGAAACCGGGGGAATAGTCCAATGTTATCTGGCCACAAGGTTGATGAAAGAAGTGAGACATCAAGTTAGTTTTTAAAAGGAAAAGAAAAGAACCAAAATGGGGACGCTGCTCAGATTTTTTTTTTTTAAATTGGCTGCAGGATAAGCCCCCAAAAGATGACGCGGGCCGAGGCGCTAGGGGCCCTCGTTGAAGGAGCGGCGCTGGGTGGACAGCGGGTGCCGCGCAGCTAGGCCGGGGCGCTCAGCTCTTCTTGCGCAGCTGGCTGAACTGCGCGCGGCCCAGGATGGGCTCCATGACGCTGGGCCGGAAGAAGCTGTCGCTGACCCTGCGCTTCTCTCGGGGCGCAGCCGGGCAGGCCGGGCGCGGCGTGGCAGGCAGGTCCTCCAGGCTGGACCCCCTCATGCAGCGCAGGCTGCCTCGGTGCTGCGCCGGGCGCCCCGTGGGCTCAGGGCCGGCTGCCGGCGCCCCAGACACCCTGCGCTCTGTCTCATCCGGAGGGTTGTCGATGTCCCGGAACTCGCTCTCGGGCTCCATCAGCGACAACCTGGGGAGCTGAGGCCCGGGCAGCCCAATCAGGGCCGGGGTGGTCTCCCCTTGCGCCTCCCACCCGCCGATTCTGAGTTTCCCACCCCCCAGGGGCAGCCACCAGCAGGGGCGGCTGTGCTGGGACAAGGGCTCCCAGCGTGGTTAACGGGACACACCGGGGTAGCCGAGGTCCCTGCTCTGCTGGTCTCCACGACCCTCAGAGACACGGCAGGTCCTATGATGAAGCTGCTGGACCCCTGGGGTCTTTCAGCAAGAGGCCAGTGGCTTCCCTGGCCCATCCTGGGGCCTGGCCCCCACACGCCTGCCCTGGCCGGGGTACCTCTGCCTGGTTCTGTTCCAGCCACGGTGGAACGGCTGGCGGCTGAGACCCCAGCGCACCAATAGGTGGGAGTGACTCAGGGACTCGCCCCCACTCCCAGCCGCACCAACTCTTAACTCGGAGGGGCCCCCTGCCCTGACCCGCCCTCCGAGAACCTGCGCAACCTGCAACTCGCTCAAGGAAGGGGCTCAGGGAGTCCCCCAAAGCTAGTAGTAAGTAGTGTTCCTCGGGTTTCTCCTGTTGGCGACAGGCGACAGAATTACACGGGGGCCACGTCCACACAGCCCACGTCCCAGGACCCAGGCAGTCTCGCTCCAACCCTTTCCATGGAAGCAGCTGCGAACCTGCCAGGGCCTGCGGGTGGGAGCTGCGGCGTGAGGGCCAGGCCACTGGGGACCCCGCCCTGGTGGGCAGGAGTGACGTGGGGACAGATCTCAGACCAGGGCAGTAAGCGTCTGTGTTCTGGGGCTGGGAAGGGCACCAGTCACACAGCATGTCAGCATGTTTCCCGGGCATGGAGGGTCACCCAGCTCTGGGGACAAGGTAGCCGCACCCCTCAGGGTTAGCCGGGTGGGACTCACCGGCACGTAGTGCACCACGGTGTCCACCACGTTGTCCGTAACCCCCTTCAGGGCGTCCGACAGGGACATGGCCCTCCCCTTGGTGGAGGAGACTGCGCCAGCCGGGGTGAGGCCCAGCACCCACCCTGCCGTGCCCAGCACAGCCGCAGGCGCCCACGTCACGGCCGAGACGGTGCCCCGGATGGCCTTGTGCAGGGCCTGGGCCACGCTGCCCAGGAGGCCCTGCGGCCGGGGCGGGGCTGCCACCTGGGGACCAGAGCAAGGTCAGTCCCTCCTGCAGCAACGCCCTGACCCTGACCCTTCCCCCCCCCACACCACCCGAGCTACAGGGGCAGGAACGTGGACACCTGGCTTGGCCAGCAGTTGTGTGGCCTTGGCCAGGTCCCTTCCCCTCTCTGAACCATCCATCTGCAAGGACAAGTCTCTGCCTGGGCTGTCCGGGGGCTGCTGTGAGGGTCAGCTGACAGGGGGGCAAGGGGCATCGGCTGGTAGTGCCATGTGCCGCGCCCCTGGGGCCCTGCTCCCCATCACTCTGCGGACGGTGGGACCTCAGGGCTCCTGTACCCCGACGCAGCTCCGGTCTCACCTCCCTGAGCGTCTCCTCAACCTCTGGCTCCTCTTCCTCCTCCTCCTTGCTCTCCTCCCCATCACTGTCCGTCTGGCCCTCCTGGTCTTCGTCCTGGGCGGAGGTGAGGCTGTGCAGCCAGGGCACCCGCACCTCACTCCGCCGCCGGGACACCACCTGCATGGCTGCTGACGCGCCCCACTGGGCCAGGCCGCTCTGCGGGAGCAACGTGGGTCCTGGCTCCAGCCCCAGCAGCCAGAGTCCCTCACCCTGGGGGGCAGGGGGCAGGGGACAGGGCCCGGCCCCCGGAGGCTGTTCTCAACAGTTTTCATTGAGCAGTAAGTGGCAGCAACCGCCCAGGGGACTCCGTGTGCGCCCCCCACCCCCGCACCCGCCACCAGGTCAGGACCCCAAGGGTGACCACATCGGGCCTCTCACACTGGTTTCACCCGTTTCTAACTCCGTGTCAATGGCCGGAGGCACGGAGTGCGTTTCTCAACAGCCTCTAGTTGACACTGGGCTGAGGCTCACCCACCCTCTGCAGGTTGAGCGGCCCTCCCATCTCACTTAGGGTACAACTGCGCCGGTTCCCGGGGAATGGGCATCTGAGCTGTTCTCGATTCTCCACTAAGGGGGACAGGAGCTCTAATTCTGGGGGATTGCGGGCTCCCTGGGGATGTAGTTGACCCGAGTAGTGATCCTCGCGGGAGTGAAACAGCCAGGTGGGCCAGAGCGGCCGGGGGGACGCAGTGGCCCCAGCGTGGACACGGGGAACCACCACGCCTGCGTCCCGGTGCCGCAGAGCCCAGAGCAAGGTGGTTCTCAGCCACCGTCCGCGCGAATGACCAGGCCAGGCCAGGCCGACGAAGATTTTGAAAGGCTCCCCGGATGCTGGCTGGAAAGGGCCTGCTGACCTTCATGCTGTATGTAGCCCTGTGTTTAGTTCTTTTTTGGCCTCAGTTGCTGAGATAGAGGAGGAGAGAACTTAACCCTCCCTGGGCCTAGGAAGGGCAGCTCCACCTGGAGTGCAGGGGTTGCAAGCTGGACGCCTCCGGAAGGGACATCAGAGACCTGGGGCTCTGTCCCCAGCAGAATGGGCTTGGGCCTTGCTTACCACAGGTGCCGGACAGCAGCCAGGGGTCTCCGCTCCCTCAGGGGAGGGCCCAGAGCAGGACCGCGGAAGGAAGAAGGATGGGCCAGTGGGCGAGTGGGAGACTGAACTGTGGGGGCCACCCTAGCCGGGCAGGACCACCCTCCGCCGGCCGCCGGCCTTCCTCGTGCCCCGAAGCCCTGAGCACTGGCCTGCAGCCCCCTTCCGTCCCCCGTCCTTAGACCTGAAGTCCCAGCCCAGGCCAGGGCCACTCAGCCTGCAGAGCAGACACTCACCAGGGGTGACACACCAGGAACCCACATGGCCAGGGCATGGCCCTGCTTCAGCACCTGGACTGTGGTCTGGAAGCTGTGTTGAGAGAGGGTGTTGGCCAGGGCCCCAACCCTACTCAGGAGGCTTGGCTTGGTCTTGGGGGGCTTCTCGGGGTGCTGGTGTCCTGGAGTGGGGGCTGGGTGGCAGTGTGGGGGAGAGGAGAGGGAGAGATCAGAGACCCTGGGGTGTGGGCCAACCCCCTCCCCCACGTACACCAGGACAGGGGCTGAGAGCTGGAGCCTCTGGACGCCCCGCCGGGCCCCTGGGCTCCACAGCAGAGGCTGCAGAGGCCTGACCTGCTGCTGCCCAAGGGCACAGGGCGCCGTACCCCCGGGGTCTGCGAGCCCCTCCCGGCAGATACCTGGACCATCCCTGGCTGGAGGGAGGAGGCACTCCACCACCTTCTCCACGCCGCTCAGGGCCAGGTCGGCCCCTCCAGAGGCCAGCCGGCCAGCGCGCGTGCTGGCCGCATACTCGGCAGTGCCCTTGGCCGCCCCCCAGGCCAGCTCGCAGCCGGCCAGAGCGGCCCCCAGGACCCTGTCCGACGTGCTGGCAATGGGAGCGCTGATGCTGCTCCGCGCGCTGCGGAGGCGGGTGGAGATGCCGTCCTTCAGCTCCGAGGCGATCTGAGCGGAGGGGGAGAGGATCAGGCACGTGTGGAGGCCAGGGGACTGGCACCGATGTTTGGGCCCCTGGACTGAGCAGGGGAAAGGGCTCTAACCCTTCCCGGGCCGACCTCCCAATCACAGGGCTGCTTTGCACCGTTTCTGCCTATTGGACCCTAGAGCCACCTCCTTGATGACACCTGTCCTGACACCCTCTGGCACACAGGCACCTGTTTTCCGGAAACTCCTCTCCTACCTCCTCTGACCTCCCCTTGGGGCACTGCTTACAGGCCCCGCTGCGTCTACAATGATCACGGTCTGGGTATGACCGTGATCTTAGGTGGCTGTGGTGGTCGCCCCTCGGTCCACCACAGGCCCTCAGGGTGTCCCAGAGAGGGGGGTGTCAGAGCAGGAGGACCCATCCTGCACTTGGGTCCCTGGGAAGGGAGGAAGCCTGCCAGGTGGCCTTTGGGGCAGGTGGCCACCACCAGCCTCAGAAAAGAGACTCCTGGCCATGGAATCAGCAGCTGGGCATAGTCAGGGGCTCATGGAGAAGGGAGGCAGGCTCACCTTCTGGGGAGGGTACTGCAGGGCCGGGATCTTCTCCTCCAGGTGGTCCAGGCCTCGGCAGGCCAGCTCGTTGGCAGCTATGACTGGAAGCAGAGGGCGGTGCTGGGGTGAGCCCGCCTCACACTGGGGAGCCTGGCAGTGGCCTCTGCGCCAAGGGAGGTGCCCGGGTCCCCCCAAACCCCCCACCTGCTCCCTCCAGAGCGTCACGGACCCTGCGGCCCTCTGCCGCCTCTGACTGCTGTGACACCTCGAGACCAGGCTGGCTTCTGCCACCTGTGTGGTCCCTGGACTCAGACAGCCCCCTCATCCCTGAGGCAGGTTCCTCATTGCCAGGTGTGGAGTAGCAGAGCCCACCTTGCAGGGGGTGAGGAGAAAGGACCAGGAACTGCGAGAACCAGCAACACATGCTGGGCCAGAGCAGAGGTGGGAGGGAAGGAGCGCAGCCCCTGGTGGCCCAGGCCCTTCCTCTGAGCCTGGGGACTGAGACGGGCAGCGGTGGGATCAGGTCAGGGTTAAAGGATATTCGTATATTGATTCTTCTGTGTGTGTCCCCAGAGTCTTACTCTTCTTCACACAGTTTTTAGCTGAGCGCCCAGGGAAGCGGCCCTGCAGCAGGCAGGAGGCAGGGCGGTGGCCCAGGGCCTGGCTCTTCCTTACCCTGCCCCTCCCGACCCCTCGGACCCCGGGGCCCTCCAGGGACGGGGCGGAGGCTAGGCTTCTTGGGGCTGCTGGGATTTCCCTTGGTCCGCGAGCACGGTGCCTTGGAGACCACACTTTCCAACGTGTGGGGGCCAGAAGGCTCTGACGGAGGCAGGGCTGGTGGCTCTCTGCTGCCCCGCCTGTTGTGAGCTGGCCCCTGCCCCTGCCCACCCTGCTGCCGGACTGGGAGGGGTGCCTGGTTGTCACACAGCTCTGCCTATCCTCTGGCCCATCACCGTTATCCTAGGAGCCAGCCAGGCACCCACAGGTGGAAGGAGATATGTCTACCTCTACACCTACATCTAGATCTACATCCGTACCGATCTACCCACCACATAGCCGTGCCATCTGTACCTGTAGACGAGAGGGCAATGTAGTGGGTCAGACAGACACAGGAGCACAGACAAGCAAGCTATCAGATGACCAGACAGACAGACAGGCAGGTGGACCCGCAGACCAGCATGAGGACTCACACTGGGTGGACAGCCTGCGGACCACGGGCTCCATGCCCCAGGCGGCCAGGGTGCTGGCGCCCTGCACCCCCTTCTCACAGGCGCTGCACACGGACGCCACCAGCGGGTGGGCCTCCCTGGCGCTGCTGTAGGTCTTCTGGACGCACCCACAGGCGCCGCTCACGGCGGGCAGCTGCAGGACCCGCTGCAGCACGTTCTCCTGCTCCTGCGGGGGTGGGGGGCGGGGGGCGGTGCTCAGGCTGCCCTTCGTTCCTCTCCCGTCTCCCGGGAGGGCGGCCCCAGAGCCACAAAGACCCCTGATGGGGTCTGCCTGGGTCCAAGTGACCCAGGAGCCTCCCAGCCCGCCTGACACACCTACGAGCATTGAGCAGCGTGTCAGCACACCGCCTAGTGTCTGTCAATCCTGCTTCAGGGGCCTCCTCTAGATGTCTCCCTGGTCTTATGGGGGCACGGCCAGCCTGCCTGCGCATGATGGTCCCACCGCCTGGGTCCCTGCTGGGAAGCTCCCTGGCTCCCCTCGGTCACGTCAGAAGCCGCCTTCCCCGGGCTGTCTCCACCGTCGTCACATGAGGCTGTGACCACGTGTGGACCTGTCCCCCCCCGCAGACAGTCATCTCTGTCGCCAGTGCCTGCCTCTGCTGCACGGCTGTGCCAGATGAACACCCGAACTGCGGTCAGGGCCACCCTAGCCAGCGTAAGCTTTGACCTGCCCAGCTGCAGTTGCACCGAGGCCTCGGGGGGCCTCTGCTGAGGGGCGCTCCCCATGCCTTCGCGGGGGGGGCTCGTCCCAGATGGCCCTGCGCCCCTCCTTGGACAGCACTGCCGAGCGAACCCCGCCCCACCCCCAGCTCCATCCTCTGGCCTCTGGCACAGCGCTGAGCCCCAACCATGCGGGGCCCACTGCCCTGCCGAGTGTGAAAGCAGACACGCCGCAGCTCCCGGACGGCCCGGCCTGCTCTGCTGACCATTCCTCTGGACACGCGGTGGTGCGTGTCCCATTCGGGGACAGCGCTCCAGGTCTGGGCCGGTGGGGCGCAGTCAAACGGCCACTTCTCTTTATTGGGGCACCGTGTTCTTACTCGTGCATTTTAACTTTGGCAGCGGTCATGTCATTCAGCTTTAGGTCATCCAGGAAGAGACACTTAGGAAGAGACACTAGTCTTTGAGCAAAAGAATGTGGATTCTCATCCCGCAGAGGGAACCGACACGTGCTCAGTGCCACACCTGCGCCCGGCGCTGACGGGGGACTTGGGTGACGTGAGTTACTTCGTTCTAACAGCGACGCCACGCTAACAGGTCACCACGGTGCTGGCGCAGGGGCAGAGTCAGGGACGGGAAGCGACTTACCCAGGTCACAGCTCATACTGGCAGGGCTGGGATTCTGACTCAAACGCTTTATCTGGCCTAAAACGATTTATCTGGGGTTTGTTGCAAAACAGTGCAAGGTGGGGGGACAGAAAGGTGTGCAGATGAGGCAGGACTGGCTATGGATTCATGTCTGCTGGGGAGAGTGGAGAGCAACACAGTCCATTTCTCTGACAGTTAAGAATTCTCCACATGACCTGGCTGGTGTGGCACAGCGGATAGGGCGCCGGCCTGTGAACCCAAAGGTCGCTGGTTCGATTCCCAGCCAGGGCACGTAACCAGGTTGCAAGCCAGGTGTCCCGTTGGAGGCAGGAGAAAGGCAGCCGTACACTGATGCTGCTCTTCCTTTCTTCCTCCCTCCCTGCCCTTCTCTCTGAAAATAATGAATAAAATCTTTTTAAAAAATGTGTTTGTTTTTTTTTTAATTCTCCCTATGAGAAGTAAAAGAGGAAAGTCCCAGGTCAGGCTCGGATGCTGCAGCTCTCTCCGTGGCTTTGAACTTGACACCGTTACCTGGTTCTGCAGGGGGCGGGCACGCGCCCACACTGCCGGGACAGTACCTAGCTCTCCATCCTGCAGGTGCTTTTGTCATGTGAACCGAAAAAAAGAGATGACGACTGTGAACGGAAGACATTCGCTTCAGGGGTATTTCAGGCAACGCCGAAGGGCACAGAGGTTCCGGGAAGAGTCTAACCCACCACCGTTCGGGTGGCTGACCAGGACCCTGGCCTTTTCAGGCCTCCGTGACGTCCATAATTCTGCACAAAAGCTCGCACGGCGATGCCTAGTGCTTAGTTCACGCCAGCTCGGGGCCAAACAAGCCACGGCGTCCCACGTCACAAGGGAAGCCGGGCTAGACACAGCACCGGGCACGCTGTCCTAGCCCCTCCCCACCCACGGCAGCACAGGTCCCGGAGGGGCTGCTGCCCCAGACCCCAGGGTACACAGAGCTCCCAGGGTGCACCTGAGGGGGCAGAGGAGGGTTTCTGCCTCAGTTCCCTTCTCCTCTCCCTCCCACCCAGTATTTGTCATTTTTCCTCCAAGTCTTTAGTTTTTAATAGCACGTTTGCCTCCCCCAGACCCTCAGGGCCCCTCACAATGTGGTGAGGGCAAGAATGAAGGTATAATACTCCGTGAACGTCAAGGTCATCTAGATGCATGTTGCTCCAAGGCCCCTGAGCCCCTCTCTCCTGGCTTCTTCCCACCCCGCTGCCCACAGCCCCAGATTACTTACGGGGCGGTCTCCGTCCAGCAAGGTCGGGCCTTTGTTGACTGCCATGGTAGCTGGTCGCGCTGCAAAGCAGAGGGTCCGGTCTGTCAGTGAACCCTCAGCGTCAGAACCCCGGGTCAGACCCCACCTCCCCTGGCCTCCTACGGGGCCGAGGCCACCTGGGAGCTAAGCACCCGAACAGAAGGCACGAGAGAGATGGGGGACATCACCCAAGTCCCACGGGGATGAGGTGCCCCCAGCCGGCTTGTCGGGATGGATGCTTCTCACAAGGGTTCAGGGCAAGAAGGGAGAAGCGAAGGGGCTTTTCGCATGAAGAGGTTTTAGGTGAAGTTTACAGGCCCTTAGGCGAGGGACCAGAACAGACTAGAACAGGTTTCAGGTTCAGTCTTGGCTTTCTTTTTCAGGGAAAAGGCCTGCCTGAAATCCTCCCTTTTGAAGCAAGCATCTCGGCCAGTCCTGCCCTCTGTGCTCACCGGGTGGGAAAGGAGCCACTGTGACCCGCTGTGCCAGCTTCTTTCTGGACAAGCCCGTGGCCCCGGACCACTCCCTGTATGCTACTGCCCATTCCCCTTGCCTCTTCATGCTCCACAAAATACCTGGCGACCCTGACCCTCAACTTCCTCCCTTTAGCTCTCAGAGCCCAACCAGGTAAGGCAGGTAAGGCAGGGTCCCAGGACCCCCACTCACCCTCACCGATGCCGCCTCTGTCCTGGAGCCCAGGCTGCAGTGTCACCTCCGGCAGAAACAGTCACAGCAGCGCCGAGAAGTCTTGGGCAAGACCCCCAGCACCTCCCAGCCGGGGGCGGGCAGAGGAGGCAGCCTGGTCAGTGGCTGTCGGCGATGTGACCGGAGGTCCCCGGGGCATAGCCTCCCTTCTGCCAGGTTCAGCCAACTAGGAGGGAGGTGCATTTCGGAGCCAGCGCAGGCTGTTCCAGGGCCACGAAGGATCACTTCTGTAGCATTTCCCACCCTCTGGTCGCAAGCCCTATTTTCCAGAAACAAGGGGGTGCATGTTAAACTCATAAACTGTGCCGCCCGGAGGGCCCTGCAGGTCCGTTTCCCACCCCACCCCCCAGTCCTCACTCTCGGGAGGGAACGCTGAACAGTGAGATTTCACCCCTACCTGGGGATGAAGGGCAACTGCTCTCAGGGAAGGAGGGGCTCCCCGACAGTCTAGCCTTTGAGGGGGCCATTTTAACCTCTGTAAACTTCTAGATCTCAGGGTGCACTGAACTCCGCCTGGTCGGGAACACCCAATGCTGACCAGGGTCCTGCTGCCGCCCCCAAAAGCGACAGCAGCCTTGCACCACTTCCTTAGCAGGCGGCCAGGCCCAGCTCCTGACGCACACGCTGCAGGACTGCGGGGTGACCAGCTTCCAGCCTGCCTGAGGGGGGGGTCTTTCCGCCACCACGGGGAGCAGCAGAGCAGAACTCACTTCCCTGGCAGTCGGTACAATTACATCCGTCGTAGACTCGGAATGGTGCACTGCGGGCAACGGCGGGAGAACAGAGGTTTACAGCAGATCTTTGGCCGCTGGTTCTGTCTCTGATACAATAAAGCGGGGAACGAGAAGTCGGGAGAGGGAGCCGCCAAAGGAAGTATGTATAAATTCTGCTACATTTCCTACTTAGGGCTCCAACCGGACTTCCAAAACACCAGCCCGCAATGGGGAGGACGGGAAGGATCTCAAGCAGCAGCCTCTGCCCCATCTCCACGTTGGCACAGATGACCCACCCGGCCGCGCCTGGAGGGCAAACCTGGAGCAAAGGGCAGTGTTCCGCCTTTGGCCAAGTGGCTGCGGGACAGAGGGAAGCCGGGCTCTGTGCCTGCAGGTCTGCTGACAAGGGCTGTCCTTGGCCACCGCCGCTGCAAGGCCAGAACAGGGGTGAGAGGTGAGCGTGGGGAAAGGGCCACCGGGTCCCTGGGGAAGGGCCTGTTCCCTGGTGGCCACCTCAGGGACACAGTTACCTTCCTGCCCTCCCCAGCCAGCCCCACGTGTCCGCCACCCCCCGCGGGAGAGCACAGTGGGTCACCAAATCAGGCACAGCACCTGAGTATCCATGACTGAAGAGGAAGTTCTCAGGCAACAAGTTCGGCCATGACTGTACTGGCCTGGACCTCTGTTGGGGGCGTCTTTGCATTTAAACTGCTCATGACCGTGGAGGCTCAAAGGGGGAGAGGTAATTAAAATAAGACGCACGGGGAGGAAGGGAGGTCCCAGGGCACACGGATTCCAGGTTTCTTCCCTAGTTTCTGTAAAAGGCTTGTTCTCAAACTCCCTGCCACCCGCCCTGACTTGGAGAGGACAATAGGGCCACCGTGGGTACCACTGGACAGGTCCCCCGGCAGGAGCCAAACCCCAAGGCTGGGCTGATACAGGGACCCTCTTCCGGGCAGTGGTCTCGATGGGGACACCTTAGGGGTCTTTCAACCCAGGTGGTCTGCATCTAAATCCTTCCTCCTCCTCAGCCCGGGTCTCCGGGTCACTCTGCCCTCCGTTGACTCTGTTAACACCGCCCCTGGGCTGCCTTCCTTCTGACCCTTCTCCGTTCCCAGAACACACTCTCAGATACACGAGTCAGTTTTGTCTAGGAATTTAATGAGACGTAATTACAGTAGAGGATCTGGACAAAGGAAAGACTGGTGATGACACTTATTTGCCCTCAGCTAGCAGCTTTCATTTCTCTTAAAATTCCCAAAATGGTCTTGCTCAAAGCCCCTACCTCGATCACTTTAAAATGAAGGAGCCAAGGACCTGAGCTACTTCTTAAGAAGCTCATCACATTCGTGGGGGTTACTTAGTGCCTTTCTCCCTCGTTCCCGCTCGGACAGACGGCCCCTGCACCTGTCCCCACCGGCTTCCTCTGGAGGACCTGTGATCACCAGTGAGGGTCCAGCACCGAGGTGGGAACAGGAGCCGGTGGCCTTGACTCGATTCGAATGTCCCCTCTGAGAAGCCCCCGGCTCCTCCGGCCCCACTGGGAAGGTCTGACTTTCCCGGAGCTGCAGCCTCCCACGTTCAGAGCATTCGTGAACCTCAAAGGCATGAACTTGGATGAAAACGAAGGAGGAACTGCCCGATCTGTCATATGGCTTTCCATGGAACAACCTAGCTAGCACGTCTAGACACAGTTTTAATTTCTGCAGGAAACAGAAACCACTGACCATCGCAGGTTCTCAAAGAGGCTTCCGCAGAGGCCCCGGCTCCCAGTCCCCGGGAAGGCAGGGACCTGTCAAGTCAGGGACACGAGGTTCTGGCCTCGGTGTTGTTAAACCTCGGTTTCCTCACCTGCCACAAGCTCCCTGCAGGCACCCGTTGTGACCTCCCCCGTTATCTTACCCCTCCCCCCACACCCTGGCAGTGGCCTCTGTGGAGGACGGGCCTCTACGGAGTCCGAGGGCTGAGAATCAGGCCTCTGCTGTAGTCGGGCAAAAGCAGGGGGTTCTGGAGCCCCAAAGTTCCCGTGTATTATTAGTGTGCGTTTGTTTGGGCCCTTTTGAATTTTTTTTTCCATTTCTATTCATTCAGCAAACTAAGCTCCTACTATAATATGTGCATAAGAGCGGCTCAATGAATGAATATTGGATGAGAAGAGAAATACTCAGAATTTCACAAGTCACCCCAGCCTTCCAGAAAGCACATGTGAACCTTCCTGCACCCCCCTTCCTGGCCCGGCCTCTGCTCACACGCTAACTGCCCTCGTGAACAGGTCTGAAAGCGCAGTGTGGCATGGTCTATACCTAAGGCCAACGTCCGCTCCACTAGGAGCTGCCAGTCTTTGGCCGGAGCCTGCCTCAGGGGGTCTGCAGCCTCCAGCGAGGCCAGGCCACAGTGATGATGCCGGCTACGGAGGACACCAGCCCTCCCAGGCCAATGACACCAGGGTTGGACTTATAGATGCCCAGCTGGTCCAGCGGGTTCAGGACATCACAGAGGTTCTTCACCGTGTCCAGGAGCAAGGGAGGGTGCTTGCGCAGAGAGTGGAACAAGAGCAGGAGGAAGGACTGGAGCCATTCTGTCTCCTCGTCGGCCACGCTGTACCCCAGAGGATCCCGGGAGGACGACCTCTCGCCCTCCGCCCTGTCCTGTGCCAGCTGCTCCATCCGCAGGGAAATTTCGTACGCGTCCCTGAGCAGGCTCAGCAGGAGGGAGTAGAGGTAATGGCGAGCGGCCCACAGGCGCCATTTCCCTTTGTCCACGCCGGGGGCGAGCCCTACGCTCCTGGCCCAGAGCACGGAGTCACAGATGAAATACAGCACCCGGTTCAGGTTGGCAAACGTCAGGCAGAGGCGGGGCACCGGGTCCGAGGCATGAATGCTCCGCTGGGTGGCCTGCACGGCGTGCACCACGTTGCCCAGCCTGAACCCTGCAGGAAGAAGCCACAGCAGCGCGCGGTTACATCACCAGCGCGGGGCCCATCAGGGTGCGAGGCCAGCGCTGGTCTCTAAAAACATGTGAGTCCCGATCTTTACTCAGAGAAGGTTATGGGCACCTAAAGTGACCCTGGAAGGCACAGACACAGCAAGACGCAATGTTCACGCTGCCCCAGCAAGGGCAACCGCGAGTGTGCTAGGCCAGCTTCTTTGGAAGAGGGGCGTTGACACCAATGCCAGATGCCATGTTCTTCTGGACAGTCTGAGGCCTTACATTTTTTTTTTTTTTAAGATTTTATTTTTAATTATTTTTAGAAAGAGGGGAAGAGAGAGAGGCAGAGAGGGAGAGAGACATCAATGTATGGTTGCTTTTCACCTGCCTCCAGCCACAGACCTGACTGGAGACCTGTTTTGCAACCCTGTTATGTGCCCTGGCTGGGGAATCGAACCTGCGACCTTTGGGTTGGTAGGCCGGTGCCTTATCCATTGTGCTACCAGCCAGCTGAGGCCTTACATTTTATTTATTGTTACTTCCCACACAAAAGATGGCTTTAAAAAGAAAACATCAATTTGCCATTTCTCTGGAAACCCCCTTGGACTCCCTACTGCAAAGAATACAAAACAAGTAAAGATGGCAGGATGTAGGGATAGAACTACTAATACTACTGTCATGTGTTGTCAACCGCCTAGTTGAATTAAACCAATCGTTGCAAGGCAGGTCCGGTCTGAGCATGGAATTCAGTCAGTCAGGGGTGTAGCCACTGAATATTTAGGCATCAAACAAACGCTCAGAATGAGTTCTGGTCCTGAACGTTAGAAAGGCATGGAAGTACTCTCTTTCAAGGACTACGTCTTAGACCCAGCAAAAGCTTTGGAGCAGCTACCCTCAGGAAACGTCTAACCTGAGAAGAATGTTCAGAATTATTTTTATCAAAAATAACACAAAACAAAACATGTAATGGATAATCCTGGGTTCCACTTCTGGTTCCTGCACTAGCTGACTAAGTGGCCCTGGCAAAGTCTTTTCTGGACTCCAGAGGCTGGTGGCTGCTGAGGGACCTTGAGTGCCACCATCCTAAAGAAATGTGAGGGCATCTATTCTTGGCCTTCGAAGCCACCCAGAAAGGTCACCTGCCCTTCCCATCCCGCCTGACAACTTGAGTCTCCTCTGGTCAAACTAGTTTTCTTTTTTTCTTTTCTTAAAATATTTTATTCATTATTCTTAGAAAAGGGCAAGACAGGAGGAAGGAAGGGAGAGAAGCATCAATATATGGTTGCCTTTCACCTGCCTCCAGCTACAGACCTGGCTGGGGACCTGGCTTGCAACCTGGTTACGTGCCCTGGCTGGGAATCAAACCAGCAGCCTTTGGGTTTGCAGGCCTGAGCCAATCCACTGTGCCGCCAGCCAGGGCCTGGTCAAACCAGTTTTCTCACTGGTCCTCCATCACGAATGTTTCCTCACATCTGAGCCTTCACTGGAGGACACTGCTCTTCCGGAACACTCTTCCGCCTCTCGCCAGCCACGCCTCGAGTTCCACCGCCTCCGAAACACCTTTTTTCCCCTCTACCAACATATCTGGCACTAAATCTGAATTGTTATTTATACCATGTGACCTTAGTTCTCCCACAAGGCTCAGACAATGACTCTATGAAGTAGGTAGATGCTCATGAACAAATTGCTCAGCCTCTGATTTCCACACTCCATCTGACACCTCCGCTACGGGCTGGAGCAACACCTGGCTCTCCTCTAACATCCAGGACTCAGGCCCACAATCGTTACTGGGGACTTGGGATTGACCAGCATGCCTTCTCAGTCAAGGGAATTAAAGGAACATAAAACCCTGGCTGCACTTTTTGCCTTTAACAGGAAGCCACACCACGCACGGTCTAAGGAAATGTACCTGTTCCCGTGCTCTAGCAGCCCCTCAGGAGAAGGAGGGGAAAGGCAGAGGGTCCAGGACACAGCTAGTCTGCTCTTGGACAGAATACAAATAGCCCAGAAACCAGGCGCTCAGGCCAAAACACTGCGCCTCGAAGAACTAAAGGCGAACTAACGCAGGGCAGGCCCGCAGTTCTGATGAACCATAAGGGAGGCTGGAGCCCACGTGACCAAGGCAGGGTGTTTGCCAAGGGTCCGCAAACCCAACTGATGAGCAGAAATGAAGGATCTAGGGAGCGTTTTGCGAATTACAGCGTCTGAGGACCTGAACCAGGAGTCGCTGTGCCTGGGAAGACAGGGTACTTACATTTACGGCCAGTGCTCACACTAGACTCCAGGTTCTTGAGCTTCATTACCACCTTCTCTTTGTCAGGTTTACCCTCTAACAAATATCTAAGCAACATGCATGTGTACTGAGTGGCTCTGAAATGAAAAAAAAAAAAAAATGAGGACAGTGACTTACAAGCCAAATAAAACTGATTCATGAAGTAAGTAAAGGAGAAACATGTCTTGCCAAAGGCAGAGTTTCCAAGACAATGTCTCACACAAGCAGCCCTTACAAGAGCAAAATTCTGCAATAGTTGCTCCACTGGGCCGAAGGGTAGGACCCATAATGGGAAGGGGGCAGCACTGGGGCCTTCTGCTGGCGTGGAGTGGGGGTCACAGTGGTAAAGGGCACCAACCCCCCCACCACACACACACACACACACACACACACACACACAGAGAGAGAGAGGCACACGCACACTGAGAGTCAGTCTTTATGTTCTCAAGTGTGGAATGATTTGGCAAATTTCTAAAATGAACTTTTCAGCTGCAGTACCCAAGTGCTGATGTGAACGGAGACACACTCCAACTAGAGCCAAAGGCCAAGTCCACAGTGGGCACCCAGCTTCACTTTTCCTAAGGACCAAATGCACACCAATGCTTAACTAAGTTAGAGATCTGTCTTTCAAAACCAACTAGCACTTTATGCTAAAGGCAGACAGACTCCTGTTTAATAATAATGAACACTCAAGAAAGTGATCACTGTCATGACTACAAATGAGAACTTGTGTAACCCAGACCGAACACCTAAATGCAGTTATAAAGCAGGTGCCTGCCTCCTGCTGCCCTGTGACTGCATTTGAACCCTGTGTGCTAGGAATATTACTCTTGTTGGGCAGAGAAACTTTCCTCTACCCTCAAGGTTCTTTTGGCTGGTCTAGTAAATCTAGAGACAGGTTAACAAGAGAAAATTACCACATTAAATTGTGAGTGTTCGCAGGGAAACCCCACATACATGAAACACTCAGGCACACAAAGGGAAACAGGTGTGTTTGACATTCTGAGCTAAGGATGCGGTAAGGTACCTCGGGGCTTTAGAGGTGAAGAAGGTCCTTTCAGGACAGGAAGATGCACGGACGTTCAATAATTAGACGTTTGCCCTGCCCTATAGGTAGGTTGTAAAAAGTCATTTCTGGTGACAGCTCTTATTACAGGTGAGGTGCCTAATTTAAACTCTTCTAAGTAGTGAAGGGGGTGGGGCAGAAGTTTCTCTTGCACCCAGGGGTATTGGTTGCTTGTAGCTCAAGATCACCCATGTAGCAGAGGCATATCTTGGGGGGATGTCCTATACTCACAATTCAAATGTAGCACATTTCCCCCACTAGTGAACTTGTTATTGGGGATGAAGTAAGAAATAATCACACCCTCTTAAAGTATGCTTCCGGGCCACAGGCCACACTCTCAAGATTTGGTCTAGCGAAAAGGAATGTGTGCTAACACAAGGCACCGCTTTGTGAACGCCAGCATGCTGCTGGAAGCTACACATTAGCCCAGAGGACCGGGCAGCGAGGGCGAGAGCCTCTGGTCTTGCTGAGTAAGTGCATCCTGAATAATTCTTCCACTAGCCAGCCTTGCGGATGATCTTGCAGGCTACAGTCTGGAGGCTCCTTTTAGCATGAAGCTTTGCATATAATGCAACCATTTTTTCCTAAATCTTTCAAATGAAGGAGACAGGTTGCAAGCCAGGTCTCCAGCCAGCTCTGTAGCTGGAAGCAGGTGAAAGGCAACCATACATGGATGTCTCTCTCCCTCTCTGCCTCGCTCCCTTCTCCTGTCTCAAAAAAAAAAAAAAAAAAAAACAACAACAACAACAACAAAACAAAACAAAAAAAGAAGAAGAAGAAGAAGGAGAGAGGTCGTTTGGCTTGGCAGTTCAAGAGGGGGCCCCTGGAGTCCTCTGTGAACATTTCCATCTCTCAGCTGTGCCACTTAAACCTTCTGCTTCCTTTTCTCCCTCTGAGAAACTCCTCTGAGGCCGGTTTTCGAGCCTCTTGTTCAGAGGGTTGGGGGGGGGGGCGTGACCCACTGAAAACGACACCTGGTCTAGCATCGCTTCCCCCAAGTCTCATCACCAGGGCTCATCGCACCGGTCTGTTTGCATTAGCGCTTGACAAAGAGGAAAAGCTGTTCCATCAAACTGTAACTTGGTTTTTTTTTTTTTTTTTTAATTATTGAGCAAGAGGCAACCAAAAAGTACACCAGGAACTAATCAGTATGGAAGCCACCAGCCCCCTCCGGTGGCCCAGCACGTGCGCAGGTGCTGGTCCTTCTGCCCCGCTCTGGCCGCGCTTTGGTTCCCATTCCGGTTCCCAAAACTCCCACCGAGGCCCGCGGTTCCCCACGTGCCGGTCACACGCTGCGTGAAGCCACAGCCAACGGCTCGGTTCCCTCGCCACAAAGGCCAACCCAAAGCTTGTCTGCGGCGAGGTCAGGCTCACTGATTTGTGCAGAGAGCGGCAAGAACACGTCGGTTGCCTCTCGCAGGCGCCCAGACGGGGACCGAACCCGCGCCACTGGGTTTCCGGGATGCGGCTCCAACTAACCGAGCCGGGTGAAAACAGGCAGCAGAGCTCGGAGCTGGCTGGGCGGCGCACACAGCTTCCCCAGGTCCGGAGAGGGGAACGCCCCTGGGTGAGTTGGCAGCGGCGCGGGGCCCCGACAGCCCCACGGAAACTCACGGTCGGGCGCGCTGGGGTGGGCGGAGGGGCAGCGCCGGGCCGCGGGCACCGACTCACCTGAAGAGCCGGTCCCGGCCCTGAGTCTGGTTGGTGAAGCGGGTGAAGGCCTCCATGGTATCCGGCAGCAGCCGAGCGACCTACCGACTCCGCACGGCCACCTGTCACCGCAAGAGGGTTGCGCTCCGGCTGCGGGTGGGGTCCGGTCACCCCGTGCTCCGAGCTCGCGCACCTTCCAGGCAGCGCTCCCGGCGTGAGCTTCCGGTCAGGGCCGGAAGTTGTGGTTACTAAGGCGACGCGACGCTGCCGGCCAGGTGAGCTAAACCCCTTTTCGGCTCTCTGCGGCGCAGCCCCTTCTCACGTGTCCTGGGGCTCCCCCTATATCCAGGATCTCCTAGAGGGGCTCTGGGGGTCGGTCCCCCGGGTTCCCGGGGTGCCCCGCGTCTCTCCGCGGATCCCAGGCCCCGAGGAGCCCCAGGTGGGGTCCCGAAGGGAGGTTCTCCTGGACTGCTTGGGCACTGAAGGGCCTGATAATTTCCCAGGTCTGTGCCTCAAGCCACAGCAGCTCCGGGTCTGGGGAAGCACACGGTTAGAGCAGAGATGAGCCAGTCCGCGGAGCGTGTTTCTAGCAGGAGAGCCGGGTAAAGCGCGAGGAATTTCAGGTTATGATTACGGAGCGCGGAGTGACGGTCGCCCCTGGAGGAAGCCCTAAAAACGGTCAATGTGAACAAAGTGGGGGCAACAATTGATTACAGTGACCCTGAACGACGACTGAACGTTCCTCCTGGGGGGCTTGGAAGACATGGTACCCCATCCATTTCACAGCAACAATTTTATAAAATGCCCCCCCTATAACCACAAGGCAAGGTCGCAGCCTATTCTTGTAACTTTGAGTCCCTTGCTCAGCCTGCCCCGAACACTCGCAGGCCTGGGGACAGCGGTGCAAATAGACACCCACATGCCATACAGTTAAATATTTTAAAGTCTCAAATCAAAGTAACACATTGTTAAGTAAATACCTTCTGTGCTACTGATCCAAGTCCCTGGAAGAGAGCTAGAGAATTTTCCAAGTCCATATCCCAGGGCAAGGTAGTACTGCAAGAAAACAAGAATTTGCTGAATGCTGGCCCTGGACCCGGCACAGAGCTAAGCTCTGGACCTCGGGTATTAGGGTAACAGGGGAAAGAGTGAATAGGTAAACACAACACAAATTAGCAGTTACTGGAAGTGCTTGAAATGCCTCTGGTTGGAGGTGAGGGTAAGGGAAAAGAAGTCATGTCTCATGACTCACCTAGCTGGAGCACAGCCATCGGCAGAGAAGCGGGAACCAGGAGAAGCCGTGAGGAGTGGGAGAGGGGGTGTATTCACTTTGGGATAAAACACCAGCCTCTGCCTTATCAGGAGGTAAAGAGAGGCAACAAGGCTGCCAGCTTCCTTTGCTTCCATCCTAGACACCTCTTGTGCTGGCCTGGAAAATGTGAATAGTCCACACCTGTCTCTGCTGATGTCCTTAGCAACATGAAGAGCCTGTGCTAGGGCCCTGGCAGGTTTATAGCACCGTCCCGATACGCCAAGGTTGTGGGTTTGATTCCCAGTCAGGGCACATACAAGAATCAGCCAATGAATGCATCAGTAAGTGGAACAACAAATCAAGGTTTCTCTTTCTAAAATAATTTTTTTTTAATTTGAAAGAAAAAAAGAACATATCTTCGTAATGTGGTAATCCAGTAATAACTATGGCAAGTGCCAGTCTCTAGAATAAATAATCCCCATAGATTATTGTGCTAGAGAAGGTGACACTGTTGTCACTTCCCCATTTTTTAAAGAGGTTTTTTGTTTGTTCTTTAAAAGATTTTATTTTTAGAAAGAAGGGAAGGGAGGGAGGAAGAAAGGGAGAGAAACATCAACGTATGGTTTCCTTTCACCTGTGGACCTGGCTGGAGACCTGATTTACAACCTGGGAATGTGCCCTGACTGGGAATCGAACCAGCGACCCTTGGGTTCACAGGCCGGTACTCAATCCACTGAGCCACCAGCCAGGACTACTCCCCCATTTTCTCAAAGCACCTTTACTTACTCCCTTTATCAGCTCTTTAGAGCCACACAGCGGGGTCCCAGGGCCACCCTCTGGGATGTCATCTCCCCTGGGAACTCGGGCTCAGAAGAAGAGGCTGCCCCTGGGACTGCTGGAGCTGCCACCCCCAGCAGAGAAGGACTGGTCCAAGGACGATGAAGAGGATTATGTCTTCAGGGATCCAGGCCAGGGACTGGACTCCCTGCCTCAGCCGTATCGAATGATCAACAAGATGGTGAACCTTCTGTTTGACCGGTCGTGGGAAATTATTGAGGAGAGGGAGGGGCTGCGGGAGGCCAATCTCAGCCGAATCCAGCCCATCGCCTACCCTCCGGTTTTCCAGAGCAAGGTATGGGGCAGCTGACCAGGAATCCCTGTGTTCTCAGTGGAGGGTTGCTAAACGAAAACACCTTATCCGGGGAACTTCCTACCAAGAACCTTCATGCAGTAAGCTGCACAGCTGCAGGACGCCAGGCGTGCTGACGCTTGGGGCAGTGGGTGTTCTCACAAGCTAAGGATGATGCAGAAGGTCTTTCACATTCAGCTGCGGCCATTTTTACATCTCTGAATGTAGTAATCAGCCTCTTGTGGGATGGTGGAGAATCTGCCAGTGTCTCAGCTAGCTCAGGAAACCGGGGCACTTGTCCCCTCCTCACAGGGCCCATGACCATGTCAGTGTAGTGAACGCCCATTTATGTGACACTTCTTTGCGTTCTCTGGCCCTTTCCCCTGACAGCGGAGTGCTACGCCTCCTTGATGTGTGGACAAGATATTTAGCTGAGCCCTGTGTTTGGGGATGATACTCTATTGAGGATAGGCCCATATACATCGCTCTTCGAAATGGTAGCTTATATTCTTTGCAGACTGTGACAGCCGAAGAGCATTCCTTTTCTCTTTTTCTTTTCTCGCAGCTCAGCAAAATGCCCAATTGTATGGCTATTTCCCAGGACTATGTGTTTATTGGAGCAGCTAAAGGATTCTCCATCTATAATCTGTATGATGCCAAACGCGTATGTGCTTGGGATAAACTGAAGGTTGAAGTCACATCCATTTGGGCCACAGATTTGGGGAGTGAAATACTCATTGCCCCTGTGGATGAAATGGGTACTTGTTCTTCATCTTCCTTTGAGCTTAATTTATATGTACCTATAGACTGTTGTTCAGTTGCATTCCCTTCCCAGGTGCAGGCAAGGCCAGACGAGATCAGTTGTCTGTGATCACATAGCATGGTAGCAACAAAGATCCATGAAAGAGTATGGTGTGCCCAGCTCTCTTCCACCATTTCCCATATTTGGCCCATTTACATGTGCCCAGCTTTGAGGCCCCTGCAGTGGAGATGCTGACACCTGGGGGAGGAAGAGGGTCCAGTCATGCTGTATCTGGTTGTGGGGGACCCTGACCTGCAGAGATCCCTCGATGAAATTAATACTTCCCAGGCAGCTTGTGCTGGGAAGAGAAGGCTGGCCAGTGTCTGATTGACAAAGGCTGCGTCTTCCTACCTCCAAAGGTTTTTATATTGATCCCACAAGGTTGGGGGTGCACATATACCCTACAATTCATTACCACAGAAAAATATCCCAAAGGAAAGGAGTTTTAAATTTAGATAAAGTGACACTGAGAACTCCAGGTGGTTAATACAGTTTTAGGGAGGGTGAGATTACATGTGGGTGAAGGTTTTAACATTTGCTGTAGATACGATAAGTAAGTCTAGGAAGTTTAGGTCACAGGCCCAGACTTCAGAGGACCTGTGGAACACGTTCAAGGCCAGATTCCCACCTGTATGCTCCCAGCTTTCCTGGCTTTCCAGTCAGGTCTTACAGGCTTGACCTGGCCTGTGTGGGGCTCTGTGCCCCGACACCTTCCCAGGGGGACCCTGACCTCTGGTCAGCTGCACATCCAGGTGAGCCTCAGTGTGATGAATTTGAGGGCAGAGGGTGGCTGGGTTGTCCCCAGCATGCCCATGGTCACAGAGCAAGTATCCCATGGATGTCACTGGTGAGCCATTTGCCTTTTGCAAGGTCTGTGTTATGGGTGGAGGGGAGATTATGAGTGTCTGGGAGGCACCCGAAGAAAGAGGCAGAAGTCAGGGTGGATAAGGATCCTGCAGCAGGGCCCGCAGCTTAAACAGGAATTAAGAATGACAGCGATTGCTTATTAAATCAACAAAATCCTTTCCCTTGAAGGATCTGTGAACTCCCTAGAGGAACAGAAAACACCCACAGGGAACAGGTGGATAACAGTGGGAGGCAGTATGGGATGGTGACCAACTCAGGGGACAGAAGTCAAGGAGGGGACCAGTGTGACCAGAGGGCTCAAGGGAGGCTCCGAGGAAAAGAGGACAGGGCCAGGGTGGGCCGAGGGGACCAGGAGACAGAACCACCTGGATGTTTCCAGTTCAGGGGGAGGAAGGCAGCAAGGCCGGTGCTGAGGCTGGCGGCGGCCTAAGGATGCATGAGTTTAGATGACAAGGTCAGAAAGTCCAAGAGAAAGTTCAGCTCCTCTTTGCTCACTGCTCTGTCTTATGCTCTTACTTACTTTTTCGTTTCAGGTATCGTTAGACTGTTCTATCTCTGTAAGGATGGTCTTTTCTTCATCAAAACCATCAATGAAGTGGTAAGTTCCTATAGGTCCACAAACTGTAGCAAGCCAAATGTTTTTTTTTTTTTTTTTTTTTTTAATTTATTTTTAGGGAGAGGGGAAGGGACAGAGAAAGAGGGAGAGAGGCATCAATGTGTGGTTGCCACTCATGTGCCCCTAATTGGGGACCTGGTCCGCAACTCAGGCATGTACCCTGGCTGGGAATTGAACCAGCAATCCTTTGGTTTACAGGCTGGCACACAATCCACTGAGCCACACCAGCTATGGCAAATTGACTTTTTAAATATTAATTTTTTTATTGATTTTTTTTTTTTTTAGAGAAAGAAAAGAAACAGGGTGGTGGGGGTGGAGAGAAACTTCAATTTGTTATTCCACTTAATGATGCCTTCATTGGTTGGTTCTTATCTGTGCCTGTGCCCTGGGTAGGGACTGAACCTACAACCTTGGGGAATTGCCATGATGCTCCAACCAATGAACGGAGCTACCCGCCCAGGGCCGGCATGCCTGAACTCCTGGAAGGGCTTCAGTTCCTGGGTGAGAACAGACCCACCCTGACACCACCGCTCCACCACAGGTGGCCCTGCTCTAGCAGCCTCTGTCTCCTTTTCAGGATGACACTAGCAAGCACACGCCCTGTGTAAAGATGGAGGTCTCTCATGGAGGGGACTTCGCAGCCTTCCTCCTACAAGGCAAGACTAACCAAGAAAGGCCAGATCCGCAGTCTCCTCTAGATAAGCACCCCCCGCCCCCCGCCCCTTCATCAGAAGTAACTTACAAGCAATTGCAAAGACCCAGCTCCCCACACCCTTCAGCCGGCTTCCCCAGCACCATGTTTAACACAACATAACAAATGGTGCATTTGTCAGAAGTAAGTGAATAACCTTTGGTAAAATACTATTAATGATGGAATTTTTTTTTCCAAATTTCACCAGTTTTTCTAATAATCTGATTTTTTTGCCCCCACGGTCCATCTAGGATACCACACTGCACTCAGCCATCAAGCCTCCTTAGTCCACTCCTATCTGTGATAGTGCGTGGGGTCTTACCTGGTTTTTCATGACCCTGAAAGGCTGAAGAGTACCGGTCAGATGTTTCACGCATAGTCCCTGAATTTCAGTTTGTCTGAATTTTCCTCAGGATTCAGCTGGGGATAAGGGTTGGGGGATGGGACACAGAGGCGAAGGGCCTTTCTCAACACTTCACGTCAGGGGTGTGGGGTGGCAGCGTGGCTCACAGTGCCGCTGTCAGGCCTGGCCCTTCAGGTGGCGTCTGCCAGGTTCCCCCTCTGCTGAGCCACGTTTTCCCCGGTCCCAGCTCTGTTAGAAGCAAGGCACAAAGTCCAGGCCACACCTGAAAGGGAGAGGATTCACACACCACCTGCTGGTGGGGGGCAGGGCACAGAATTTGAGGTTACACGTTGAAACTACCACAGTGCCTGATAAACACTTGGGGGAGATACTGTGAGCCCCCCGCAAAGATCTTGTTTCTCCTTGGAGCTGTGCCCACCAGCTTTAGCGTTCATCACGGGGTCTTGCCTGCTGCAATTGTCATTCTGGTCATAAAACACATTTTTTCCAAATGGACTGTTAGCTTGATTTTAGCTCTTAAAATATCTAGACAAAGGGTTTGTGGGCCTTTTTTTTTTTTTTAAAGATTTTATTTCACCATTTTCAGAAAGAGGGGAAGGGAGAGAGGCAGAGAGGAAGAGAGACATTGATGTATGGTTGCTTTTCACCTGCCTCCAGCCACAGACCTGACTGGAGACCTGGTTTGCAACCTGGTTATGTGCCCTGGCTGGGGAATCGAACCTGCGACCTTTGGGTTTGCAGGCCGGCGCCTTAACCACTGTGCTACCAGCCAGGTATTGTGGGCCTTTTTTAACATTCTTGTCCAGATCCCTCCAGGGCTGAGTGCTGGGGAAGGGCGCATGCTTTACAAGACTGTCTTGCAGGTCAGGAAGCTCATAGTCCAAAGTGGTTTCCTAGGGCTGCTGGAACCAGGAGCCACAGCTGGCTGGCTTAACACAACAAATGCTTATTTCCAGATGATCACAGTTTTAGGAAACCTTTAGCCAGGAACCGCATGGGAAAGCAGCCCTCCCCAGGTTGGCAGGTATTCAGCAGGGAAGCTGGGCCTACTTTTATGACAGGATGACAGTCCCCATGGGTCGTCATCTCTTCCGATTCTGGTCAGAAGAATTCTCTGGAAGCACCTCTCCCAGTTCTAACCCTTCTCAGCCACCCACACCCCGGTGAATTTACCGGTAGGACCCATGACCACAGAGGGCCAGCCCTGCAGGCCTAGTTAGAAAGCATGAGTCGTCCCTGCAGGCATGGTGGCTTCAGGGGGGAGCCTAGCTCTCTGGGGGTGAGGCCCCTGCCGCCCCGAGGTGTCTGGGTCAGGGGTCCTGCGGAGACAGGCCAGTCCTCAGGGGACACTTGGCGCCCGCCTGCCGTTGCTCAGGCTCCTTGGTTTCCCAACGCAGGAGTGGGGGACACTTGGCTGGATGTGTACAGATTGCCCAAGGAGTCTTGGCTCAAGGAAGTGGAACACCCCCAAGCCACTGCGAACCCAAAGAAAAAAGTCAGACAGCCGCAGCTGGTAGGAAACATGGGTTTTTAACTGCCGTGTTCCTCCCTGCCCTGGCCCCAGCCTGCACCCTCCTTGGAAATTCAAGATGGATGGGGCCTTGGGAGGCAGTGAGAGGACCACGGCACACCAGCGACCTTTCAGTCCACTGAGCCACCCCAGCCAGGGCTCTACCATTCCCGTTTAGTTTTCTGTGATCCCCGGGCCTTGTGCCAGGTCTTTAAAATATAGTTCCTTGCTAAGTATTATTTTACGACAATTTGCTCTTCTATCCAATGGGCACTGATTATTTTTAACAATGAATGCAAATGAGTATGCCCCTTTAAAACCTATTGTATTAGGACTCACGGCTTCTGAAAGGATTAACGCAGGAGACGAGATGGAGACTCAGGTTCACTGACAAGCTCACTGAGCGTGAGGAAGCCCGTCTCCCCGGCACATGGCTTCCTGGGCTGCAGTCCCGAGTCACTGGGAGCGTCACTGGCCCAGACACCCTCCCTCAGAGCTCCTGCAGAACCTATTCTTTGTCCCTCCTTTTCGACACCCTCCCCATGCTCCCTTGATTTTTAGCTATCCTATTATGCACGAGAGCCCTCTGTTCTTAACTCTGTGGTAAGTTTCTGGGTTATTAGGACCATACCCTCCAAAAAAACCCACACCCTCCACTTCTTTTTTATTAACAAGTCCCATCGTATCATACTGAGGGCCCCACAGATATATTTTTGGAGGGGTTCCTTTATTACCCTCCTGGGAAAGCACCTTGGTTGGAAGGGAGGTGCTTTCTCATCATAATTCAGTTTCCATACACTGAGCAGCAGCCAACCAACACTGGTCCCAGTGTGCCCGTGCGCCATGAGTTACGTGTAGTTAAAGAAAGGTGTCCACACCGCCAGGCCATTTTGCCAGTCAGAAGAAGGAGCTTCACCTTAGATGTTTGTAGTGGCCTCCCACCTGAATTTCCAAGGAGGGTTCAGTCACTATTTCTGGTTTCCCCAACTACATTTTAAGATCCTAGAGAACAGGGATCATGTGTTCCCTGCCGGCCAGGGGGCCACACAGGTATTGACCCCCACAGCAGCCGTAGGGGGGGAAATTAAAGGTGGAGGGGGGTGCACATGAAGCCCACTGTGAATTAAATGTTTGTCTTCCTCCTCAGAACACCCTTGATCCCTTGGCTCCAGATAATTTAGAAATGGTAAGAAACTTTAAAGAAAATTCCCTGAGAGACTTAAGTTACCTGCTACAGATTTTTATTTTGACTTGAAATTTACCTTAAAAATCAAACATGCTAGTAGAATGTCCCACAGGGCACTATGTTCAGATTCTCTGGCACTGAATCTCATGCCTGGTGTCCCTGAAGATGGCCCCTTATCCTTGAGGACAGTGACCCAAGTCACGCGTCCAGAGGTGGGTCTCCCTGGAGGGAGGTGACATCGTAGGGCCCTAGGATGCCCGGCCCCTGGGAGGGGCCCTAGCCACATGGTCACGTACTTTAATAAAATTGGCAAAAGTAACATTTTTGGCAAAAGCCCTCTGTCTCTTTTCTTTTAAACTTCTGATTAGTTTTACAAGATGCATCTTTTTCTATACTTTTACTTTTGGATATACCTGTGCCTTTTTATTTAAAATGAGTTTCTTTTTGACAGCATGTTCTTGGGTCCTGCCTTTTTATATACTCTGACAAACTCTACTTTTTTTTTTTTTTTTTTTTAAGATTTTATTATTTTTAGAGAGAGGGGAAGGGAGAGAGGCAGAGAGGGAGAGAAACATCAATGTATGGTTGCCTTTCACCTGCCTCCAGCTATGGACCTGGCTGGAGACCTGGTTTGCAACCTGGTTATGTGCCCTGGCTGGGAATCGAACCAGTGACCTTTGGGTTCACAGGCCGGTGCCTTATCCATCGAGTCACCAGCCAGGGCCCAAACTCTACCTTTTAATTGGGGTGTTTAGGCTATTTCTAGTTGATGTGATTATTGATGTGATTGGGTTTAAATCTACCACTTGGCTATTTACCCTTTTGTCCCACCTGTTTTCCTTCCTTTTCCCTTTTCCCTGCCTTCTTTGCAATCAATGTTTTGAGTGGCCTTGTTTTACCTCCTCTGTTGTCTGATCAGCTGTGCCCCTTCCTTATTGCAGGACATCAGCATTGGTTTCCGAGGCGACGTTAAGCTGAGCCCTCCAGTCCACATAATGAAGATCAAGCCCCCCAAACCCATTACAGGTCAGCACGAGCCGACCAACCCTCTCTGTCCCTGGCGTGCGTTCCCCAGTTCCTTCTTTCTTGCCTTTTCCCACACCTCCCATCTTTCCTGTGGGCTAGCAGCCACATCTAAATGGCAAGTGCAGTTCTGAAGAGGAAATTTTTGTTAAGTCGTCAACTCCGAGACCTACAGGCACAAGCTCTGAACATGGGGACACGTTAACTAACTAACAGAGTTGGGAGATGGGGCTGGGTTAGACATCTCCTGAGGGCTGGCAGACCAGCTCACTCCTGCGTTTCTGTGCCCATTGGCTCATTCACCGGCACAGCAAGGCCCCTTCGCGTCATCTGCAGGCTCAGCAGCTGTGGTGGCAACTGGCTGGGATAGAGTGGCACCAGCTCACCAAACGCACATGGACATAAACAAGAGCCAAGTTCCTGCAGCACCTGTCCACGAGATTGAATAAAACAAGTGGGAATGTTATCAGGAGGGGCAAGGGGGAGTCCCCTGCAGACAGAGGACATGGCGCATGGGGCCCAGTGATCACTGCTGAGTTTTTTACGCAGGGCAAGACTGGCTACCTCAGGTCTGTGGCACACTACAAAGGAACACTTCGCAACCATTAAACACAAAGTGGCAGATGCAGCAGGCCCAGAGGAGCCAATTCACTGTTGCAGAAGAAGCTGATGATAAGATTTGTTCCAGCAAGATTTATTATAAAGCTATAGGCCTAAATGGATTGGGTAAATAATATAGAGCTATAATCATTAAGATAAGGTATAAAAAATAAATGAGTGAATAACACATAGATAGAAACGTATATAAAATACGGAAAGATAGAAATATCAGGTAGAAAGCCAGAGGCAGG
Source organism: Noctilio leporinus (assembly GCA_004026585.1). Taxonomy (NCBI): domain Eukaryota; kingdom Metazoa; phylum Chordata; class Mammalia; order Chiroptera; family Noctilionidae; genus Noctilio; species Noctilio leporinus. Next base: position 135,385 of record PVIW01002722.1, on the reverse strand, counting down.
AAACAGGAGAGAGGCCACAGCCCCTGCACGGTGAGCACCTGGGCAGCGGAGAAAGGACGGTCATTTCAGTACATGGGGCATGTTGTCCTCATGGGAACAAAAGTGAAACCTGACCCCTGCCATATACTTTGAAGCGGTTCACATGCAGAATATATAAAGAATTCCTACAAATTGAGAAAAAGACAGATAATCCAGTATCAAACAGGCAAGAGATCCTGCAAATGGCCAATAAACGTATGAGAAGGTACTCAACATCACGTGTTATGACGCACCTCTCACACCCACCGGCATGGCTGAAATTAAAAGACCAATCCTGTTACACATCAGCTGGGATGTGGGGCAAGCATACCTCCCAAGCCCTGCAGTTAGCAATAGGAAGTGGTGGAACCACTTTGGAAAACTGTTTGGTGTTACCCAGTAATGTCAAAGATAAAATTGATATCCTGTGTCCCAGCATTTCCACTCCCAGGCAGGGGGACCAACCATTGCTGTCTGCTGGGACATTTGGCTTTCAGTGCTAAAACTAGGACACACATGATCAAAGCAGAACGAATTGGTCGCCCTGCTTCTAGACATGTAGCTGACAGGTCTGCAGGGAAGTGCAGACCAGAGACATGTACAAGAATGGTTAACGGTGACATGATTTCTGATAGAGTCAAGCACGAAACCACCGAAATGTCCAGCAAGAGTAGAACAGATCACTGGCCCTCAGTGGAATACTATGCAGCAATGAAAAGGAAGAAACTAGAGATACATGCAGCAAGACAGGGAAATGCCGCCAACAATGTTAAGCAAAGGAGGGAAGATGCAGAATGAACCCTGTGGAACTCCATTTGTGCACAGTCCAGTCAGGCAAGAGGGAGCAACAGCATGTAGGTGCACATGTACACAGCAAAGTAAAATAAATGTCATGAGGTTGTTCCATAAAAGCCAAGAGAATGGCTGTGCTCTTCCTGGGCGGTTATGACCAGAGTGGGGCAATGGGCTGTCTTCTGACCAGAGTAGAACCAGATGGTTGTGTTATAATAATTGATGAAGATATATATTTTATGCTATTTTCTGAGTGTGTTATGTGTCACAATAAAATACCATGCAGTGGAAGATAAACCCATATCTTCCCACCTATCACAGGAAACTAATGAACAAATAAGCAAAACAGAACCGGAGGCATGGAAACAAGGAATAGACTTGTGACCAGAGGGGTGGGTAGAAAGGAGGAAAGAAGAAGAGTTTAGTCAAGGCACTAGTATACATGACCCATGGACATGGACAACATGTGGGACTAACTGGGAGAGGGGTGGGGAGGACAGAGCAGGGGAGAGCAGTGGGGGGAAATGGGACAACTGTAATACGACAATAAATTAATTTTTTAAAAGACTGAACAATTTAATGCCAATAAATTTAACATGTAGACAAAATGGAAAATTCTAAAACTTAATTGCCTCTAGGAGAAAAAGAAAAAAAGGGGGGGCGGGGACATTAATAAGAAATCCAAGATGGAGGTGTAGACAGACACCCAGAAACCAGTGCTTCTACCTCAAAACTAGAGACAACCAGGAATCCCAGAATATCGAGCTCCACAGAAGTCCACCACACAAAGATATAAAAAAGGAAAACTCATCCAGGCAGGCAGGAGGCGCGGAGCCAGAACAGAGGACGCAAGGCTTGGACGCATGGCAGCTGTGGTGGGACAGGGTCTGTGTCTGACCAGCGAAAAGCGAGTCACAGTAGGGACACCTGTGGGGTGGCCTGGGCACCAGACCACATCACGCAGCTCGCGGTTCCAGCACTGGGGAAAATAATGCCATAACGCCAGTCTGAACTGTGAGAACCAGTGGGGGTTGGGGTGGAGGAAAAAACTGCCAGTCTCTCAAGCAGAGTCTGTTTGTTTAGAGGCCCCCATGGTCCTGGAACATCCACAGACCCACCCACTCTGGGAACCACGGCCAGGGCAACAGCTAGAGGAGCTACAGTCCCAGTCCCATGGGAAGTAGGAGAAATGCCTGGAAAAGGAGTGGGTGCTGAGCAAGCAGCATAGTTCCCTCTCAGGCCCTCCCCCACACAGCGCCACAACCTGGCAAAACAGGTCTATACTGATGAATACCTAAGGCTCCACCCCTTACAGCATAACAGGGTGACATAACTATGTAAGACACAAGGCAAACACAGGAGTCTGTCATGATGAGGAGACACAGAAGTATGGCTCAAAAAAGGGAACAAATCAAAGTCCCAGTGGGTGAACTAAGTGACAAGAAATAGCCAGCCTGAAGGATGCAGAGTTTAAAACGCTGGTGATGAAGATTCTCACACACTTGACAAATGTGCTTAAATACGGCAAACGCAGAAGGAAGAAGAAGTGAAGGCTAGGCCAAGTGAAACAAAGTCCATACAAAACCAATGGTGAAGGGAAGGAAAACAGGGTTCAAAACAACAATTTGTAACATAAGGAAGAAATAAACAGTCAGCCAGCACAGAAAGAAGAAACAAGAATTGAAAAAAAGGAGAGGCTTAGCAGCCTCTGGGACAACTTTAAACGTGCCAACATCTGAACCATATGGGTGCCAGAAGGAGAAGAAGAGCAAGAAACTGAAAACTTATGTGAAAACATAATGAAGGAAACAGACATACAAGTCCAGGAAGCACAGAGTCCCAAATAGCTAGATCCAAATTGGACCACACCAAGACATGTCAAATTAAAATGCCAAAGGTTAAAGATAAAGAATCTTAAAAGCAGCAAGAGAAAAGAAGAGAGTTACTTACAAAGACTACCAGCTGATTTCTCAAAAGAATCTCTGCACGCAGGAAGAGACTGGCGTGAAGTATTCAAAATGATGAAAAGCACTGACCTACAACCAAGATGACTCTATCCAGCAAAGCTATCATTTAGACCAGAAGGGCAGATAAAGTGCTTCCCAGACAAGGTAAAGCTGAGCCCATCATCACCAAGCCGTTATTATGTGAAATTTTAAAAGGACTTATTTAAGAAAAAGAGGCTCCGAATTATCAACATTAAAAAGACAACAGCCCTGGCTGGTGGCTCAGTAGATTGAATGTCAGCCTGTGAACCCAAGGGTCCCTGGTTTGATCCCCAGCCAGGGCACATAACCAGGTTGCAAGCCAGGTCTCCAGCCAGGTCTGTAGCTGGAGGCAGATGAAAGGCAACCAGACATTGATGTCTCCCTCCCTCTCTGCCTCTCTCCCTCCCCCTCTCTGAAAATAAAAAATATAAAATCTTTAGTAAAGAAAGAAAAAGAAAAAGGGTTAATCAATTAAAATAAGCAACAAGCAATGAGGAGGCTCTACCGTACGTATTGGAAATGATCACCAAGGTATGTTGTGGCGTCAGACGGCAACGTAGCTGGACCAGACTCACTGGAGGCCTGGTAAAGCCCAACCGTGCCCCCCACCAACAGCGCTTCCATTTCAGGGGGTCTGGGGTGCGGCCTGGGCACCTGCATGTCCAGCCAGTTGCCTGTTGACCCTGTGAGATCCCTACTGACCAGGGAGCACCCCGGGAGGACCACTGAGGTGACATTTGCTGCTGTTAATTTATATAAGACCCTGCTTCTAGGAAGTTCTGTGAGAAACCAGTGACAGTGGCGCCCTGCGGAAGGGACCCTGGGGCCACCGTGGGATCACCCAGCCACCTTGAGGGGCCTGGGCATTTTCCAACAAGTGCAGACTTGTGAAAGTTGGGGTGTGAACCCAGAAACGACATCCCCCCAGTTTTACTGTGGCTTTAGGGACCTAGGAAAGGGAGGAAGGGAAAGGTCACCGGCAAGAGGAGGGGTAAGGAGAGTAGGTGAGAGAGGAAGGAGGGTTTGAAAGGGAGTTGGGTGACGCAAACACCAGAAGTGGGGGGCTGCCTCGTGGGGGGTTCAGCAGGCTGAGCAGTGGGGGCTGTGGCAGGCCCGGGCCGCGCTCAGCTGTGGCCAGACATTTCCTTGGCCTCCTTCGGGCTGAGGGAGTGAGCAGGGGACGGTGCGGGAGAGGCCCGGAAAGACAACGCTGGCTCTGGGTGGCAGTGCGAGGCTGGGAGGGGTTCTGCTGGACGCTGGGACCCTCGGGGGAGGGCAGGAAAGTCAGGAACGGGGAGCCCGATGGTTTGGTTCATTCCGGATGTTTCCACCCAGGCACCACGTTTAAGAGCCCCCTGGAGGTCTTCGCAAAGGTCGAGGGCTGCTTCGGGCTGGGCTCGGGGCAGAACCACTTCATCAAGGAGACTCAGTGGGAGCGGCAAGCTGCCATCTTCAGCACCATGTACAAGAAGTACCTGGACGGGGAGCGGGAGGAGGAGCTGCTCAGGTGCGCAGCCCCTCCCTCGGGTGGCCCACCGGCCTGAAGGGCCCGGCTCTGAACGCTCTTTCCGCGTTGGGGTGTTTTCTGAGAGCTGCATGGAGCGTGTGTAAGCAGAGATAGCACACAGCCTGCGCATGGGGGTTGCCAGGGGTAGGAGTATACGCTCTTGCCCCGATCGCCTAGACAGCAGAGGAGATCCCAGGCCGAGAACTGTCACTGCTGATGACTTCTGTCTCCGTTTCTACCCAGTAACGTCACTGTTAAGATGCACCACTCGCTGGGCCCATGGGCGGCCGGCCTGGCTCAGCCCGAGCTGCCACGGTAACCGAGGGGCCGCAGCCCCCGCCCGTCCGCAGCGCTGCTTTCGGGAAGCCGCTCCCCTCACAGCCCCTGTGCCCCTCATGGTGGAGTGGACATGCTCGCCTTGCTCTCGAGTGGGCCGTGGGTCCGCTCACCTCGGGACCAGTGACAGTGCTTACACCACCACAGCCACGAACCCTCTACGTTAGGAAAATGGGGCTTTTTTAAAAGAGACAAGTTTTCAGAACGCCACTGGTTGCATTGCCCCCAAGACAAGAGAGCACTTGGGCACACCGCCCAAGTCTGGCCATTAAAGGTCTTCCCCAAGGCCGGGGATGGCTGTGCCCAGTGCTGGGCGCTGTCCCTGGCCTGGACAGCCCCCCGCAGCTCCGCCCGCCCTGCCCTCACCCACCAGGACCAGCGCATAGACTGCCACTGGCCTCCTGGCTCCATACCCCTGGAAGGTCCATCCCAGCTACTTGTTTGTGGTCCTGGTACCGAGACTTGCCCCTCGCCCGGGGGTCGGTCGCAGCCCTGACCAGTGTCCCTTTCTCCCCCAGCATGGCCACGTTCCACTTCCTCCTGCCTAGTTGCGTTGTTCCGATACCAGCAGAGGTCAAGAGCCCTTCAGGTAAGTGAACACGCGCCGGTGGCTGTCCTGGGCACCTGGCCAGTCACCGTGGGGGACCTCAGCAACAGGTGGTCCCCCCAGCAAACCCCTGCTGCAGGCGGGGAGAGGTGGAAGCCGGTGGCAGGTGCAGCCAGATTCCCAGGCATGGGCGCTGGCACTGCCTCCAGGAACTGACCGGCCGCACGGGTGAGCACACGCCCTGCCAGCTGCTTCTGGAGGAGTTCCCTCGGTAGACATCCCGTAAAACACTGACAGCCAAGTGCACGCGTGTGATCTAGAAGCCATGAAAGCACCCGAGGGCGGTTGTGACCACTGCCCCTTCCCAGGAGCTGACTGGGCCTCCTGGGGTACCCAGCACCCCCTCCCCAGGACGCTCGCCCTCACATCAGGTGCTGCCCTGACAACAAACCACCTGTAATTTCAAAACAACTTCCCTTGGACAACCACGGCCACACAACCCCATGGCCACCCTGACTCCTGGCATGACACCCCTTCCTGTCTTCCCAGGGGTGGCCTCTGTCCTTGGCATACACTGGATGGGACGTCACAACTTCTTCCTCTATTCCCTTAACAGAACCCTGAAGGATAAAGCTGGTACGTATCCCCTTTCAGCTTAGCTGAGAGCACGTGGCTGGCACATCGATGTGACTCCAGGGGACCCGACCTGCTTGAGGTGGCAGTGCTGTGACCCAGGACTCTGTCTCTGTCCGAACTGCCATGTTTCTTTGCTTTGCTTTTTTAAAAAAAAGATTTTATTTATTCATTTTTAGAGAGCTGGGAAGGAGAAAGAGCAGGAGAGAAACATCAGTGTGTGGTTGCCCCTCATGCGCCCCCAACTGGGAACCTGGCCCGCAACCCAGACATGTGCCCTGACTGGGGGGCAAACCAGGAACCCTCTGGTTCGCAGGCCGGTGCCCAGTCCACTGAGCCATGCCAGCCCGGGCTGAACTGTTTCTTAAAGACAACAGGTCAACAGGGACAAAGCCCAGTGAGGGCTCCTTAGGCAGCTAAGGTCAAAAGAAGGTAGGCTGGGCCTCAGAAGGCCAGACCCCATCCCGCCCGGCGGTCTGCAAGCTGCAGAGTCTCAGGCCGGCCACCTGCCGTCCTAATCCCACCCCCATTCCCATCGGAGGCGCAGACGGATGAAGTTTACACCGTGCCCGCCCGCCGCATGTGGAACTGCAGAGCCCTCTGTAGTGAGAGCTCTCTGAAATGGAAAGGCACTCGGGAAATAGGGGGGCTTGTTCGTTTTTTACAGATTTACAGAGGGGGCCATTACCTAAGCAAGTTCACTCTATGATCATTCCTTGAGCTGCATGCTTATGTTGTCCTTTAGAATTGTACTCTGGGTCAGAGCCGGTGAACACTTGCACCCTTCTCATTTCCTGTGGCCACTGGGCCTGAGGGCGCATGGACCAGGGGGGCCCCAAGGCTCGGAGGTGGCGGGGAGCAGCCTGTGGGTCCAAGTGTCGGGGCCGCTCATGCACAGTGAAAATCGGGAGGAGGAGCAGACAGCAAGGACAGGCCCAGGAGCAGTGCTGTCCAAAGAGGAACAAGCAGTAAAACACCTCACCATGGAAAATGCCAACCAGGAAAATGAAAAAAAGAATGACAAGGAGCAAGATGCTAATAGAGGAGAGCCCATGGCTATTCCCCGCCCCCCTCCCCCCGGAAGCTGGTGAATATTGTGTCTAGAGGAACTCGGGGGTGTTCTGTGTCAGGCAACCCACCCTGCAGTAGAGATGGGACGGGCTCAGAGGCTTGAGGAGCCATCAGCAAGGAGGAGACAGGACGTGGGGAAAGGGCTGGGGTGGGAGGTGGCCGCAGATGGAAAAGCTGAGTGGCAAACAGCTGAGGCCTGGTCTGCGGGCCGTTAGCCCTGCCCCCTCACAATGACCATCACGATGAATTCTGCCTTCTGCCTTGAATCCAGCAGTCTTCCCTGAAGTGGATAGGGAGATGCACCGGCTTCCTAAACTTACTTTTCCTGATGTACGTTGTAAGCCTTTAGGTGTGTTTCTGTGGGTCTCCCCTTGCCAGCTTCTAACCGAATGTTGTGTTTCACCCAGGCTGTAAGGCTGTAAATTGCCGATAGCAGGAAACTTTTACCTATTGCATGGAATGATGCTCATTATATATTGTGAAGCTAATCAAGTAGTTTAAAAAAGAAAAGCAGGCCCTGGCTGGTAGCACAGTGGATAATGCACCAGCCTGCAAACCTAAAGGCTGCAGGTTCGATTCCCCAACCAGGGCACATAACCAGGCTGCAAGCCAGGTCTCCGGCCAGGTCCGTGGCTGGAGGCAGGTGAAGGGAAACCATACATTGATGTCTCTCTCCCTCTCTGCCTCTCTCCCTTCCCCTCTCTGAAAAATAATAAATTAAAAAAAAAAAAAGCAAAGCAAAGGAAGAACTATACTTCCAAAGCCACATTTAAGCATTCCCCAAGGAAGAATGTCTCTTTCCAAGGCAGCTGGGCTTCTATGTCCGGACTTGGGCAGTGACGGCCTACACGACCGTGGGCAGTTCAGTCACTTCTCTGCCTCAGTCTCCTCACCTGTAAAACGGGGAGCTAGCAGGACCCACCTCCTAGGACTCTTGTGGGAATGAAGTGAAATGACACGTGAGCATGCTTACGACAGCGTCAGCACCCACCAAGCGTGAGCAGTGGTCCAACAGGAGTGTGGCCGGTTCTGTCCTGAGGCAGGGACAGCTCTGCGGGGACAGACGTGGGCTCCTGCTCCGGTCCCAGACGGCAGCTTTGTCTGGTCTCAGGCTGTGCAGGGGGAGGCAGCCTGGTGAGTGCTGTCCTCCCCACCAGAGCCCGAGGGCGTGTGGCCCTGTGCTGCGCCCATTGCCCTGTCCCAGCTCAGCAGCTGCTGCTCCTACCTGGTGCTGGCCTGTGAGGACGGCGTGCTCACACTGTGGGACCTGGCCGAAGGTGAGCCCCGCCTCTGCCCCACACCTGCTGCATCTCTGGGTCCTGATGTCCCAGGGGCTCTGGGCCGCCTGTAAGTCACTCTGTTCTTAACGGCCCCTGAGGAGGCTGGTCCTGCTTTCCCCTCATTCATTCACTCAACAGACTCTTGTTGAATATAATGGGGCTCTCCAGGGCTTGCTCCTGCCTGGTCCTGAGCCAGGGCCCAGAAACCTGGCCAGTACCTTCCCCATGACCTTCCAGCACAGTGGCCGTATCCCATCCTCCCACCCTCACCCCCTGAAAACAAGCACTTCTCTTCCTTCCTGCTCTTCCGGCCCCACCCCAACACCCCGACAGCTGGAAAACTGCATTACTATTGAAGCTGAGAACTAGAAAGGGACCAACTTGAGATCAGCAGCCATTCTGTGTGTGGGGAGGGAGCACCCTAGGTCCTTGGTGCAGCCCTGCAGGTGCCAAAAGTCAATGGTATCTGTTTCCCCTGAATCCATCAGTCTCTAAGGGAGTGTCTCCCTCTAATCCAACTTCTGAAAAAGGGATGAATGAATCAGTGATGTGTCATTTGAGCAGGGGTGGCTTTCCTCCCTGGTGGCCCTCCTGGCAGGTGCGTGTCCACCAGAGGCTCAGGTCAGGGCAGCTGGCTGTCCTCGGGAGGGAGGCCGGGTCACCATCATGCCAGCGGGGGCCTCCCTCACAAGCACTACTTCATGTCAAGGATGCAGTAGTTGCTTCAACGGGGATGTTCCCCCGACGGGGCTCAAGGGCCCTGAGTTTTACTGATCACGCCCACGGCTGCACCATAACAGCAAGCGCCATTGCAAGGGCAGAGGAGGATCCTAGTCTCACAATCCCTTGCCCGACAGCTGGTTTTAATTTTTCTGGAGAGAGATAAGTTCTTGACTCCGCCTCCTCCAGGGGTTAGGTTCTCCCTCTCCCTGGACAGGTCCCCGGGGGGAGGTGCTGCTTGCCGGAGTTTACCCTCCCAGCGCCCGTGTCCGTGCAAGCCGCACCCCTGCCCACTTTCTGACCTGCGTGTGGCTGCTCTGCAGGGTTCCCTCTCGGGGTCGTCGCCCTTCCTGAGGGATGCTCCTGCCAAAGCATTCACTTCCTGAAACACTTCCTGGTGCACGAAGGACAGAACGTGTACCCTGAGGGTCCAGTGAAATCCCAAGTGACCTGCGTGGTGCTGTGCACGGACACGTCTCTCCACCTGGTGGCCAGCAAGGGGACCCAGGGCCCCACCATCAGCACGCTTATTGAGAGGTGGGTGGCTCTGTGGGGAAGACGGGAAGGTGATCTGCTGCCCCAGTGAGCCCCTCAGCACCACCTGTTCCACATGGGGGCACACGCACACGTGTTCTCCCAGCACAAGGCGACACGTTTCCCACCCACGGCGCCAGGTAGAGTCCGTTTCTGCCAAAAGAGCCTGTTACCAGTCTTTCCATGAGCCTCTGTCTTTAAAACTCCAAGTTGATGCATGCGGATGCTCCGCACAACACGTGTGTGTTCAGCGTGCTTGCGGAGAGGGAGATACACTCCTGAGTCACCTCGCCCGTGGCCTGTTGCCACATCCGGCCTCCCGCCCCACAGCTGCCTGGCCTAGGAGCACAGTCCCCGCCCAGCCCCCGATTCTGCAGGTTGGGGCCACGCCCGCGCTCAGCTGGGGGGTCCTGCCGCTGGCGCTGCTGCAGGTCTCCCTCCTGCCGCAGCCTGGCCGCAGGGCCGGAGCTGGCCTCGCTCACACGCCCGGGAGCTGGCAGGTGGGTGGTGCGGCAGGGTTCTCATCCTGCAGGCGCTCTCAGGTCACACACAAATGCTGCCCAGGCTGGGCCGGGCCACCCCAGGCCCACCTGCATTCTGCCTGTGAGGACAGACTCCACCTTCTGTGGGAGTTGCTGCCAAACTTTATGTCCAACCTCCCTCTTATTTTTCTAATCCCCTACATTGTCCTTCTAAATTCATTCTGCTGCTTCCCTTCGCGAGTGAACCTGTCCGCAGGCCTATTGTCGGCTGTGCACGTTGACGGAGCAGGTTGGTCACGGGACAGCCTCTGCATTCTCCAGTGTAATTTTTAATGCTGCTTATCCTGTGATGCCCTTTGAAACTCTGGGCAGAAGTTCCCTGCGAAGATGTCCTGGGCTCCAGGCCTTGCTGTCACGGCTGCATCATGCTCCGTTGTGTTTGCACTGCAGTCACAACTCTCCCGCAGTGGCGATTTGGACAGCGGCTGGGAACAGTCTCCAACGCGTCTCCTGCTGCTGATACCCTAGAGTGCACCCAGGGTACAGGCCTTGGGGAGGATGGCAAAATGCTGAAACTCCTCGAGGATGACCTCTGTGGGTCTTGCTTCCTTCCAGCAGGCTACTGAAGCACCCGGACGAAGCTGTCTGTGCGGTGGCCCCGGTCCCAGCCTTGCCGGGCATGGTAGGTTCCTCTCCGCCTCGTTCCTCTTCAGGGATGGTGTCCATGCTTCCCTCACAAACACCTGCTGGAGGCCCGGCCTGTGCCGGCGCCAGACCAGCCGTGGGGCCCGCAGGCAGGACAGAGGAAGTCCTGCCCTCATGGAGCTCACAATGCAGCGGGGACAGCAGGCGAGTGGCCAGGCACTGCCGTATGTGATGCAGGGTATGCTGTGGACCAGAGGGGAAGGCACCCAACCCAGCCTGCAGAAGCCGGTGGGGACAGGCCAGCCACGCTGAGCTGTGGGAGCTCAGAAGCTGTGGGTGCTGTGAGAAGGCAGCACCCTGGGCGCAGGAGAGCCCTGTGTGTCCGGGGAGCACTGGTCCGTCCCAGGGCGTGCACGGGGAGGAGGCTGGGGTGGAGGGTTCGAGCGGGAGAGGTGCTGGCGACAGCGGCCGCAGTTGTGCTCAGCACGGCTATGGCAGGACAGGGAAGCCCGGAGGCTGACCCTGGCTCGTGGAGCCGATTCCCAAACCCTTACCAGACCAGCCGGAGGGAACGCAGGTTTGGAAGGAAAGTGCGACTGCAGGAGCCGAGGGTGAGGGATCTGCAGGACCCCCCGGGCAGCTCTGAGAGAGCCCAGGGCTGGGATGCGGACCCTGGGCCACGGGGACCGCAGTTTCCCTGGTGAGAGAGAGGAGTCCCCAGGGGCCTCCCATCACTGACTGGATAAGGACAAGGAGCTCACGTGCTGACTGAGAGGGACACCCCCGGAATACCAGCAGGGACACCTGCACGCTCAGGAGGGTGACTGCAGAGCTGAGGGCGCGGAGTCTTGTGCTGAGAGAAGCCCAGGACTTGGTAGGGCCCGTCTGTGGCGAGCAGGGGAGGGGGGGCATGAAGAGGGTGCGGAGGGCTGACAGGGGGAGCTGGAGGCGATGCTCATCGGCAGAGGAGACTAGGGGGGCTGCAGTGTGGCGCAGGGTCCCCGAGGAGCTGGAGCAAGGGCATCGGCCGGGCGTAGACCGCCGCCCTGTGGGGTCCAGCTCTGCAACAGGAGCCGGGGAGGCTGGACAGAGAAGCCAGGGCAAATGAGGGACAGGCACAGCACCCAGACGAGAGCCCGCCACTGCTGTCCTGCACCCCAGTTCCTGTTTTCATTTTCGACAGCCAGCTGCTCCTCTGATTCCACACGGCGGTGAGTGACAGGGTAGAGAAGTCCCCCTTTGCCATCTCTGTCCCCAGGTGCTGGTCTTCTCCAGGAATGGCTCCGTGCACTTGCTGGACGTGGCTGGGCCTCAGATCATCTGTGCCTTCGCTGCCCCCAGGCCCTGCCACCTGGACGCCCCCTGGAAGCCAGTGTTTGTGGTGTCTGCGCATCACCCCTACTTCCTGCTCCGAGGTATGCCTTGGAGGCCACTCCCCTGACTCACATCCTCAGGCCCCTCACGCAGCCTTAGCAGCCCACCCAACCCGCTGCCCACTGTGGCCCCATCCCGCCAGCACAGCCCAAAGTCCCGAGCAGACACCAGTGCAAATGCCGGGCGGCCTGCTCTCTGCGCTCCGCTGCTCCAGGGGCCACAGTGACGCAGAGAGGGTCCCTTACTCAGAACACGGCACTCCTGCCTCATCTCAGGAAACCATCCGGATCCAACCGAGGCCACTGACGAGGCCAGGGACACCCCAAACTCTGTCTTCTATTTTCGTTTCGACACCTACCCACTCCTGCAGAACATCTCAAGAAACGGCAGCATTTCTCAGACTGACCTGCCGGACGCCATGGCCTCATCCCAGGCGCTGCCCTTGGAGAAGAGATGCGAGAACTTCCTTCAGAAGAGGTAGGGGCCCCACCCTGGGTGGGGAACAGTGGGGTCTGTTGGATGGTAAAAAGGCCTGTCGGCATGGAATGTGCCCCTCACACTCAGCTTCCCGTCCGACTGGTAGAAAAGGGGGAATGAGTGCAGGCGGATGGACAAGGGGGCCTTGATTTGGGTTCTCAGACCCGACTGTCGACAGTGGGGGCCGGCAGGCTGGGCCTGTGGACACCATGCAGCCCCTGGCCCATCTGTGCGCAGGGGCTCCCCGGGGCGCTCTGCGGCTCAGGCCCCAGGGGCTCAGCAGCGTGGGCAGTGGCTCCAGGAGCCCTTCCTCCACCCTGTGGGCGCACCGTGTACCAGCATCTTGCCTCCTCCCTGCTGCCCCCACCACCCAGCACTGCCAGGACCTGTGTGGGTTCCTTTTGGCCTTCCAAGCCTGACGAGTGACTCAGCCCGTTCCAGAGATGCAGGAGCCCCTTTCAAGCCCCCCACCCCAAATTCTGGGGGGCTCGCAACTGTTAACAATTGCTGACGTAGGTCAAGGGTCTTTGTACCACCCGCCACATTTCTATAGGTTTGACAGTTTCCGGAATAGGAGGAGGGAGAGGTTATAAACTACTACTAACGGCATAATCGTGATAGTGAGTGAGAGAGGACTGGATATGTGTTACTGCGAAGTGCCAGTGGTCAGAGTTGGTTGATGGGGTTTTTGGTGTTGTCATTTGCAAATCCCACCCTGCCTCAGCATCATTTTAGTCCATTTAAAATAACAAGAGCATGAGGTGAGGGTGCAGGGGTGCTCCCTCTGGGGCTGCTGGGTGACCAGGTGCACCCTTTCCGCTGGCCTAGCGAGGGCCGGCCATCCCCCTTTGCCAACGCCAACTACCCTGCCTGACAGCGGCTCCAGCTCGGGCTCAGTCCCTCAGCGGCACCCCACCTCCACCACGGTGCCGTCAAGTGCAGAACTACCACCTCCACACTGTGACTCCCCGTGGGGAACCCCCGACCCACGGAGATCTGCCGGTGCTGCAGATGAAATGAGACTTCCCAGACAGCTTGTGCGCGGGGGTGAAGGCCGGCTAGTGTCCTGGGAGGCAAAAGCCTCGCAGCCTTCCTCCAGGGTCTTTGTTGAGTGTGCTCAGCTTAAAGGCACTAGCATGCTCGTGAAGCTCATCAATGCTAAATAGTGCTGATGACAGACACTGTTCAGGGATAACATTTGAAGGGACACTGAGGTCTCCCGCAGGTCAGGGTGTGTGGGACACAAAGACTTTAGCTGGCCATGAAAGAGGGAGGGCGAGTTCACCTCTGGGTTAAGGTTTAACACCTGCTGCTGGTACAGCACAGGGCAGGCTTGCAAAGTCATGCGGAATGTTCTTACAGCCAGATTCCCACCAGGGGTCCCCTGGTCACAGCATAGGGCCTCGTATGCACCCACACTCCCCAGTTTTGCAGTCGGGTCTTACAGACTTTGCCTGGCCTGTGCAGGACTCCACGCCTCATGCTGTTCTGGGGGGATCCCGACAACTCCCCCCAATAAAAAGCAACCTTCATTGTTGCTGAAGCTATACACATGCTTACAGAAATTTCCAGAACAGGGCACTACAAAAGAGAAAACTTAAATACTCCGTAATCCCAGCACCGCCATTCACATGTTAGTGCCTGCCCTTCCAGGCGTGTCCCTCACCTGTCTACTGAGATCATGCTTCGTGTTCACTTTTATTGGCTCTGAGGAGGAGACGGTCCCTTCCGTGCTGTCTGCAGTCTGCTCCACCTCCCCACTCCCAAGTGTCTCTCCTCTCTCAACCCAGCCCAGCTCCCCAGTCCCACCCCTGGCCTCCCTGGACGGAGACGACTGTCCCCCAGGGACCCTGTGCAGGGGACAGGGCTGGCGGCAGCTGACTGACGAGGTGGGTCACGGGGGAACAGGGCACAGCTTGGGGCTGGCCCAGTGGTGGCTGCTCAGGGAAGCGCTCCGGGCCGTGGAGGGGTGCAGTGGTGGCAGCCACCCTGCTGGAAGGAACGCTTACTTGGACCTAATCACGGTGTTCCAATCACGCCCCTGTTGGAACCCACCTTCTGAACTAGGGCCCAGCAATAGATTGGGAAACACTGGGATTCAGAGAAGGTATTCCTGTTCTCGTTGCCCCGAGGTTGGTATCTGGGGCTCTGAAGAAAACTTCAGTGAACACTCACATTCTCACAACCTAGGCCTGTCGTCAACCTTTTCCTCTCGCTGCTTATCACCCACATCCACATACACCCCGAAGATTTTAACAGTGCCTAATTTTTCTATTTATAGCTGGCGCCTGAAAGTTTCCATTGGCCCTAAAACTAGGTGAAATTTTAAGGCAATGGGTTCGTGTGGCAATAGGATCAGTTTCAGACCTGCAACAGTCCGTCCAAATCGCTTTTACAAAATCTGTCCCAAACTTTCGTAAACAGCACTGTGAAATGGAGCCTGCCTTCCAGGCTTTGAAAGGCAGCCAGCCAGTGCCACATGTGCCCGCAGCCCTGCTGTCCCAGCCTGGCTTCTGCTCCCAGGGCGAGGGGCCTGGCAGGCCCTTGTGGACGCAGGGCACATTCCCTGGCAGCTGGGGGAGGAGGGTGGAGGATGGGGTTCCGACCCCCTTCATTACTATCCTTGGGGAGGAAATGGAGGGCCTACCCTCACTCTCCTGTGCCTTCCTTGAGGGAAAAAGGGAGGACTCCCTAAAAATTATCTGCAGGTGCACAGCCCCCAACTGTGCAGCCAGGTTCCTGGAAGTCAAAGGCTTTTCTGGAGGGAAGGGCAGGCAGCAGCTGTCCCATGCATTTGTTATTTAATCAAACAAAACCCCACCCTCTTAAGTTTCTAAACTCAAACTCTGTCTCCTGGGAGCCCTGCCCCAGGGGGTCTCGTCCTCCTTTCCTCCACACTCGACCTTGGCGGCACTTAAATGCCCCCTGTCCCACGTGCTGTCCTTACTTGCTGGGGACAGAGACGGGCTGTTGTGGTCACGTTGGTCTTCCTCCCACCTGCACCAGTGTCTGCCACCGGCAGATGCTCAAGAAATGCTCACGAAAGGGTGCTAGCACCCTGTTTGTCTAAGGTCGGTGCTCACAGACTTCCCGTCCTAAGTTCTCTGCGCCAGCCGTCGCCGTGAGCCTCCTTCCGTCAGTGAAGGGGTTTCAGGGGCCTGCTGGGCCCCAGGCTGAGTTCTGGGACCCAAAGACAGAGCAGACCAGTGTCACCTGGAGAGTTCCTGATCCGGGGCCCCGGCGCAGGGTGGGGGTGTGCAAAGCAGGCTGCTCACTTCTCCAACCACATGGCCCAGGTTGCAGAAGCTGGAGCACAAGGAGAAGGAGCAGGAGCACTGGGCCCGGCTGCGGAGGTACTCCTTGCTCCTCCAGAGAGAGACCACCAAGAAGTGACCGTGCCAGCGCCCGGCTCCCTCAGCGGAAGAGCCTTCAATGAGGGGCTGCAGCCCAGCGGGTCCCAGGGGCCTGGACGTGCAGGCGGGGACCTCCACAAAGAGGGGGTGTTTCACCCACTACGCTGCTTGTCCGAGCCCCCAGGACCCTGAATAAACAGTGATGCTATTTCCAGACTCCAGAGTGGCTGTCGTGCATAACCCTTTGTTTCCACCCAGTTCCGACCCCAGCTGGGCCTGCGCGATGCATTCCACCAATGTCCCAGGCCTTGTGCGGCCCACCCGCCCAATGGGCCCAGGGCAGCCACTTTGCTCAAGTGAGCAACACACCCAGCCCACCCAGCCACTGTGGCTACCTCCTCTCTCCACCCACTCCTCTTCCCTCACTGCGCTGCCCCAGGGGTCACTTTGCCGAGGCCGAGGCCCAGAGGCTTCGTGACTGTCTGAGACCACACCGGTGTGCAGCAGAGGTGCTGGGTGAGGTGGCAGGCAGGAACGTGGCACTGCTGCCCTGGTCTGCTGGCCCGGGAGCCCCAGAGAAGCCTTCAGGGCCTGGGGGCGCAGGAGAGGGGCAGAGAGCTAGCTGCCTTTCTCTTCTCTAGAAGCTGCCCTTCCAAGGAAACTGGGGTGGAGGGTCCCAGCAGCTCAAGCGCTACGCCCGTCTCTCTGAGGACACCGTGTGGTGCCTTTGAGAACCGCAGGGCATTGACTCCACTAATGACTACACACAGGGTTTGGGACCAGCTGCTTCTGTGTCCCCTCCCCTGGGTCATGCACTTGGGCCTTGATGGCGGGGCACCTCCCTCACACCTCTGGGATCATATGTCCCTTGGATGAAGGGGTCCCCAACCAAGGTGCACCTCTTCCTCTGATCCCCACACAGGTTCACGTGACACTGGCATGTCCTTGCGTGCCATCAGCCTTGCTGCCCCGCCTTAAAGCACGGTGTCTCAGCCTGAACACATACAGTCAACACGCAGAAGCACGCTTCCTGCCCAAGTGCACATGGAGTTGTATTTTACACGTGAGGCACACGTGCACGCATATGCTTGCCTGCTGGGCTGTTCCAAAGAGCAGCTTCGCCTGTGGCCCACAGCTGTCCCCTCCTCAACTACCACACACTAGTTTTTCACAAACTTCCTCGACCTTCCACATCCTGGCTGATAAGCAGCACATACCTACCAGCCTCATCCCGGCTCTGAGGCCAAAACAACTTAAAATTAGATGGTGAACCTGATGTCCTATGCGCAGAGCCCGGCCCACAGTCCCTGCCCTAAAAGTGTCTGTTTCTCCACTGCATGAGGTCTTGCCCGTGGGCTGTGCAAGCACTGCTGACCGGTGGTGGCCTGGTGGGTACCCCCTGCACGGATGCTGTCACTCTCCCACCTTCCAGACAGCTGGACCAGGGCACCCTGCCAGGGCCTCGAGTGAGGGGGGATGCCAGCCAGTACCCTCTGTCCTTGAGACAGGCTGGTGTCCAGTGCTCAGCAGCCAGTGCACTGGGAGCAAACACACAGGCTCTGGGGACCCCTCTGGGCCCATTCCCAGGGCTGCCCCTGAGCACCTGCACGCACCTGCTACCCGGGACCCTCTCCCCTCCTTCGCTTTGCCATCCTTAAGATGGCCCGTTAATTAGCAGGGGTTTACCTCGCAGGCTAGCGGAGAGATGACAGAGGGCACATGTCCCCAGCTCACTTACCTGGATGCTGGTGGCAGTCCTGTCCCCTTGAATGGCCATGCAGGGTTTCTGCTGAGAATGGTGGGGCTGGTCCAGGAAGGGGTGGGGACGAGGTGGAGCCGTGGGAGGTGACAGTGGGAGGTGACCCTTCTCATCTCCAATCCTTCTGCTTATTAGCAGAGACCTGTTAATGAAAATCACACCCAGGTGCTAATAAACGGTGGGAGGCCCCCACTCTGGCAGGGAAGGGAGGCCCTCCACAGGGGACTGGCCGGCCAACAAGCACCACTTATCTGTGAAAAGACTCGATAATAACTTTAATTCCCCCTCCTAAACCACGGGGCCTTTGCCATGCAAACAGATTTTCTAAACCTGTTTAGGTTCCCGAAGAAGAAGTCCCATCCATGCTCCCCCCACTCCATTTAGGTCCTGGGAGGGGAGCGTGACAGGGGGTGGAGCACAGGAAAGCGAGGTGATCCGTGAAGGTGCAAGGCCCCATCTCTGCTGCAGGGCGTCTGCTTTGGGGTCTGCTTTTGGCTCTGAAGCCAAATGTGGCTGGGGGGCACCTGCAAGGCAGGTCAAGGAGCCCCTCCAGGCCTAGGTAGGAGCCCTGGAAAGGATCCCAGGGATGGGTTCAAAACAAACTCATCAACATCAACATATAAATAAACTGTGGTCTGCAAGTACAACAGTAGTGACTGAATTAAAAAAAAAAAAAAAAAAAAAGCGGGGGAACCAAGGGACTGATATACAGACAACATGAAGGAACCCTGAAAACATTATGCTAAGTGGAAAAAGCCAGACACAAAAGGCTCCACATATATTATGAGAGCCATTCATGCGGCATTCATCCTAACAGGCAAAAATCTGTAGACAGAAAGCAGAGTAGTGAGCTAGGAGCGGGCTGGTGGGGAGTGACGGCTAGTGGAGATGGTTTCCTTTTTTAAAAAGCTGTTATTAAATGTATTGAGGTGGCATTGCTTAATTATCTAAGTCTCACAGGATCTCCTTTGGGGAGATGATGAAATGGTCTCAATTAGTAGTGGTGGTTGCATGACTCTGAATGGATGGAACCCATCCAAGTGTACTTTAAAGAGGGGCACTTAACGGCATGTAAATTTTACCTCAATAAAGTTCTTATTAAAATAAAAACCAAAGCCTGTGTTTCCAATAAGCTCTGGGGATGGAGGGGAGAACTGGGTATCCTCAGAGGACCATAGGACCCTGGACAGAGAGGATATCTCCCCTCGCCCACCTCACCTACCAGGCCCCAGCCAGGCTCCTGGGCTGCAGGCCCCCTGACCCCCCACGGCTGGTCCCTAATCTGAATCCAGCCTGTGTAGATGAGCATGGCAGCTAGCCTGGTTCTGGGTCAGCGGTGTGGACTTGATTGCCACCTGATGGGCTCATAACCTCACCAAGGCCCCGTTTCCATAAACTCAGGATCGCCTCACTGATATTACCTTATGTTCCCAAACCATGTCGGGTATGTGTATGTGTGGGGAGCCCTGCGGGGAGGGAGATGGGAAGAGTCCCAGGGTCCAGCCAGGATGCTCCAGCACAAGGGCAGGGAGGGCTCAGGCCACCGGGACACAGCCCATCAGAGGCGGTGTCCCCTCCTCCTCAACGGAATGGAGCCAACAAAATCCTATCAGGGCCATCGATCCTTGGCTTAGGCTCCTGCAAAAATGGTTATTTGCGCATGAAATGCGTAAAGGACCCTATACGTAAGTGCTAATGGAGATACACTTTCTGGAGATACTTGTGTTAATTTCGTAGCCTCCGCTGGCGCCCAGGTTCAAAGAGAACATGGACAAGAGTCCATTTTCGCCACTTTTCCGTAGAAAGCGGCTCCTGGGTTCCAGGCTGCGCCATCTGAACAGAAGGTGCTGGGCGGGCAACGGACGAGGGGCCTGTGCGCATGGGGGCTGAAGACCTCAAGAAACCGCCCCCCCCCCTTGCACTGTCCTCCGCAGGAGACGGAGGGGGCTTTGCATCCATGCAAAGAAAGAAGAAACCGCCAACTGACACTAGCACAGTTTATTCACAAATAAATAAATGCATGCTACGTAGGGCTTCCTGGCTGCCTCCGTGTCTGGTCTAAGGGTCCCATCGCGAGGGGGGCTGCGGTGCTCGTCCTGGGGGGAGGCTCTCACCCGCAGCGTGTCCCGCTGGGGCGCCGGGGCGGGAGTCAGGGGAGCCGCTCGGACGGCGCTGAGCCGGAGGCCCCGGAGCCCGAGGTCGCTGCTCAGGCCGGCGGCCACTCCAGCGGCGACCGGGGCATCCAGGGCTCCAGGGCGGCCGCAAGAGGCCCGGAAGGAGCTGCGGGGGCAGAAGGGACAGCGGGGCTCTCTCAGCGCTCCCGGGCCTCATGCTCAGGGACCTGTCGCTGCGCGCACGGCGACGCTCGGGAGCGCGAGGCGCGGACGGCGCGGGCGCCCCCACCGCGGCGGGGGCAGCAGATACTAACCGGAGACGAGGCGTCCAGCCCCGCCACAAGCCCTTCCGGGCACACCGCCTCGTCGTGGAGCCCGGGCGCGGGCGCTGCTGCGGCTCCGGGACCGGCGGGCGGGGACCCCCAGGGCCGCGCGGCGGGGCCGGCGGAGCCCAGGCCCGGGCCGCCGTCGGGGCAAAGCGCGCAGCCCTGCGGGGGCGCCGCGGCGCCGCGGCGCCGCGTGGCCGGTGCCGGCGCTGCAGGCGCTCCTTGCCGAGGCCCAGCACGGCCGACAGGTGGCCGATGGAGCGCGCGGCCAGGCGCAGCGTCGGGATCCTGGTGAGGTTGCGGCCGGCGGGCGCTGTGGGCGGCGGCAGAAAGCGGTGCAGCTCGTGCAGCGCGCGGGCGAGCGTGCGCATGCGCAACTCCTCGTGCTCGCTGGCGCTGCGCCGCGGCCCGACGGCCAAGCGGCCGCCCCTCCAGGCGCGCGGGGTCCGCCCAGGGCTGCCGGCCGGGACGCTGCCCCAGGAGTTGGGGGACGAGGCGGGGGAGCAGCCGCTGCCTGCACTGGAAGCGGGGGGCGGCTGGGCGGCGCCCCAGCAGGCAGGGCGCACCGGGGACGCGGAGAGCGGCGGGCACGGGGCCTGGGCCTTGGCAGCGGCGGGGCCGCTTTATCCCCAGCCTGAGGTGTGAAGTGGCCTCTTCCAGGCCACATCAACACTTCAAAGCGGGCTGGGGGCCTGGACGGGATGGGTCCTGACCCTTTCAACCATCGTGGGGTGGGGTGGGGGGAGGTGATGGCCCGCTGGCTGCACCGGGTTGGCCCCCACCGGAACCAAGGCCGGGGCGCCGGGGCACCGGGCACCGTCACCCACTCGGGCCTGCTGCCCGCGCGCCCCCTGGGTGTTGGGCCAGCTCAGCAGGTTCAAGGAAGCAGGCTCGCAGCTCTCCAGGTCCTGTACCCAGGTTTGGGGCTGCCTTTACTGTTGGGGGCCTTATGCAAGTAATTGAAATGTGTTGTGCCTTCATTTCCAACTTGTATAATGGGGTCCTCCGGCCCTTCTGCAGATCTGTGGCATCAGCCAGGGCCCAGGAACATTGCTCTGGTTCCCACTGGAAGTGAGAGGCCAGAGGAGCAGCAACCCATCCCTCTGAGACAGGTTGGTCCTGGACACCAACAAGCATTTCACAAAATTCAGCACCCTCTCATGATAAAAAATATTCCCAGCAAACTATGCAGAGAGAGGAACCTTCTCAACCTGAATCTAAAAAGTACAGCTGGCACGTTGGTGAAAGACTGAAAGCTTTCCACCGAATACTGAGAAAAGGGCAAGGATGGCTGCTCCTACCCATGTCTTCCTATTCAGTGTTGTTCGGGAGGGTCTAGCTTATGCTATACACGGATTGAAAAGGAAGAAATAAAACTGCCTCTCCTGGCTGGTAGCACAGTGGGTAAGGTGCCAGCCTGCGAACCCAAAGGTTGCAGGTTCGATTCCCCAGCCAGGGCACATAACCAGGTTGCAAGCCAGGTCTCCAGTCAGGTCTGTAGCTGGAGGCAGGTGAAAGGCAACCATACATTGATGTCTCTCTCCCTCTCTGCCTCTCTCCCTTCCCCTCTTTCTAAAAATAATGAAATAAAATCTTAAAAAAAAAAAAAACAGAAATTGAAAGCCAGAGAACAGATTATATTTAAAAAAATAAAATAAAATAAAACTGCCTCTATTTATAGACAATATGACAGTCACATAGGAAATCTCACAGAGAGGACCACTTGGGGAGTTTGCGCCTAGTCATAACAGCTACTTCATGCATGATGCTCTCCAGCTGCACTGGGAGGCACCCGCCGTCCGGCCTCGTGTCTTCAGGAGCAGCGCCAGGGCCTAATGTGCATCCTCCCTGCTTCCAGCCCCATGAGGCTCAAGGGTGAGGTGGTGGGAAAGAAAGCAGAACGGCTTGGTACCTTCTTCCCTGGCATCTCTGACCACCACCTTGCCTCCTGTATCTTCTGTGCACTTGACCTCCTGTAACACCTGTACTGCTCCTCCGTAGCCTGTCCCAGCAGCCCCAGGATGCTTACACCCACAGTCCCACCCAGGGGGACAGTGCCAACCACCCTGGGTGCACAGCGCAGGACCTGTCTACTCCCAAGGGAGCCCAGCCCCTCAGCCAGCAGCTGCCAGCAGGGTCTGCCAGACCCTGGCTGATGAATGCCTTCTTAGGGCTCTAGGTTCAAGCCAAGAACCTGGTATTGGAGCCCCTTGAACCCCACTGGGCCCTGGGGAACAAGCAGTCAGGACTTGGGAGAGCATGCTGTGCACAGCATGGAAGGGGGTGCAGGGTAAAGGCTGGACAGGCAGGAACGTAGGATCTCAGAGGGTATGGGCACCCTGTTGTCAACCTAAGTATCAAAAACTCCCTCTGTTCCCACAAACTAGCAGTCGTGATCTCCATTAGTTTGTTGGCAACGATGCGTCAAAGTGAATTTCAATTTCATTAAGTATGAACTCAACTAGACATACTTGGACAAGACTATCCTGCAAGCACAGCTCTGGGCCCTGAGGATTCTTAGATCAGGGCTAACAGCTAACATTCACTGAGCACTTACACGGAGCAGCCCGGGAGCGCACCCCAACTGAGGTGTGACGAGAGGGTCTCTGGTGTCAGGGCTGAGGGGCGTTCAAAAGACCCAGGAGCAAATGTGGAGACAAAGAGCCCACAAAGATGGCATGACAGGCGGGTCTTCAGCCCGAAAGGATGACAAGTTAGAGGTGCCACGTGGGAGTCCCTCCCTCCCCTATTGCCCCTGGGGTCTCTGGGCCCAGACTTGCAAAGCCATAGTTAGTGGGGGCCGAGGAGGAACCCCAGCCTGGAGCCTGGGCTCTACCACCTCCTTCCTGCCAGCCAGCCTCCCTCTGCCCTATCCCGAAACTTCTCCCACTTTTGATCTCCTTATCACCAGCCTCTCTGGTGGGTTCATTTGGGAGCTGCCCAAGTTAATGAGTTCTCCGGGCAGCCAGGCCCACTCACCTCCTGCGGGGTGAGGACTTCACACCCCGGGGCCTGTGTTTTGACAAGTGCCGTAGCCAGTGGCTCCTGCTCCCCAGCCCGAACCTGCTGTGTCCGCCTGCCAAAGTGTAAGGCTGGGAAATGAGTTCGGGGGGCAGCCCCACTGGGCAGAGGTGAGAGTTCAATGAGGTCCTTGGCCAGGGTGGGGGCAGGCAGGACAGGGCAGCACCCGTGAGCTGGGGAAAGGCCGCAGCCTTCCCCCTAGGAACCGGCCAGTTTCCTCACACCACACCCTGTCCTGGGTGCTGCCACCCCCATTCCACGGCCAGTGCCTTCATTTCCCGGCCAGCCTCTGACACAGGCTTGCTAATCAAAGGTGCTATGTCAATCAAAGGTGCTATGTCAACATGCGCCTTGCAGCCCCTAATCCCATGTCTGCTGGAGCCGCAGCGCAGCCCCCCCGGGAAGGCAGCAGCTCTTGTACTGAGAAGCTTCCAATTTAGGGGTCCTCTACTGCCAGGGGTCTTCCCACCACACCTAGCACCAGCCCAAGAGGAGTGATTGTTATTCACGAAACCCCCACCTTCAGGCAGCCCAGGACACCCGTCTGGAGTGGGGAGCCCCTGTCCTGCCATGTCTGACCTGTGTCACTCTTGTCTGTGGGCCCCAGCTTCTGCTACTGGGCCCCAGAGTGAGTGGCACAGACCATGCTGGCATGGTGAGGACCAATCACACCTCACACCCGCACTTGTACCCACCCACATGCTGCCTGGGACCCTGCGAAGTGCTGGCACTCAGCTAGGCCACAATGCACAGCCGTGCCGTGATATGGGTGTTTTTCACTCACTTGGTAGATGAAGAAACAGAGTGGTGAGAGGCTGTCCCATGTCTCGTGGCTAGAAGGGGCTGGCTGGGCCCTGTCTGGCTCTGTCCGGGACCACAGCCTATGTCACCTTGCCACCTGTGAGTCTGGAGGGCTCAGGTGGCTCCGTCTTGCAGGACCGCTGCCCTGAGAGGGAGGGGCCAGGGTGGGGGTCCTCAAGCCCCCATGGGGCCTTTGTTCCTTATCTAAGGGACTTGTGGAGAGGAAAAAAGAAAAAGGTTTCCAGGCCCAACCTGGATCTGAAGGTGCAGCCACAGAGCCTGAATCTGCAAAGAACAATCTCCCCAGAATCAGGAAACTGGGCCACCTTTGAGGAACAGTGCCTAGAGGGAGCAGCCCCCCAGGGCTGAGAGTGGGAAAAGCACTGGGAGTGCCTGCCCCCCACCCATGGATCCTGAGCACCCACTGGGTGGGTTGCAGATAGATGGGGATGAGCGTGGGTTGGAGAGGGGGCTGCAGCCGCCTGGTGCCCAGGGAAGTCAGAGGGCCCAGCGCTGAGGACTCCACCTCCGGCTCTACCTGCCTCCCAGCTACAGTCTGCAGCTCTCAGGGAGCCCCTGCCGGGATCACCCCCTCTCCTCACACCTCTGGCTCCTGGAGCCACTGAGTTGGCAAGCCATATGGAATAGATTATTCTGGAACTACGATAATCTGATTATCTTGGCCCTGGATCAGCTGGATATGCAGCCAGTGGAAGTCACAGGAGGCAGGGGGTGCCGAGGAGGGAGGGGTGAGGGGAGAGCGCAGGCGGGCTCTGGGAAAGGATCTCCGAGGTCACGGGACCCAGGTGGAGAAAGCAGGGCAAGCGCACGGCACCTCTCCCTGGGGGGTTGCGTGTTGCTCCTTGGCTTCATCAGGTACGTGGGAGCCGGGTGCTAAGCTTCACAGTGACAGGTGGGGAAACAGAGCCATTAAGTGGACCTGTTTCTCCACCTGTAAAATGGAGCAGGGACCCCCCACTGCCTGCTGAGATGTCCTGGGAGCTCAGCACGCCTCGCTGAGACAGCATCTGTCTCAGGCCACGCTGTTGACCCCTGGGTTGTGCACACAGGACACACTTAGTGCCCAGCCACAGACAGCAAGCAGAAGGTGCTGCCCAGCCGCTTGGGATCTTGGGATCTTGGGATCTGCAAGGGCAGATCCACCTCTAACCAGTCAGAGGCCTTTTTCCTCCAGCCAGGGCCGCAGGCAGGGTGCGATGGTGGGCCCGGTTCCTAAATGCATGCGCCAGAGTTGTGGAGGCTGGCTCAGCGCTGGCGTGATGGGCTCCATCACCCCGACAGGCCGCTAGCCTTCTCTGGACCCCAGCTTGCTCCTCTGTCCACTGGGAGAAACACATCTGAGAGCCAGAGCAAGGCGGAGCCTAGCCCTGACCGGTGTGGCTCAGTGGGTTGAGGTGTCCTCCCATGAACGGAAAGGATGCCAGTTTGATTCCTGATCAGGGTGCATAAAAAATGGCAACCAATCCATGTTTCTCACATCAACGTTTTTCTCCTCCTCTCTCTAAAAGCAATGAAAAATCCTCAGGTGAGGATAAAAATATTGTTTTAAATAAAAACATGGAGCCTAAAGGAGCAAAAAGGGGACTGGCTCTGGAGGGCTGGGGACAAGCCCTGGAATACCCCCGGAACAAAGGTGGAAAACAGTCAAGCCACAAGCTGTCTGAAACTCTAGGCCCAGGACACCTTGAGCTCTGCACCCTTGCCAGCTCGCTGGTGAGGATCTGCAGGCCCAGCTCAGCTGCCAACTTGGGGTGTTCCAGCACCAGCCCCTCCAGGAAGCGCACAGCATCAGCTCTCTCCAGGCACGAGGTATATAGGTTCTGGGGCCCCTTCTAACCCCCCTGCTCTCAGAGACTGCTCACGCCATGCCAGACCAAGATTAGTTCTGGCAGGAGGGGGAGGTGTGTACACAGGGCCAGCCCAGGCCATAGGGCTCGAAACCTTGGCAGGCCCTCCGTCCCAACAGCAGGGAAAGGAGCACACCCCTCCTCTTCTGCCCAGAGGTACCTGACTTCAGACCCAACAAAAAGCAGGGTGGGGGGCCCTAGATTGAGCTGGAATGCCTGGGCAGGGCCTGGGGGAGTGAAGAGCCTCCGAGTGGCCTCCTTCACCAGAGGCTGGGGGACCATGTGGGGAACATCTAGAGGAAATGGATGGAGCTTAGATTGACCGGAGAAGAAATCAAACAGGAAAGGGTCGTACATGATCAGTACAGATTATGGGCCCAACCCTGATTAGAGAAGATTGGAGGTACAGGTGAAGATATACTGCTGAACAACAGGACCAAGCTGCCGAAAATGCCACTCCATACACATCACCGCTGATACATGCAAAACGTAACAAGGATCTAAAAGGAGACCTGCATAGCAAGTCATCAGATGACCCCTGTGTTTTGTAAAGGTCTGCTCTGTAACAGTGCGGGCTGAGTCTTCAACACTCACACAGTCAGAGCCACGCACCAGGGCTTACTCGGGAGGGGCCGCGTCTGGGTTCTTGGGGGTGCTCAATGTAATGTTCACATTAACAAAGATCTTTTAGTTATTTTTTATTTTATAGAGCGGGAAAGGGAGGCAAAGAAACATCAACGTGAGAGAGAAACATCCATCAGCTGCCTTCCTCACGCACCTCAACCAGGGACCTGGCCTGCCACCCAAGAAGGTACCCTGCCCAGGAATCGAACCTACAACCTTTTGGTTTGTGGGACGATGCCCAACCCACTGAGCCACGTCTGCCAGGACAAATTATTTTTTTAATTACAGGTATGAGGATGTCCCTGGGTGGAAAACTTTAAGGCATCTCAGTGTACACTAGGGAACTTTGTTACTAAACTGGAACCTCTACACCATGGAGGTTACATGAGGCAGGTCTTCAGAAGCTTGGTTCGGAAACTTGCTGCACTGACAGATAAAAAAAGGATCTAACTATGTCAGGGAGAAAAACTGGTCACAAAACAATGTGCTTTTAAATACCCAAAGGAATGGAGAGCAGAGTCTACAACAGACATTTGTAAGGCAGCATTCACATCAGCGTAAGTCCCTGGTTGTCAGCAATGCCCAAAAGGCAGAAACAACCCACATGTCCATCAACGGGTGAACGGATAAACAAAGGCGGTGTATCCATTCAATGGAATATTATTCTGCCTTGAAAAGGAACAAAGTCTGAACACCATGGATGCATCTTGAGAACATTATGCTAAATGGCATAAGCCAGACACCAGACAAACACTGTATGATTTCCTACAAGTCAAATTCATTAGAGGTTACCAGGGGCTGGGGTAGGTGGGTAGGGGCAGCTGTTTAATGGGGTACAGAGTTTCTACTTGAGGTGACAAAGATTTTGGAAATACAAGTAGTGATGGTCACCCACATGGCAAATGTAATTAATGCCACTGGATGGCACACTTAGAATGGTTAAGATGGTAAGTTTTAGTGTTTTATATAAATATTTTACCACAATTTTCTTTTTTATTTACCACAATTTTAAAAACTGTAAATGTAACACACAAAAATTACTGAGCTGAATGCAGCAGCATTGGGCACCACTCATGCCCTCTCAGGAGCTGTAGGACTGCAGTTGGTGCCCATTGCCCACTGGCAGGCAGGACGTGTGGAATGCCACAACACTGAACATGTGGTGCTAAACCTAATCATCTGGGTGAGGAAACCCATGTCACAGATGCTAAAACTGAGGCTCAGAGGACTGAGCCCAGCAAAGGTAGTTTCTAGGCCTGAGCTGCCCCTCCCAGGCCCCACGCAGCCCCTACATTCAGGTTCCTCAGCTCAGCTTGCTTGCTGGAGGGACAGCAGGGGTCCCTCCTTGCCCTGGCTTGCTGGACAGCTCCCCAGGTACCTGTGGCCACCACCCCCACCTCCATGCTTCCAGTGGCCACATCCCTCCCACCCTCCTCGGCATCCTCTCCCCTCTAGTCTCCTCTGCTCACCCCCAGCGCTCCGCCTGCCTCTGGCAGCCCTTGCCCTAAAGTGACCAGTCTCCTGCCTCCAGCTCTTCACCTTCCATCCCCTCTCCTTCCTCAGAATTCCTAATGGGTTCAAATCCTGGCTCTGAGGGACCTTAGGCAAAGGCTGGGATCCTCTGTGCCTGCGTTCCCCACTTTGGCCAGGGGCAAGCAGCAGGCTGAAGCGATGTTTGAGTCCTGAATGGCCATGCAGGGGCTCTCCCATGGCAGGAGGCCTAGAAGTCCAGGTCAGGGGAGCCCCAGTTGCTGTAGGTGCTCTGCAACCTTGTCCTGGTGGCCGTCAGTCTCCAGGCGTCCCACAGACACGGGGGGTGCTTGGCTGGCAGTGCCTGATCATCAGGCTGCCCTGCGTCATGCACGGCACCTGCGCCAGAGGCATCGCCCTGGGCAGGCTGACTCGGGGCTTGGGAGCGAGGGGCACACACAGGCCCCCACCCTTCCTCTGTCACCATCCCACAGACACAAAATCTGCCTTTTCCCTGGGCCTCCTGGGGCAGGGACCTGCAGCCTCCCACCCCCACCCCAGAAGCGCGTTCCAGGGTGTCTGAGGGGCCTGCTCCCCGGCTGTTTTGGAGGCCCCTGCACACCCTGGTTCCCAAGTCGACACCTTCTGCCCCAGGGGAGGCGGCCTGTGTCAGCAGGCAGAGGTGTGAAGGCGGCCCCAGTGGCCAAGGGGGTGGCCAGGCTGGCCATCACTGCTCCTGGTAATGAGAATACCACATGGCCCCTGCCGCCCCACTCTGCCTGCCGCCTGCCCTGCCCCTCCCTCCCGTGTTCCCGTCCACCCCCACAGCCTGGAAAGGAAAGATCTTTGGGGTAGAGGCCAGGCTGTAACCTGGCTCCAGCCTTGGACCTGCTCCCGGGGCCCTGCCTGCCTGGGACCAGAGCAGGTGCAGAGCTGGGGGTGGGGGGACAAGTGGGGAGGCCCGAGCTGGGCCACCAAGCGCAGGCCTGACCAGAGCCACGGCCCTCCCAACGCCCCTCTCACCTGCCTGTGTCAGGGGCCAAGTCCTGGGGAGCTGGTAAGGCAGGGGTGTTAAACTCATTTTCATGGGGGTCACATCAGCCTATCAGTCATTTTAGGGCTGTAAAGATGTAAGTACTCCTTAACAGCGAAGCAGGCTGGGTAGAAACAAGGCGGAGGGCCGGCAGTAAGGGGATGAAGGGACGCACGCCCCAGTGCCCACCCCTGCACAAAAGGTGCACTGACAGGGTCTCCCAGCGCCAGGCCGGCTGCGGCCACACATGGAGGCTGAGGCAGAGCTTCCAGCACAGAGCAGGGCTGGGGGTGTCCTGAGCACTGACGCACCTGCGAGACCTCATTATGCTCCCCCAGCCCAGGGTACCCTCAAGGGCCCCGTGGCCCCCACACCGAGACTGTCCGGAGCCCCGAGGCAGCATCTAACAAGGACCCCGGGCTTCAGCTCTAACAGCACCCGGGGGCCAGCAGGTCCAGCTCCGTTTGATGGAGTTTGTCAGCGCTGCTAGAGCCTGTGCAGTCTGGCCTCCCCTTGATTACCTCCAGAAACAGGCCTTTCACTCCCAAGACAGGCCCTCCAACTTCAGCAAGTTCTTCAGACTCCCCCTGAAGTATTCTGGACACAACCTCACATCTAATTTTTTTTCTTTTTGGACAAAGCAGCCCTGAGTCCTTTAGCTATTCCTCTAGGGACCTGGCTTCATGCCTCCTCACTGGCCTCCCTCCTGAGTTTGTCCCCATCCTTCATATATCTTGGCCCCCAGGTGTGACCACAGTCCCTGGGCATGGCCCTCCCTGCCTAGGGAATAAAGGACCAGCCTCCCTGGCTGAAGACCCTGTTTGTTGAATGGGAAGGAGATCACACGTTTCTCGTTCTGGGTTCCTGGAAGGCAGCGACTGCTGTGATTTTGACAAATGTGCTATCAGCTACACGACGTCCCTGACCCCGAACATACAGGGAGGACACACACGGCTCCGCCGATCCCACCGTATGAGATCTGGTGGGCTCGTCCAGCCTGTCTGGATCTCTTTAGATGCTGGCTGTTACCCAGTTCACCCCCTGGGTTGGCACCTCACCCTCCATTAGATCAGACTGTACCTTCATAATGCTGCCTATGACCATCCTGGGAACAGAGCTGATGGCACAGGATTGGTGACCTTCCTCAGGTGAACACTCACCCATCCATCTGTGAACACAAGGAATCCGCTATGAATTCACTAAGTTGGACCATCACCCCGTTTGTTTACAAGGATGCCCTAGGAACTTCTTCATTCAGCACCCCAAAATGACCATAACTTATGGTGATAACTTAGTTTTTCTTACATTAAAGAAACTTCAAGGGTAGACAGTGTTGAGACAGTGTAGCGTGTCCATGTTGTCACTGATGCCTTGGGCTTCTTTCTGCTCCACCATCCCTAGCGACTTCTGCCCTTGAGATTGCCTCAGGATCACAAAATTGTTGCTGAAGCTATAACCATCACATCTGTCTTCCAGGTGGGAAGCCCTGCTTTAAAGAGATTTTCTAGGGGAAATGGGTGGGTGGGGAGGGGGACAGAGAGGAGCAAAAAGGGGATGGATGTAATACAACAATAATAAAATAAAATAAAATAAAGGATTTTCTAGAAGCTCCATCCAGTACTTCCACTAACATTTCATTGGCTATTCCATCTATAAGAGAGGCTGGGAATGGTAGCTTTTTCAGCCAGGCATCTAAGTATCCACAATAATACAGGCTCCTGGTATTGACAAAGAAAGATGTATAGAGGCTACATACAACACATAATGTGTGGACAATTGGAAGTCCCTGGCACACGCACAAACATTCTACTGACCAGGTTTCCTAGATCTAGGTACCATCTATCTCCTCAGCTGGCAAAGGGTGGCTGAGACGCTAAACCCCAGGTCTGGTCCCTGGTTGGTGGCAAAGTGAATAAGGAACCAGCCTGCAAACCCAAAGGTCACTGGTTCGATTCCCAGCCAGGGCACATGACCAGGTTGCAAGCCAGGTCTCCAGCCAGGTCCGTAGCTGGAGGCAGGTGAAAGGCAACCATACATTGATGTTTCTCTCCCTCTCTGCCTCTAAAAATAATAAAATCTTTAAAAAAATCAAACCCAGGTCTGTGTGATTCCACAGCCTGGCCCAGTGGGAAGTGTACCTGGTTTCCTCCTGGTGAGTGGGACTGGCAGACCGTATGCCCCCTGGGACACAGAGCCTGGCTTCACTGTTCAGTGAAGACCTCAGTGGCCACAGCAAACCAGGCCCAGGGGCCCACTTTCCAGAACATATGCTCTGACATCCCACAGTCAGTCTGAGGCCCAGGCTTGGGAGCTAGCCCAGGCCAAGACAAGAAGGCCTGGCTATCCTAGAGAGGAAAAAGCACCCAGGACTCTGTGCCAGGTGGACTCCCATTATTCACCAAATCCTTTCACAGGAAATCCCATCAGCCTGGTTCCAATGGATGGGGGTGGGATGAGAAAGAGGAGGAATAGCTCTAGGTATGTGGAACCTTCCCAAAGGTCACAAAGCTACTTTCCTTCACCACTCCAAATCTAGCTGCCTGTGCATAAGGCAGTGCTGTGCAGCCAAAACTAAAAATGTGACTGGCTAGGAGCATGCAGGGAATATTATACAGCTGTTAAAAAGGGCGAGTTGGAAAGCTCAAGATCAACATGTTATAACTGAAACTTTAAAATCCAGATTCAGAAATATGTATATATGAGCCCAGATGAATTTTGTTTACAACTGTCAACTCCATGTATAAAAATCCCTTAATAGTACAGTCTGTCAAAGCTTTATAGGACTGTGTTCCTGGTGAATAAATGATGACTGATGTGTTTGCTGTTATTTCAACCTCAAGCATGTAGGACTGGATGTCTCCTAAGTCCACACTGCCCTCCGGGGAAAAAAACAGGTTTTTAAAAAAAACCAACCTTGCTTTAAACCCTTTTAAGTCATGAAATGCTGTATGACTAACTGCTTATTCCCAAAGAAAGCCTGTCTGAAATCAGGCATGGTTAACTGACTCCACCTTTTTTGTGTGTAAATTAGTTTCCTCTCATGGACAGTGGCTGCAATAAGCCAAATGACAGCTGTCCTGTCCAGCGTTACTCCAGGTCACCTATCACTTCATCACAATGTTGCAAGGGTAGCATGAACCATGTTTGCTCCAGTATGATGTAAAACAATTCTGAGGAGAAGGGAGTGTAATTTCATCATTGAAGGTCTATCTGCCCCTCCTGTCACTTTCTTTCCCCATCCCCCTACCCCCTCGTTAAAATTGTCCTCTACGATTGGAGTCAACTATGGCCAACTATGGCAGAACATTTCCTGACATGGGATGCTCTAAAATAGGCTGCTGAACGAAAACAGCAAGTTATGGCTGGTACGTGCCATGATGTTACCTCATTTGCACTATGTGCCTTCTAAGGGCACATGCTAGTGGATAGGAATGCTGGGCCAGGTCTGGAAGAACACCGCACAATCCTTTAGCAGCACCTGTTACCTTCAGGGGACTCGAGCATTCTCCCTCACGTTTCCACTCCTAACAAAAAAAAACGTGTCTGTTAGATAATTTGTGTGACTAAAAATTTAAAAGTCATAAAATACTATAAGGCCATTTATTGCTTCTATACCAGCTCATCTACCCCGGGCACCTGGGGAACACCTCGCAAAGTCCCTCACCCAGAATGCCACCTGCCTCGCTCCCCACCCTCGTCCTCCGTGCGGTTCCAGGCCCTGCTGTGACCTCTGCACCTCTGTGGCCAGAGCTCTATGGTGCTGGCCCTCGTGAGGCCCAAAGCCTCCGAGTCAGGCCTTTTTTCAAAAAGGTCACAAAGGATGTGGACGACTCTTTTAAACTGCTATTGCTGAGGGGTGAGTGGTTTTACTTTATAAGCTTTTCTATGTCCAAGGTTGCACTGTGAGGTGGGACATAATTATTATTCCCATTTTACAGGGTAAAAGGCTCAGACAAGGGGTCTGTCCAAGGGCACATGGTTCATGGGTGGCGGGCCTCCTAATTATGCAACAGCATGTCACTCCGCAGAGAACACAGCTAGCTTTTCACCCAGGGGTGTCGGACACTTCCCAGTTGCTACACAAATATGAATTAAGTGAACAATGCCTACAAGCCTCTGAAATGTAAGCACCTTCAGTACGAAATGATAGGGCGGAACACTGAGCCCGCTTGCCAAGTTCCCACTGAGTGATTCCGGGAACAGTCCACTCCATGCTGGCAACCGCGCCAGGGGGTGGTATTTCCTACGGCTGCTGAGAATGAGTAAACTTGGGCCTCGAAGGAGTTGAGTCACTTGTCCCAAAGTCACGCAGCAAGTAAAGAAGGTCTGACTCCGGCCAGCTTCCCCACTCCTGCAACCACTGCACCTCATTCCTTCTTCTTCTCCAGGAGGCTCTGTTCTACTTTTCAGCAACAGAAATAAACTCTGAGCAATGAGATGAGTCTCCATGTCACTCAGCAAATTAGCAAGTGCAGGCTCCCCACCCCCTATCACGCACGGATGGCAGGTCCCACCGGCGTGTCTTACAGGCAGACTTGCAGGCACTGGGTGTAAGTTCCCGGGCACAGCCCGCGCGGACTGGTGATGAGAGAGGCGGCCACTCTTTGCAGGGGTCCATGAGTCGCTTGCCCGTTGGTTTGGGCGCCCGGGACGATGGCACTGCCCAGCGCTGCCGGGCTCGGGGGCGCTCACCGTGCGCGGTGGGTGGGACCCCGGTAAGAAGCTTGGCAGCTTCATCCAGATGCGAACTGTCCCTCCCACGCTTCCCGGGCTGCAGGGGCCTCCATTAGAGCCCCCAGGAGTCAGAATCCACACCTCCGCAAATGGGCCGCTTTCCCAGGGCCCCCCTGCCCAGACCTTCCCTGGGCTCTGTGGGTTTTGACACCTCTCTGTAACCTGGCGGGGGGCCACCTCGCACCTTTGGTCCCGATAAAAGCCCAGGCCCGGAGGTGGCCGGCCCAGCGTCCGGGAGCCCGCGGCCGGCCATGGCCCAGTCCCCCGCCCTGCGCGCCCTGGACCACTGGATCTTCCCCCAGGGCTGGGGCTGGGCCGGGCACTCGGACTCCACATCCCCGGCCTCCTCCTCGGACTCGTCGGGCTCGTGCCCCTGCGACGGCGCCCGCGGCCCCTCGCAGGCCGCGCCCCGTGTCCGCGGCGCCGCCGCCGCCCCGACGGCGCCGGGCCGCGCACGGGCCGCCCCCGCCCCCGCCGTCGGGCAGCGGCAGAGCGCCAGCGAGCGCGAGAAACTGCGCATGCGCACGCTCGCCCGCGCGCTGCACGAGCTGCGCCGCTTCCTCCCGCCGTCCGTGGCGCCCGCCGGCCAGAGCCTCACCAAGATCGAGACGCTGCGCCTGGCCATCCGCTACATCGGCCACCTGTCGGCCGTGCTGGGCCTCAGCGAGGAGCGCCTGCAGCGCCGGCACCGGCGCCGCGCCGCCGCGGCGCTCCCGCGGGGCTGCCCGCTCTGCCCCGACGGCGGCCCGGGGCTGGGCGCCGCCGCCCCCGCCGCCCCCGCCGCCGGAGCTTGGGGGTCCCCACCCGCCGGGTCCGGAACCCCAGCGGCGCCCGAAGGCGTGACAAGCCGGGTCCCCGACGTGGGTGCCTGGGTCTCACCCCCGTACGGCCCCGGGATGCACTCGCTTCCTCCAGCGTCCCAAGGAAAGGCGCCCGACGCGGCCCTGTGGACGCCGCCCCCGGTCCGTTCCGCCCCGCAGCCGCCCCCAGAGCCGGGGACGCAGGCCACACCCTGGGCGCCGCCCCCCGCCGCCCCCGAGCCTTCTGCGATGTACCAGGTACCGTCCCCAGGCTGCCCTTGGAAACGCGTGCTGGGTAGGCTCTAGTCTGCGTATTGTTGAGGTCTCCATGGTCTGTTCCAATCCTGGTTGCCGGGTGGAAAGGGTCCTAACCTCCTTGGGGGAGGAGATGGGGCCCTTGTAGAATTAAGACCCTCTCCCCACCCACTCACACACACAGGCCTCTAGAAGTCATCACACCCTGTGAACGAGGGAGGCACCCTCAGACTCTCCCCTTCCACCCTGGCCCCTGGAGGTGGCAGGGGCAATGGCCCAAGAGCTCCCAAGGGCTGGGAGGAGGGGGGCCTGGCGGGCCCAGGGTTAGGAGCTTGGAGCTGGTGACATCTGTGTCTGTCAAGCTTTATTCACTCATGAGATCCATGAATGACTGACTCCAAGGTCCGTAAAAGAGCAGATGAATAACCAAAATTATTGAATGCTTCCTGTGTCCCCAACACCATTCTTGGCACTGTGCATGAATTGACATGTCCTGCCCTCCTGCAACCTTATAAAGTAGCTGTTATCATCATCCCCAATTTACAGATGAGAAAACTGAGACTAAAAGAAGGTACCAGCATCCTTGAAGCTAGTGAGTAGCGAAGCTGGGATGCAAACCCTGGCAGTGTCATCTCCAGGGTAGATGCTCTAAACCACTTTGCTTCCCTGCACTCAGGATGCCAGGGTTGTTCCGAGGCTGCCAGCCATGCCCTGGGCAGCGTCCAGGTTCAAGATTCCAGGGTATCAGGCAGCGGTAGCCCACTAACCCACTGCTCTTATCTGTCTTACAGGGTATCCCTGTGTCTCCAGAGGCCTATCTGTTGCCAGAAACGCCACCCCTTCTGCCGGGTCCAGCATGCCAGAGACTCCAGTCTCAGACCCAGTGTGGGGGATACTGGAGCCACGGTGCAGAGGTGCTCCCCAGCTCCGAGGGCCAGGGACCAGGCTCCACCTTCCAGTTTCATGATGAAAGCCCTCTCCAGAGCTCGGGCCTGCAGCTCAGCAGCTGCCCTGAACTTTGGCAAGAGGATTTAGAGGGGTGCCGCCTGAGCAGCTTCTACTAATGGCCTTGCCTGTCCCCTTCGCAGCGAGGAGTCAGGCTTGTAATGCGGAGGACGTTTGCCCTCCTCGTTGGTGACGTCAGTGGCTTTCAAGGTTCCCTTTAGCCAAGGATTCCCCTTCCCAAGTGATGTCTTTCATGGAAGCATTGTTTGAAACAGAGCGTTGGTGGCCTTCCTGGCTCCAGTTGGAGCTGGGACAGTGCCCTGCGTGCCTGGATTCCCTCCAGAATGGCCAGTGCCCTGAAGAGCACAGCTGCCTGACCACCAGGTTGACAGCTGGGACTGATGGGGGATGAATTGCGGGAGGGGGTGGGGGGAGGGCAGAAGCCTATAATGCTGTGATTTTGCTTCTTAAGAAAAAAACACACAACAAAAACTTGCTTTGGTCTGTTTTTCTTCTATCAACTGGAGTGCTTACAGCTCCTGGGACAGGAAAAATGCTCCCATCCAGTGGGGAACAACAGATCATACCCTCAAGGCTGACGTGGCCCTCGCGTAGCCAGTTTGAGCATGTGTGGTGCGTAGGGTGACACGGGTGGGTTGGCCCTTGGACCCACCCGCTTCCTTGCCTCACAGCCACCCTTTTGCTGTTTTTCCTTCTTTTGGACCCTTGCACCATTACATGACATTATTTCCAAAGGCTGCCTGTCGGTGGCCTCCAGGTACGAGGCCAGTGTCTCAGTTTGCTTGGGCTGCCCAAGCCCAAGCAAGAATAGCACAAATTGGGCAGTTTAACAACAGAAATGTCTTCACATAGTCCTGGAGGCTAGAAGTCCAAGATCAAGATGTCAGCACGTGGGGTGTCATTGAGGCCTGTCTGCTTGGCTTCAGATGGCCACCCTCACTGTGTTCTCGTGCGGTCACCCTGTGGTCTGTGTGTGTGTCCTAGTCTCCTCTTTCTGTGAGGACACCAGTCATACTCGCTGTGGGCAGCATTGTTCTCCCAGGTCAAGAGTTGTTCCTTTAGGAGGTATCCAGGCAGAGGCGAGAGGCTGCCCCACCCCTACCGCCACTGGAGTGGCCTGAGATTCGTCTGGGAGGCTGCTGGAGTCGGGGAAGCAGGGCCCAGGGGAATGGGACTAACTGACCCTCGTCCTTATCCTCTGGGAGAGAAGCCTCAGCTCTGCTTTTGGGAGCAGCGCCCCTGCCCTGTCCATCTGGTCCATGGCTTCATCCTGGCATGCTGTTGTTGGCTGCATCTCTGCTAAGTGACCGGCAGGGGAGGAGAGGAACCCATAGCAGTGCCTGGGGTGACTGGTCCACCCACACCTCTTGGGGCCCCCAGTGGCCACCTGGGAGGCTGGACATCCGCTGAGTGCCTCATCCAGGCTTTTCGATGACCCTGCAGCATGGAGGGCGTGTCTCCTGAGGGGGTCCTGGAGGGTGGGGTGGTGGGTCAGGGGACTGTACCTGGGCTGTGGCCTGTTGCCCCTCGGATCCTGCCTTCCCGGCTATGTGGCCTTGAGTGCTGGGCAGGGAGCCCCACCCGAGGGGCGACCTACAACATGTCCCTGCCAGCAGGTCTCTAGCTGGTGTGACCATGCAGCAGTCCATGGACAGGCTGCATGAATGCCAGGGCCATCAGGTGGCCTGAGCATGTGAGGTGTGGTGGTCTCAGACCACCGCCCCCTACTCCAAATGGAGACAGGCCTCAATCCCGCAGGGGCAGGAGAGCCAGCCTTGGGTCTCCTTCCCGCTCCTTAGAGTTCTGGCTGAACTTCCTGAGCCCCCTTATCAGCAGAAGGGAGATAAAGGCTGCCTTATCTCCTGGGACTGGGAGAACCAAATGAGAGAATGCGCATAAACGCTGAGCTCAGTGCCAGGCACAGAGACTAGGAACCTGGCAGGTTTTTCTCCCTGGAGGACAGCTCTCCACTAGGGACACTGGATGGCCGACCCCTCCCCCAGCGGGGACCGCTGAGGGGCCTGGTGCTCTGGCCCTGAGACTGTCAAGTGCCAGCCGCTGCTGCTGGGCACTGGCGACAGGAAGGACTAGTCCAGAGGGACCTGGTTGGTGGGGAGGGACCCTGCGCCACCCTTTGAAGTGCAGCCACCAGTGGAGCAAAGAGGGGGGGCTTCCTCCCAAAGTGGGAGGCAGTGGCGGGGGAGGGTGGCAAGGGCTGCGGGGCCTTGAAGCCGAGACAGGACGGGAATAATGGCCGGCCCCGCTTACCTGCCACACCAAGTGGTGGTGTGTGACCCCTTCCTTCTGCACCCTGGCCCCGGAATCAATCTTCTTCACCGTGCAGATGATGAAACCAAAGCCCGGGGGTTTCAGTCACTTGTCCAACAAACAGTGGCTGATGGAGTGATGATGGGAAACTAGGGTCCGGACTCTGGGGCCCCAGCAGTCAGGGGGATGGGGGACTCAAATATGGGAAAACTTTAGTTCCAGGTAACAGCTAATGAGCTTAGTCATCAGTGTACGTAAAACGCTATTGTTTCAGGAACTGGAGGAATGACCCACCTTGACTCCAGGTAACCATGAGCAGTTCCACCTTTGTGCCTCAGGGGGACTGCAAGCCAGCAAGGTGGTATCTGAGCCCTTACACCCCAGGGTGAGAGGACCACTGCCCAG
This sequence comes from Noctilio leporinus, assembly GCA_004026585.1. NCBI lineage: Eukaryota > Metazoa > Chordata > Mammalia > Chiroptera > Noctilionidae > Noctilio > Noctilio leporinus. Next base: position 97,184 of record PVIW01002722.1, on the reverse strand, counting down.
GGCACAGATGGAAGAATGCTGCAGCTTTTCTCTCATTCAATCTTCCCTGAACTCCAACTCCCTTACCTGCACACCTTTCTTCTTATAAAAAGGACCCATTTATAATGGAATTGAAGACAGGCTATTAGGGTGCAGACCTGCTGTCCTCTCAGATCACCGGTCTGAATGAAGCGCCCATAGAGATTCAATCCCTGTCTCTGTTTATGGGGTCTGTGGATGACGGCACAAATAACGGCTTTTCCCTCTCCCTCCCACCAGCCCTTGGGCACTTCCGGCTGCCTGGCTCTGTTTGCCAAGAAATTCCCAGCAAGTTCCACGTGGGCTGTGGGTCCCAGGCCTACTGCTCCCCAATGTGAAAAGGGCATCAGCCCTTTTCAGGACACTACTCTTAGAAACAATCAGATTACATGTTGACATCACGTCCGCCTGCCACAGGTGCCAGAGAGGTGGCAGCCCAGGGCCTTTGGCTAGCAGGTGGTGGGGCCTGGCTTGGGACACAGGGTTGGCTGCCCCCGTACAAGCTCTGTTCTCTTCCTGTCCAGGGTTCGCTGGCTGCCGGGCAGGAAGTGCAGAACTGTCAGGACCCCTCCTGACTCTGCTGGGGAACATGGCTCCCCAGAACCCAGCGTCTCAGGCCTGCGGCGTGATGAAAGGAACGTGCAGGCAGACAGTGCGCACAGGTATTCTGCAGGAAGGACTGGAGGACTGGGGGGAGGGGGGGTCTTCCCTCCCATATTTCTGGGGGTCCCGAGCCCACAGTGCTGCCCATGTACCCAGCTGCTCCCCCAGCCCAGCCTCCCCAGCTACTGTACATGCCCACTCCTGCTCTGGTTTAGAAATGAGTCCAGAAGTTCATCTAGAAATCCTTTATCTACATTTTCTCTTAGAAAAAAATATACAGATCTGGTGCCCTGTTCAGTCCCCAGAGTCAGGGTCTTCATGGGAAGGCAAGAGAGGGCGCAGGGCAGCTCCCCAAGGCCGTCCATGGTCCATCGAGAGCTTCTGCTCCTCTGGCCCTAGAGCTGGGCTTCCCTGAGATCAGCCCCAGGGCCCACATGCTGTGGGCACAAGGGGCAGGGCTGGGAGGTGCTTGGGCAGTCTGGCCATCAGGAGCTGGGTTGGCCCCATACGCAGAGTGCAGAGAACGCGGCCTAGAACTCAGTCCAGGAATGGGGGCTTAGGACAGCTGCATGGGGGGCATCCCATGTGCGGGCCGGTGACAGCACGGCACGGGGACTATTGGCTGTTGACTGTGAACCACTTGTGCACCTCGTCCTTGTTTTCATTCACCCACTTGATGTTGGCTTTGGTCTTCTCCAGGGCTTGCTCCAGAGCCCGGGTGGCTGAGCCGAAGCCAGTGTCCGCATTGTTCGCCTTGAACGCCTCCAGCTACCGGGAAGAGGAAGACTCTCAGTCCAGGCTGGGAAGCCATGTCCTGGGCCCTCCCACTCCAGGGTGGGGCCCGGAATGAGGGGCTCAGCTTGTTCTCCAGGAAGGGAATGATCAGTCCTTCCCTGCCCTGGGGTCAAGTCCTTATCTAGCTCCAGGGCAGAGCTCAAAAATGAGAGCACCCCACCCCCTGCTTCAGTCTGTCCCCTAGAAGTTTTTGGCCTTCAGTGTGTGCTTCTTCACCAAGTTGACTCTCAGTTTTTAACCAAATTACAACCTTAATCCCAACAAGGGCGGATAGAGGGACAAATTAAAATAGGGACATAGGAAACAACCAGCTAAATTCAAAATGTGGCCATTTCCATACCATAAAACAAAGGACCCAGTTGCTTCAACAAATAAATAAGTGTGTGTTTTTAAAGAGATGTTATAGAGTAAAAGATGTGTCAGGACTGTAGGTTGGAACTAGGGCAATTAGACAAGGAAGATGTAAAACCATCTCCATCTGCAGATGGCATGATATGTATGTAGAAAATCCTTTAAAATCTACCCCCCAAAAAAATCTTACTTAAGCTAATGTGTTCAGCAAGGTTGTAGGACATGAGCAATATGTAAAAATCTAGCAATGAAAAATCTGAAAGTGAAATTAAGAAAACAGCCCTGGCTGGTGGCTCAGTGGATAAGGTGCCAGCCTGCGAACCCAAAGGCCGCTGGTTCGATTCCTAGTCAGGGCACATGCCTGGGTTGCGGGCCAGGTCCCCAGTTGGGGGTGTGCGAGAGGCAACCCATCCATGTATCTATTGCACATCAATGTTTCTCTCCCTCTCTCTAAAAATAAATAAATAAAATATTTTATTTGAAAAAAAAAAAAAACAACAGTGATCAAGACAGAGTGGTATTGGCACAAAGATGGAGGACAGAGAGATCAATGAAATAGAACCGAGAGCCAGTTGATTTCCGACTCCAGAGAGAATGCTGGGGAAAGATAAATCTTTTCAGCAAATGGTGCTGGGACAGCTGAGTAGCCAGCACAGGAATGAACTTGGACCCCTACTTTACACTGTATGCACAATTAAGTAAAAACTGTCCAAAGCCCTAAATGTAAGACCTTGATGATAAGGCACTTAATAAAAAGCAACAAGTGTAAATCTCTGTGACTTTGGATTAGGCCACTGTTTTTAACAATGACACCTAAAGCACAAGAAACAACAATAGAAAAAAGTAGAAAGATGGACTTCATCAAAAAAAAACAATCAAAACTTAATACTAACTGGGGGGAGAGGACTAAGTGGTAATGGGGAAAAATACAACCAATTTTAATTAAAATTAATAAAAATATAAAAGACACTGCTGGCCCTGGCCAGGCAGCTCAGTTGGTGGGAGTGTTATCCCAATACACCAAGGTTGCAGGTTCGATCCCTGGGCAGGGGATATACAAGAATCAAGCAATGAAAGCCCTGGCTGGTGGCACATTGGATAAGGTGCCAACCTGCGAACCCAAAGGTCGCTGGTTCGATTCCCAGCCAGGGCACATCACCAGGTTGCAAGCCAGGTCTCCAGCCAGGTCCCCAGCTGGAGGCAGGTGAAAGGCAACCACACATTAATGTTTCTCTCCCTCTCTGCCTCTCTCCTTTCCCTTCTCTCTAGAAATAAAAAATAAAACCTTAAAAAAAAAAAGGCATTGTATGCTGTATTTGTTGAATGAATAAATGAATGGCCCCCTAAAAATAAAAAAAGAGAATCAAGCAATGAGTGCATAGATGAGGGGAGCAAAAAATCGATGTTTCAAAGGCATGACAGATACCGCAACCTGAATGGACCTTGAGAACAGGATGCTAAGTGAAAGGAGCCAGATACCCAAGGCCCAGTTGTATGAGTGCATCATGTGAGATGCCTGGACCAGACAAACTGACAGACAGAAAGGAGGTTTGTGATGGTCTGGGGCTGGGAACCAGGGGAATAGGCGGGGGTGGGGGTGGGGGGTGACTGCTAATGGGTGTGGGGTTTCTTTTGGGTGTAATAAAAATGTTCTAGAATTGGATGGTGGTGATCGCACAGTCTTGTACATATACCAAAAGCCACTTAAAAGGGTGAATGATACATAAGCTATATGTATACTTATGATACATAAACTATATCTCAAACTAAAAAGGAGGACAAATCAACCTCTATCAATGAGGTTGGCTTCTAACACAACCTATCAATGGCAATAAGAATTTTTTAAAAACTTAAGAGAATCTGAAAACAGGATAGGTATAAGATGATTATTCGTTTTCTTGAGTTTGGTCATGAGTGATGGGTATATGGAGGTGCACATTACCCTCTTTCCTTTCTGCCTATACGAAAATTCCAAGGTGAACTTTTTTGACTGAGTCGCTACCACTTAAAAAGTCTGGACACCCAGCTCTGTCTGTATGTGAGGGAGGCCAGACCACAGGGCACCCACGCTCCCCGTGGCCACCCATTCAGAGTGGGGCTGGCCCCAGGGTCCTACCTCCTGCAGCTCATACTCTGTGGAGAAGCGTCGGGTGACGGCCAGGATGAGGTTGGAGAAGGAGAAGGAGCCACCACCATAACTGCAGGGTGGAGAGAGACAGAGCGGCCGTGAGGAAGGCGGGAACTAGCGATGCTCGGTGGTGAGTGGCAGGCGACATTCTGTTCTCACGAGGGCCCTGTCACTGGCCCGTCTTGCAGGTGAGAGGAAACGGCCCACCCATGAGGCTCCAGTGCAGCTTTCACTGTGGTGTCCTTGCTCCCATCTCTCCAGAGACCACGCCACCCACAGTCAGACTTTTTCTTTCCTCCAGGCGGGACAATGGATGGCCCCTGCCCCACCTGGTGTGTCAGCTCCCCCAACACCTGTGCACCCCACACTCAGGGCACCCAACACCCCCTCAGCAGACTCACTCCTTGAAGAGTTTCTTCCAGTTCTTCTGGACAAAGTTCCAGGCCAGAGTCTGCCCCACCCGGTTGCTGGCGATGCTGCTGATGGTGGAGGTGGCGTCCTGCTTCCGGATGAGGCTGGGGTTGAGGGTGTAGCTCAGGTACCTGTGAGGACAGAAGGCTGCACTGGAGACCACCCTACAAGGGAGGCTGCAGTCCAAGATGGCTCCGCGGAGCAGCCGGCTGGCGGGGGCCTGCCCTCCCCGCACACCTCTCCTGTGCTGACAGCCCTTGGTCCTGCCTCCCTCGGGTAGATGGGACACTGAGTGCCCTTAGTGGGGTCACTGGCTGTGCCATGCATCAGGCCTGATACAGACCTGGCATGTGACCAATGTCTGATGGGGAAGGAAGGAAGGAGGGAAGGAAGGAAGGAAAGAAGGAAAGAAGGAAGGAAGGAAGACTACTGGAGCCAAGAGCCCTGCACCAGGCAGGGTGGCCACCCCATGTCTTTGGCACGAGGGTGGCCCTCCTTTACGGGGTCCAGGTAACGGTGTAAGAGGCACCCAGTGGGAGCCAGGGGCCCTCAGCTAGGGCTTGGGGGTGCCCAGCTGGATATCCAGAGGGACTGAGCCCTTCACTGAGAGGGAACCTGTCCTTGTCAAATCAAGGCTGAGAGGCTGCAGCAGTTCAAAGCACAGGACATGAGCCCAGGCCTGGGTTCGAATCTTGGCTCTGTCACTCATGAAAGCTTCTAGCCCTGGGGCAGGTTGCTTTGCTTCTCTGAGCCTCGGTGTTTTCCTCTGTGAAATGGGAACACCCTGCCCACTGTTCAGCTCTGGGAGAGCCCCCATGAACGAGCATGGAGGCCCCTGTGCAGCTGGTTCCTTGTCCTCCACCTTGGCCTCCTGGGCCCCGGTGGAGACGGGACTCCCCAGCCCCACCGGCCGGTTCTCACCTGTCCAGGATCCAGACCTGCTTGCTGCAGGCCAGGGCTGCGCGCAGCTTGTCAGCCTCATTGACCAGCGTGGCATTCTGGAACTGGCGCCAGGCGAAGTCCCACTCCTCCTCACCACCCTGAGCGATGGCATTGCAGTAGACGGTGGAGCGCAGGTTGGGGTGGATCCTGGAAGTGGGTGGTTGTGGGGAGTCAGCAGGGAGGGAGGGACCAAGGTCTGATGAGGACAGAGCTGTGGGCGGGGGACACTCACGGGTTTTTGGTGGGGTCTTTCATCCACTGGGAGAAGAGGTCCGACACCAGCTTCTCGCAGGCAGGAAGGCCGCTGGAGCAGGCAGTGCTGATGGCGTTAGCCTCATTGTACCTGCCCGGGTGACACCTGGTCAGCTGCCTGGCCCAGCCTCCAGCAGGGACTCCAGCTGACCCATGACTCCAGGCTGGGCACTAACGCTGCAGCCACCCTGTCCGCTGGGTCCCCCGCTGCTCTGTACCTTGAATAGCCTGGGGTCCCACAGGGGTTGGCACTGGGTCTGGCCCCAGCCAGACTTCAGAGTTTCAGTTTGGTCCTTCATGCAGAGACCAGATGGGCGCACAGCCCGCCCAAAGGCTCCAATAGGGCCTCTTGCTCCAAGGCAGGGACACTCCCTGTCTGGTGGTCCTGGTGTGGCCGGGAGCTGGGAGGCCCAGAACAGGACACTGCCCGAGTGTGGCTCCGGGCTCTCCAGGTCAGGGTGGCTGGGCCCCCATGACCTCCAGCCCCAGGAGAGGTCATACTCACTGGTCCATCAGTTTTACTGGGCGCTCACTCCAGTTCTTGGTGAGATTTTCAAAGTGACTGAAGAGAGGCGTGACTTGCTTCTTTAGGTAATTCTGGGGAACAGAAAACATGCGTAACTTCGAAGGGGAGACTCCAGCCTAACCGGTCTGGAGCCCCCCGGAGTCTGGGGTGTGGGTGCACGGGTGCGGCCAGGGCTCACAGCAGCCTGTGGAGGAGCCACACCCACCCTGGTTGCCGGTGGCTGAAGGGAGGTTTGTCCTCAAAGGCTCTGCCATGCAGCACAGTGGCTGGACTGGTGTGTTTCTTCCCCGTTTCTCTTTTCTACCTAAGGTGTCTGCAGTTCTGCACACTGCCCTTTCCACCCGGCATTCCAACAGAAGCCCCAGCTCATTTATTCAGGTGCCCTGCAGGCCCTGGCCCAGTGGGCTCCCGTGGGTCGGGGTGTCTTCCCTATACGCCCAGGTTGAGGGTTCAATCTCCCGCCAGGCAACGAATACATAAATAAGTAGAACAACAAGTCGATCTTTCTCTCTCTTTCTTCTCTTTCTCTCGACCCCACCCTCCTCCTCTCCCTCTTCAAAAATCAATAAATTACAAACATTTTGAATTAAAAAAATTTTTTTTAATTAAAAAGAGAACTTGGCCAAGGCCTGCGATGAGTAGTATCCTTTGAATAGTTCAGAGAAGAGACCGCCCAGGACTCGGGGCAGGGAACAGAAGCCATGATACAACCTGTGGCGGAGGGAGGGTGGGCAGATCCCAGAGGGCAGACACAAAGTTAACATACTGGGAAGCAAGGGAGGAGGAAAATGAGAGGACTGATCAAAAAAAAAAAAAAAAAAAAACCCAGGAAAAATAATAAAATGAAAAGAAGGAAGAGGAAGAAAGTTTAAAGGAGCAATGCAAAAATGTCCAGGTTGAAAGAGCAGTGGATACGCAAACCCCGCCCTGATGAAGAAATCAGCCCACATGCTTCCAGATGGGAAAACCCAGGACAGTCTCCCAGTGTAGGAGGTGCCTCTGGGGACTGGAAGCAGAACCACTGCACTATCGGATACATTTACATAGGATGGAGAAAAAGTAAACATGCACCTCGTACTCTTCGTGGCCCAGCAGACAATGTAAATGCTACGTACTGAGTTGACCCAATCAGTAATTGTGGTTGACCCCCCATTAACAAGATGAGGTGAATCCAAAGTGGGCAGGTGAATGAGCTAAAATGAGTTAAAAACCTTATTTATCATAATAGGAACGGAGTGATGTAAACAATTGGTTAATTAAAAAAAAAAAAAAAAAGATCTCTTCAAGTATGATTGAATGGCTACCTGGTTACTCCATCCAATGGAGAAGCAACTTAACTAATCCCTCGCTGCTGGACATGGCAATATTTTCAGTTTTCTTGTCTTTCATTAACCACAGGGCCTTTCCTTCTGTTCTCCCTGGCGGGAGGCTGAGCAGCCTTTGCTGTAAAACCTGCATCTCCTCCCTCTGCCATGGGTGCGTGGGCAGGCAGGTGGGCCAGGCAGGTGTGGGCCTGCTACCAAGGCCGCATTCGCTGGTGAGACAGGCATTCTGCCCCCCCAGCACGGTGGCTTTTTCCCCAGGTGCTCACTTCCAAACTCTGCAAGGACCTGGGTCCTGTCCTTGCCCTTCTCAACCTGGTCACCTCTCCATCCCTGCTGCCTCCACTCCATCCCTCCTGCTCTCACCACTCTGCCAGGCCTGTGCTCACCGGGGCCCTGCGGTGTCTCAGCCTCAAGGGGGTCCTACCACAGCCTGCCGCAGGGCTGCACACTTGCTGAAAGTGTGAGTCTGGGTGCTAGGCAAATGGGGCCGCGGGCCCTGTCAGCTGCGCCCCTCCGTACCTGCATGGGCGTGTAGACATTGGTGCGGTCGAACATGAGCTTGAAGTAGTTCAGGCTGGTCAGGGCGGCCTCCCAGGGCAGGTATTCAACCTCCTTGATCAAGAAGAGGGTGTTGTCCAGTGCCAGGGTGACAGAGACCAGGTGGGCACTAGGGGACACACAGAGAGGGGTTCGAGTAAGCACCCCCACCCAGTCCTCTCTGGGAACCCCAGCCCCATCCTGGAGCCTGAGGTCCCAGGGCCCCAGCGGAGCGAGTTTCAGCATTGCTGGGGTGGGGAACATGGGCGCAGGGTGGTTCCACAAACAGGGCCAGACCGGGCCCCGGCCCTCACCCACTGCCCATCCCCATCCCTTGCTTATTGCCTCCATTTTACGGATGAGGAAACTGAGGCTCAGAGAGGTAAAGTGACTTGCCTAAGGCTACACAACTCATAGAGACAGAGCTTAGAGGCAGGACAGAAAGCCTGGGTTCTTTCCTTGGCCTATCTCTTCTCTGAGTTGCGTGGTCCTCGGAGTCTTCCTCCCTTCCCATCCCAGGCTGTCTGAGCACGCTGGGTTCGCAAACACCCATGTGCACGGGTGACATTTGTTTACCTATGCTGTATGTCGCCTGCCCTGGCCTTCCCAGATTTACTCTAGTGCCTAGCACAGCAACCTGGCACACTTCCTCCCGGGAAAGCGCTGTGCCCTGGAACGGGCCCATGTGACCACGGAGTTGGACGGGCCTGAGCCTGGCTGTGCACGGGCTGGTCCTGTGGCCTCAGGCAAGGTAGTTAAAGTCTGAATCTCAAGTTCCTTCTGTGGGGCGTGGGAGGGATGCACAGAGCACAGGGAGGCTGGCTCACAGCCACGACAGCTGCTTCTCACGGTGAAAACCCACTTGCTCACGTCACCAGGCCTTCCCGGCAGAGCCAGACTGGGCCCGGGCGGCACTCACCTGGCCAGGTCAAAGGCATCGTGGATGACCTGCGCCCGATTGATGACCGGGATGACCTAGAAGGGGCAACAGGGGGTGTGACCTCAGGGTGTGACCGGGGCTGGGTCTGGGGCAGGGCATAGGTGGGGGCAGACACCCACCAATGGGTTTATCTGCAGCTGATTCTGAATCTTCCTCCAGTTGTTGAGATCATAGTTCACTTGGTAGTAGCCCGTCACATTGATGTTCAGCAGGACCCAATCATCGGGTGCGGCTTTGAACAGCTCCTCAGCTGCGGGAGAGACCAGAGCTGGGGTGGGACTGTCCCTTGACCCCTCTCTCTCCAGGCCTGGCCAACAGTAGTCTCCTGCAGCCGGGCAGGCGCTGGCCTGCCAGCTTTGGGCAGTGCCCAGAGGGCAGGAGAAGGGGTGGGTGCTGCCCGGGGGCCCCAGGCAGACCACCTGCTACGTCTGAACATCAAGGCCTACCCAGCCCCCCACAGGCTGCATGCTGCCGGGGCCAGTACCAGCTACCTGGACATCTCTATTCTCACAGACCCAGTCCACTTGGGCTCCCTTCCCAAGTCAGCCCCCCAGCACTGCCCATCTCTTCTGTGGGGCCTAGCGCCCCTCCTCCCTCCTCCCCCTTTCACCCTCTATCCCTCCTCCTGGTAGCCAGAGGGGACCCCTTCCATACCTGCAGGTCAGACCCAATCGTTTACCCACTGCCTACCTGCCCCAGCCACCTCTGGCCGGGGGACATGGTCAGTGTCTCCTGCATCCTGCAGGGACCTCTACTCACTCCCCACATTCTCTTCTGCTGCTATGCCTTGCACTTGCTATTTCCTCTGCCTAGAATCCTTTTCTCTGCCTCCATTAGCCTAGCCAACTACTGTTTTTCCTCTAAGGCTCAGGTCACCTTCTCCAGGAAGCCTTCCCTGACCTCTCCATGAGGTTGAGTCTCCCTTACTCCCGGCTGCTGGCCCTGGCCACACACACACCTCTGTGAAAGCCCTCAGAATACCTCTGGAGGGTGTTAACTGCTTGTCTTCCTTCCCTCCGTTGGCAGCCCTGGCCTAAGCAGAGGACAACTTGCCTGGACTTCCACTTCCTCCGTGCCTGGCAGAGTGGGGCTGCTCATACTAGGTGCCAGGCCCGGTTTAAAACATTTCATGTGGATTGCCTCCTTTGGTTCTCAGGCAACTCAACGGGGATGAGACTTTCTTAGCCCCACTGTGTGGGTGAAGAAATCAGGACCCAGCAGGGATGGTAACTTGCCCAGGGTCACATAGTTGGGCAGTGGCAGCAGAGATTTCAACCAAAGAAGTTGGCTCCATTTGGGGAGTGACATGAGGCTGCTGTAGCCCCCAGCCCGGGGTGGGGGGCTGGGGGTGGGGGCTGGGGGTGGGGCCGCATCCTCCAGGGCAGGGCGGGATTACTTTTGTTGCTGTTCTCCAGCCAGGTGTCAGCTTGCTCCTTGCCATTCTTCATAGACGAGATGGGAACGATCCACTGGTAGCTGCGACAAGAGACCCAAAGTCGGGCAGTGAGAGATGGCCGGTCATGGCTACTGCCTGGGCTCCCACTTGCTGCGCGCCTCTGGTACCCGGCCGCCCTCCTCCCGGCCCGAGAGCGACAGCCTGTCTGCAGCCACCGGAGCCAGGCCTCAGAACTCTCGCTGGGCCCTCGTCCGGCTGCTCACTTGAAGGGTGAGGGGCGGGTCACGTTGGACTGGGGGTCCAGGAGGAAGTGCTTCTGGGAGATGGTCCCTGTCTCGGTGTCCACGGTGATGACAGGGAAGCCCATCTGCAGGATCCATCGGTCCATGATGGTGCTCACTTTCTGTGGTAGCTTGATGGATGTCTGATTGTCCACTGCCTGGAAGGGGACAGACCGGAGAGTGAGGAGAAGCCAGGATCACAGTCTGGGCAAGGGACAAAGCACCCAGATAGGGGCCCGGAGGCAGACTTAAAGTGGTTGTTACTGTAATCATAGAGGTCTTTTTGATCTTTTTCCATGCATGTGCTTTGCCTTTAAAAACATCTGTTTAGGGCCCTGGCTAAGTGACCCAGTGGATAAGACGCCAGCCTGAGAACCCAAAGGTTGCAGGTTCGATTCCCAACCAGGGCACATAACCAGGTTGCAAGCCAGGTCTCCAGCCAGGTCCGTAGCAGGAGGCAGGTGAAAGGCAACCATCCATGGATGTCTCTCTCCCTCTCTGACTCTCTCCCTTCCCCTCTCTCTAAAACTAATAAATAAAATCTTTTTTAAAAACCCACATTTATTCATTTATTTTATTTTATTTTTTATTTTTAGTTTTTAATTTTTTTTTTTTTAAGATTTTATTTATTATTCTTAGAGAGAGGGGAAGGGAGAGAGGCAGAGAGGGAAAGAGACATCAACGTATGGTTGCGTTTCACCTGCCTCCAGCCACAGACCTGACTGGAGACCTGGTTTGCAACCTGGTTATGTGCCCTGGCTGGGGAATCGAACCTGCGAACTTTGGGTTCGCAGGCCGGCGCCTTAACCACTGTGCTACCAGCCAGGGCTATTCATTTATTTTAGAGAAGGGGCAGGAAAGGAAGAGAAACATCAATCAGTTGCCTCTCACACCCCTGCAACTGGGGACCCGGTCCACAAGCCAGGCCTGTGCCCTGACTGGGAATCGAACCGGCGATCTTTTGGTTTGCAGGCTGGGGCTCAGGCCACGGAGCCGCCCGCCAGGACTACACTGCTTTTGTAATAACAACAGAACTCTAACAATGCCTGTTAATCACTGAGAAAATAGAAGACAAGATCAGGGCAAGAAAGCGGGCAGGGGAGCCTGTCAGAGGGTCCAGGCTGAGAAGGGGAAGCTACAGAGGCTGCAGTGAGAAGGTGCAGGAGGGAGTGATGGAGTTGGAGGGGCACCCGGCCTGGCGGAGGGCTCAGCTTTGCAGGATGAGAGGACAGAAACTGAGGCAGGGCAAGGAAGATGGTGGAGGTAGAGGGGAGGGATCAAGGGGATAGGGAGGAGGGACAGGTGGCCCAGAGTCATGGCAGGTGGAACGTGGGCCCAGAGGACATTGGAGCCAGCTGTGATCTGTGACAAAGCTGTGGTTCTCCCATCTCTGGTCAGACCGGCCTTAGGGTCTGGGCCCCTGGAGAGAGGGACCAACCCACTGCAAGAGTAGGCAGAATGGCTGGTGGGAGGGAGGTGGTGGACAGTCACGGGGCTGAGGTGGCAGGAATGCATGGAAGGGCTGGAGGGGAGGGTCCCAGTGTGTGCAGAGTCATTCCTGCAAGGGCCTGGGACAGCCAGCTGGACGGTGGCTCCGGAGCCCCGGCAGAGGGGGGCTGGGGTGTGGGACAGGAGGGGACTCCTCAGCCCCCACCACGGAGCTCCCTCCGGGACAGGAAGGCAGCCTGCTGGCCTCTTGACCAGGGATTTCTCAATCCACCTTCTTCAAGGGGCATTCCTCACGCCCATTTTGCCTGTGACCAACCACGGCTCCCAAGGACCTGCCTGGGCTGGCAAGCAGTGTCGCCGGGCACGTTCTTTACACGTGCACAAGCGCCAGGGGCTCCTAGCGTCTCAGGCAGAATGGCTCTGGGGGCCTGGCTGGTACCCACCTTCTGCAGGTGCTCCCACAGGTCCTTGTAGGTGGTGCTCTTATATTGGAAGGTATGGAGGTAGGACTGTAGGAAGACAGGCCACAGTGAGGGCAAGGTTCCCAGGCTCGACCACCCAACCTCTGCGGTGGGCAGGGCTTGGGGATGCCGGGCAGGAGCTGGAGGGAAACATTCGGCCCCTGCCCCTCCTCACACGGCCACCACAGGCTCCTAGGCGCACTCACCGCCAGGCCCTCCTTGAACAGCTTCTCAGTCAGGAAGCTGGAGAGCATCCTGATGACAGAGGCCCCCTGCGGAAGGGGAGGGGATCAGGAGGCTGTGCTTGCCAGAGGGACCCCAGGACCCCAGAGGGATGAGTCCCCACCTCCCTCCCTGGGCCCCCGCTGTCCAGGGGGCTGGGGCAGCACCTTGCTGTAGGAGATGGAGTCAAACATCTCGCTGATCTGGGCTGGCGTGTTGACCTCCTCAGCAGGTGTGGTCAGCGGGTGGGAGGAGGCCAGGGCATCCGAAGCCATCACACGGTACAGTTCGTTCTGCACTATGAAGTCTTTCTGCAAATCCCCCCGGACCATCAGCAGCCTGTCCCGGGAGCGGGCCGTAGCCCAGGTCTTCCCCTGCTCCCCACCCACCGGCCCCAGGGGTCCCGCCGCTGGCTCACCAGGTTCCACGTGGGCTCTGCGTAGTCAGCACCCAGGTACTCCACGTAGGAGGCGAAGCCCTCGTTCAGCCACAGGTCGTTCCACCAGGCCACCGTCACCAGGTTCCCGAACCACTGTGGGGGAGGGAGCAGCTCAGCAAACTACTTCGGACATGGGGCCTCGAACTGTACCGGGAGCAATCCTTCAGCGGTGCCTCCACGTGCCAGGCCCAGGCTGGTGACTCTTGGGACCTCACCGTGCCCCCTGCCCTATCCCTCCTTCTCCCTTCTCAGGGGCTGAGGCAAGAACCAGAGCCCCGTTTCCTTCTCTGCACCCCTGACGCTGAGAGGCTACCTGGTGGGCCAGCTCGTGAGCAATCACGGTGACCACCCGCTCCTTGTTGCTGCTGGAGGAGTACAGAGGGTCGAACAGCAGCGAGTTCTCCCGGTAGGTCACCAGCCCCCAGTTCTCCATGGCGCCGGCGTTGAAGTCAGGCAAGGCGATCTGGTCTGGGGGGGCCAGGCGGTTAGCAGGATGGCCTCTGGGCAGGGAGCCCCCTCCACTGCCGCCGCCACTGTGAGGCCCCTCCCTCTCTCACTCACCAGATTTTGGGAGGGGGTAGGGCGTGTCATAATGACTGGCGAAGAACTTCAGGATGGGGCCTGTCACGTTCAGGGCGTAATCCCCATGACCTGCAGAGGTTGCACTGGGCCGTGCCCAGATCCGGATCTGCAGAGAGGGTGGAGGTCAGCTCAGGTCCCCCTTGGGCCCAGTGCCTGGCCAGCAGAAGAGAGAGTTGGGGTCTCCGAGGGGCCTTGAATCCTAGCGAGGAGCCTTTGAGGGAGATGGACAGTCCTAACCACCATCTGTCTGCCTGGTGCCCACAGGTCGGGATCTCCATGCAGAGATGGAGGGTCTGAGAGCTCCCGAAGCGGACTCAGTGGGGGTCAGACAGGGGCCTAACAACTCAGGTGGGGGCTGGGACAGGGACAGGGACAGAGAGAAAGGGGCATGGCCCTCAGGTAAGGCAGATCCTGGGAGGACAAGTGGGCGTGGCTTTGTACCTGCACATCGTTGGGCGTCACCTTCGTGGCCTCCACGGCTGTGAACTCGCTGACAATGTAGGCCAGCAGGTACGTGGACATGATCGGGGTGGTGTGGAACTCCGTTCGGTTCCAGGTGGGGTCTTCCTCATACGGGTTGGATTCTGGGTGTGGAGCGGTCAGGTGTGTGGGTGTGCCCCTCTTCCTGGTCGTATACCCCACCCCGGGCTGCCAGTGTCCTAGGGTTGGGGGGCCCCAGAACATCCCTGCTCACCTTTGGGCAGCATGTTGGACAGGGCCGTGAGGTTATGAGGATGGATGAGGGTGATGTTAAACGTGGCCTTCATGGCTGGCTCGTCAAAGCACGGGAAGGATTTCCGGGCGTCTGCAGACTGCATCTGCGTTGTAGCCAGCACCCTGCCCAAACCAGAGCGTTAGCGGGTCTGGCGGCAGAATGCCTGTACCCGTCAGGAAGTGGGGGGCATGGTGGGCTTTGGGTGTCGATGGGTGTGCAGGGGAAGGGGCGCAGGGAAGGCTGGTCTGGCCCAATCACCGCCCTCCCTACCTCACCCAGGCAGCCGCTGGGCCCTGGTAGGCCAGCTCCGGGAGATCGGAGCTCCTTCCAGACTCAGAATCAAAGTCCTGGCAGGCTCCACCCCTGCATTAGCAGGGAGACCAAATCTCTCCCTCTAAGCCTCAGTCTTCCTATCTAAACAAGGGGCACCTGCATCACTCATGCCCAACTCCTTCAAGTGGGGAAGGGAGGCCCCCCAGGAAAAAGCTGCTGCCCGAGGGCTGCACATGCAGCAACGGGCCAGCCAAGGACTCTGGAAGGTCCAAAGGCCTCCCACCCAAGCCCTTCCTGGGCCCCCAGGCTCCAGCTCTGCCTCAGCACGGAGGACCTGCCCCCACCAAGCAGACCCTGCTCCAACTCACTTTTTGACATTGCCGTCCATGTACTCGCTGCGGTAGAAGCCGGCCAAGTCATCCGCCAGCTCACCTTGGAACTTACTGTCCATCTCGTACATGCTGCCCACCTGCAGCGGGCCCTTCAGGTGCACCACCAGGTACTCGGTGGGCTCCACCAGCTCCGTCTTGTCAATGCCAGGGGCCTGGGCACCCCCTACACCCCGCAGGTTCACCCGGTGCCCCCCGATCAGGGTGTAGTTGAGCTTCTTGCTGTGGATGATGATGACGTTGGTGGCCTCCTGGCACAGGAAGCGGACGG
The DNA here is from genome assembly GCA_004026585.1 of Noctilio leporinus. Lineage (NCBI taxonomy): Eukaryota > Metazoa > Chordata > Mammalia > Chiroptera > Noctilionidae > Noctilio > Noctilio leporinus. The sequence goes on along the minus strand of PVIW01002722.1, from coordinate 81,878 downwards.
TGCTTGAGCCCTCGAAGATGTATAGGCCGTTCTCTTTGGGGTTGAGGTAGGGCCTCAGCGTCACATTGTAGGACTCGGGCATCAGCGTTTTGGGGAGGCGGTATCGGTTCCATGGCTTGCTCTGGTCCAAGGTGGTGGCCACGGAGCTGGTGGTCACGGTGCTGGTGGGTCTGGCGGTCACGGTGCTGGTGGGTCTGGCGGTCACGGTGGTGGTGGAGTGGCCGGGGGGAGTCTGCACGGAGTTCTCGGCATTCTTATTCTTCTCCTGGGAGTACACCACGGACAGGGCGATGATGGTGCACAGGGCTGCCACGCCCAGGACAATGCCCAGGATGCCGAGCGGCTTGGAAATGTAGAAGCCCTTGGCCATGGCGAGGGGTGGGCACACGCTTGGGCAGCTCAAGGCAGACAGAGAACAGAGCAGCTCGGGACCAGGCTTATATCCCGGAGGGGAGGAGCCCCCCAACCCCCAGGCTGGGTAAAAATTAACCAGGGCTCAGACAGGCGAAGGTCACTGGACTGGGCAGGGAGCTGCCCTCCCCTGCCCCCTGGGAGGAGATCCACCAACAGCGCACCTGCTGGAAGGAAACAGTGTCTGGTTACACGCTGCCTGCTGCCCCACAGCGCCTGCCCGCCTGCCTGGGGCTGAAGGTTGGGGACAGACTCTAGGCCCAGCGGGTCAGGGAGCAGCCAGGTGGCACTCTCTGTGGACAAGCTGAGATGGTGGCGACAGAAGCAGGAGGACCGAGGGAAGAGGGAGGGAAGGATTTTCCAGGAGCAGGAGGCGAGAGACGCAGAGAAGGGAAGCATTGGTTTCCGGGTCTCCCTGTAGGCAGGAGCTGGAGGGATGCCCAGGTCCCCCTACTTCCTCCCAGAGTGAGCAGTGGGGCTCCCAGGTACATGTCCTTCTTCCTTCACCCTCAATTATTAGCTCACTGAGTAGAATGAAGCAAGTTGTTTTGCCTTTTCTTTTTCTCTCTCTCAATAATTTCATTCATCATTTTCAGAGAGAAGGGCAGGGAGGGAGGCAGAGAGGGAGAGAGACATCCACGTATGGTTGCCTTTCACCTGCCTCCAGCTACGGATCTGGCTGGAAACCTGGCTTGCAACCTGGCTGGGAATCGAACCAGCGACCTTTGGGTTCGCAGTGTTTTGCCTTTTTAAAGAGGAAGCTGGTGGAGGCTTCACCTCGGGACCAGCCATGGCCTTGGGTAGGGAGCTTTACCTTTCTGGGGACTCTTTCCTTGAAACAATGGTATTTACTTCCACCGTTTAGCGTAACCCGAAAATCATTCCGTCCTTTCTTACTCAGAGCTTGGTCCTTGCCCGTTTTTCTGTCTGGGGTAGAAATGAAAACATGACTTCTCATACACAATAAAATAGGTTCTTTGAAGACAATGGTGCCTATTATTGTCCTTCCTCCCCCCTAGCACCGCTTTTCAGACCCTGACGCTGCCTGACCTTCGCCCCAACACCTGATGGCCCCTCCCCTGGTCTTAGGATGTCCTTGGTCAAAATCACTTTCATTGTCAGTGTGGACATTGCCGTACCCTCCTGAGCACCTCACTTCCTCTCCGGTCCCTTCAAACCTCTTTGCCGCACAAACCAGATGGTTACTTTCTGCCACTGCTTAACACGTTCTTCTTGGTCTTGGAGCCCCGGCGAAAACCCCTGAAAGGACTCACAAGTCCGGGTGCTCTCAGCCTGCCTACTAACCAGCCTCCTCTTGCCACACACCACCCTCTCTCTTGGTTCCCCGGCCTCTTTGGCCTTTGCCCAGCCCCTCACCACAGGGCCTTTGCATGCTGTTTCCTCCACCTGAGTCATCCCCTCCCTTCTCACCCTGGCTACTTCCTATTCGCCCTCCAAGTCTTTCTCGGAGAAGACTCCTGACTTTTAGCTGCATCAGCACCACAAACCTCTTCTTCCAAGCCCTGTAACTTGGCAGATTTTCCATGAGACCTGTGCAGTTGAGGACGTGTCCTGCCTACTCCCCCCACAGATGGGAAGCCCCATGACAGCAGGGCCTGGGCGGCTTCTGTTTACCAGCACGTGGAGCGCTCCCAGCCACAGGAGGTGCTCACCACGTACTTGCTGGGGGAAGGCACACAAAAGGCGAACAGGTAACTGAATGAGCCAATTCAGGAGTCTCGCCATATTGAAGTCCTTCTAGCCCATCTCCACACCTGTCCCTGCCCCCACTTGAGCCCACTCGTCTGTCCACTTCCACTCAGGGCAGACAGGCAGGCAGGAGTCTCGTAGGGGCAAATAAATGCCTCTCATGACTCATGTCCGCTTGACCCATCAGCTTGCCAGCCCCCTGAGGACCTCCTGCACCTGCCACCCTCTAAGCCTGCGTGAAGGCCTGGTCAGTGGAGACACGCGTGAACCGATGCAGACATGTGCTCACTCGGGCACTGACGGCCACCCACCGTCGGGCCAGCAGGGGCCAGCGTCTGAGCGCTGGGTCTTCAGGGAAATCCTGGGCACCCATCTTTCAGAGGGAGGGTACCCCAAGCCCTCAGCCTTTCCCTATTTCTCGTCAGAGACCTGCCCCCAGGGCCTGGGCAGGCAGCCACCCTGTCAGGCCTGGGCGGACTGTAAAGGGGCAGCCAAGTACCAAGGGTAGGGCTGCAATATGGGCGTGGTGACAGAGGGAACGGGACCCCCAGGGGTGGGGTGGCCTGTGCTCTCAGCTCTGTCTACCTGGGCTCACACCTGCCAAGGAAGATCACTGGTATGCACTCTTGACGCCCGTACCCAGGACCCACGCGGCCCCCCAGCCCGCGAACTTCATCTCACCATGTCCCTCCTTGATGAGGCCTGCAGCCCCATCCCACTTTTGCAGCAGAAAGACCCACAAATCCCTTTCGGCCTAATCCCTTCTCCAAACAAAAGAAGGAGGCCCCGCCTGGGCCACCATAGTGTTTTCCTGTTTGCTTTGGACCCGGACCACGGGCCCAGCTGGCTGGGAGCTTTTACTCTTTCCAAAAGGGCTTCTGGCCTTCAGTGTCGGTGAAGCGGGAGGCACGCTGCCCTGAAATGAGCAATCCCTGCTCGGGGCACCGGGCCAGCCCCAGCTCGTGGCGCAGAGGGGCACGTCCCAAAGCCTTCACGCCCATGACACTGGAAAGGGTCCCCTCCTTCAGCCCTGGCTGTGGCCCAGGCCCGCGCCATCTTCACACCCCACAATGTCGTGGCAATGCTGTCTGTCCCTGTCACCCAACCCTGCCACACACCTTGGCACACAGAAATCTTCCTTTCCCCCTCAAGCCTGGTCTCCAGCTCCTCACGGCCTGGAGAACAAAGCCTCAACGCTAGCCCTGGCTGGTGTGGCTCAGTGGATTGAGTGCCGGCCTCCTGCAAACCAGAGGGGTTGCCTGTTTGCGGTTTGCTTCCCAGGCGGAGACGTGCCAGCCGGTCCGTAGCCGGAGGCGCGAGAGAGGCAACCACACACGGATGCCTCTCTCCCTCTCTCTCTTTCTCTCCCCCTTCCCCTCTCTCTAGAGGTAAATAAGTCTTTTTAAAAAGAAAATAACCCTCAATTCTGGCTTGGCCTCAAGCTCTTCTGACTTGACCTTCTGACCTCTATTTCCGGGGCCCACTATGGCTCCAGCTGCCCAACGTTCCCCAAACCCCCGAGCATTTTTCCTGTCTCTGTGCCTTTGCTCATGCCGTTTCCACAACCAGAAAGACCTTGCCTCTCCTTCCTGTCACACTCCTACTCATCTTTCAAAACCCAGCTCCGAGGTCACCACCTTGTCATGGACAGCAGCCCCTCCGTGCCTCCCTGATCTCTGCTTTGCAGGTTTCTCCCAGTGCTTACGGAAGGGTGTCTGCACGTTCCAAGCCTACCCCCCGGCCTGGGCACCGCGAGGGAAGGCTTGGTGACTGTCTACCCTTCCATGCCTAGCGCAGGCCGAGCCCCACAAATGCTGGCTACGTGAATGAGCTCAGCTACACTCCTTGCCATGGCCCCAGGCCCAGCCTGATCCAGCGCCCCCACGCCCCTCGCCGTGGTCCTCTGGTTGCCTCCCTCTCTCCCTCTGGCCCACGGCCTCTGTTGGCTTATCAAGACCACAAGGCTCTCCCCCATCTCCTATGCCTCCAGCCGCCCCACAGAAGCTGCTCTTTGGTCCTGGAAAGCCTGCCACTTCTCATCCTGCAGGCTCGCTTCAGTCTGGCCAACCCAGGAAAGCTCCCACAGGCCCCTGAGATTCCAAGCACCGTGTGGATAGTATCCTCCCACCGGGCGGGCACCTGGTACGCACAGGGAAGGCAACACGTGCTTTCCGAATGAACGCATCAGTAAGAAAAAGGGAGGCGGTGGAATCTGCTATCATTCAACCCCTTGATCCTGCAGGCAGGTTCCCCCTCCCGCCCCCACCCTCCCTCTTGGGCTCTCAGACCAGGCACAAGCACCACCTTCGGGTTTGGCCATCTGCAGGAGCTTCCTGTAAATGACTTAATATTTTCCTTTAAATCAGTTCCCAACTTGCTCTCCTCCTGAGCAATAGCAACCACAAAATGATGGCTGTCTGTGCTACATTCTGTTTTTTCCTAAACATCATCCTGTATGGCTACTCCCACTTAGGGCACCACGGCTGCCTCCCGCAGGACCCTGGGGGTGGCACTGCCCACGGCCGCACCTTCCCGCAGGTGAGCACCTGGGCGCTCCTCTTCCCATTTATCCTTCGAATGGGGGAGAAACCAGGTACCTCCAGGCCCATCTCAACCAAAGGAGCCTGGGTTTATGGATTTCTGACCTGCTTATGTTTTGATCCAGAGGACCAAAGTTCCTCTACAAAAATATCTATATGTAAGGTTGACAACAGTCACGAGAAAGGACACTTCAGGCGCAGCCACACGCGTAGAAGACACCAGCTGAACGGGAAGAGGCAGCTTCCTGTCAGAGGTGGGGACAGGACCCTTTTACTGAAGTAAGAAAAGGCCAGGAGCCTGGGAAGGGCTACGGGGAAGGGCCAGCAGCCAGGCAGGCGCCTGGGGCCTGCAGGCTCTCCGCTTCCGGGCCACTGGGGCCTTGGGTTAGCTACTCATGCTCCCTCAGTACCAGCCCCTACCCAGCCCCGCATCCTGTCCCCTGCGGGATAGGGGAGCTGGGAGCAAGGGGCAACCCGAAGCCCATCTGTCTGCTCTGAAGGTGCGGTGAGAGGGTGCCAAAGACAGGCCGGGGCCTTAAGGCAGAGTACAGCCTGGCCCTCTGGCCCTGACCTTCTGCAGGCTTCTGAGGCCTCCACCCACAGCTGCAGGGGCCTGGGCTTGCGCCAGCCCCCAGGGTGCTTCCGCTGGGAACTTCAGACACTGTCCGTCCTGTGAGAACCTCAGAGGGCCCCCTGATGGGAAGCCAGCTCCCATCTTGGTCTCTGCAGCCCAGGGCAGGGCCCTGAGACAGGAGGTGGGGTGGGATGGGGAGAGTGAGTACACCAGCCAGGAAGGAGTCATTCTAGCTTGCAGGCCCTGCCTGGCAATGCCCATCTATTTCACTGAGCACCTACTGTGTGCTCTAGCAGGATAAGCAACATCGTTTGGCAGCTGCAGAAACCAAGGCACAGAGAGGTTATGTGGCTTGCGCAAGGTCACACAGCCCATTAGCAGCAGATTCTAGAGGCTTTTCCTAAGCGCCTTGCCAGACAGCCTCCCTCCCCATTTCCCACTGTGTAGTGCTCACCAGGGTTAGAGGCCACGGGAGGGGGACACGCACGTCAGTGCAGTAACACTGGGGGCAACACCCCCACTTTCTCTGGGCCACTTCCTCATCTCATCCCATCACCACCCCGCCCCAAAAACAGATGCCCTGAGGGCCCATCTGCTCCGAGACTCCCCTTTTACAGGTGGATACACTGAGGCCCAGATAGGTCAGGCCATTCCAACACTCCGATCCGACGGAGACCACTGGCTGCTGTCGTCCCTGGGCTGGGGTGGTGAGAGGAAGGGGTTCAAGCCACACAACCAAAAGCAGGCCTCACCTGGGCCCCCCGCCTGCCACAGTGCGGGGGTTTGGAGATACAGGACAAGGACCCCAGTGGCCCCATCTGGGGACCCCCTCCCCAGAACAAGCTACAGCCGGAACCCTGATCTGTCTCCACAGGGAGCCCCCCATAACCCCCGAGCCTCAGCTCCGCACTGGGAACCCTGCATCCTGGTGGCACGTTTCAAGGACAGAGGGAGACCACCATTGTAGAGTGGGTCCTTAAAAGTGGGAGTACCCTTTCCTCTTCCTCCAGGGCCCAGAAAAGGGCTTGGGGCAGAGAGGCAACATTCCAAAGAATCTCAGGCAGGTCCTCAGGGATCCTCCTTCCTCTCCAGCTGCACCTCACCCCTGTCAGCGCCCTTGGGCGCACACAGGGTGCAGCCAGCCCCACCAGTCGGGTCTCCCCATCTCCCCCCCCCCCCAGGCTCCAGCAGCACCCCTCCTGGGACCACATGCCCCAGTGAAAAGTCCCCTGCCCCAACTGGGCTAAGACGAGATTGTTGCGGGATCCCAGCCCAAGGCCAGTGGAATTCTTGGCTCTCCCTGGGCCTCAGTGTGCCCGCGGAGAAGGGGGCGGGGTTCCCTGTGCTGCGGTCCCCCAGCAGCCCCCGTGTCCCTGCCACCGCATTGCACTTGCCTTGGCCACCGGAGGCCTCCGGAGGACGAGCCGCCCCAGCTACCCCCTGCCCTAACAGAACCTGACTCCTCCTTTCCCAGGCTTTTTAAAGGGAAGTAACCTGACCCAACCACTACTCCTCCGGGTTAACCCTTTCCGGGCAACTGCTCCGGGCTGCCAGCCCGCCCCCTGACAGCAGGCCCTGCTGGGCCCCAAGTGGTTCTTTGGCTTCGAGTCTCCTGCTACCCCGCACCCACCAAGTGGCACCCCAGTACCCCCGCCCACGTGGCCCCCACCCAGGCCTCACCCCTGCACATCTGGACAGCATCTGCTAGAGCCAGCCAGCCCTTCCAGCTGGGGTGGAGGAGCCCCGTTCATTCAGGAAAAGAAACCGTGCACCCCAGCATCCCACCCGCCCCCAAGACGGGGGTTCCAGATACTGGCTTCCCCCCAGGACGTTAACTTTCGTGAGCCCTGGGTCTCACCAGGAAGAAGGCAGAGCGTACACAGGGACCTGCTTTCCTCCCAGATTCTACTTCCAGAGGCTGTGCCTGCAGGGGCAGGCGCCTCCTCTTCTCTGAGCATCTTTTTATGGGGCAATACCAGGCAGCATCCGTGCACCTTTCCGGGGACTGGCACAAGCTCAGGACACCCACACACTTCTTGTCCAGCAGTTGTGCAGGTCAAGTCCAAAAGGGGTCTCACTGCACTACGCTCACGGTGTCCAGCGTGCTTTCTCCTGGCCACCCGTGGGGCATCTGTCAGTTTCTTTCCTTCCTTCCTTCCTTCCTTCCCTCTCACCCTCCCTTTTTCTTTGCCCTTTTTTCCAGCTTCCTGAGGCTGCCCATATGCCCTGGCTTGTGGCCCTTATTTTTTTTAAAGCCAGCAATGGCCAGTCCAGTTTTTCTGACATCTCCTTACTTGGACACTAACTTTTCCCCTCCTGCTTCTACTTTTAAGGATCCAGGTGACCAGGTGCCCCTGCTGGCATTATCCAAGATAATCTCTTAATTTAGAAAATTTTATTTATTTGTTATTTTTAGAGAGGAAGGGAGAGAGGCAGAGAGGAAGAGAGACATCCCCGTATGGTTGCCTTTCACCTGCCTCCAGCTACAAACTTGGCTGGAAACCTGGCTTGCAACATGGTTATGTGCCCTGGCTGGGAATCAAACCAGTGGCCTTTGGGTTCGCAGGCGGGCGCCTATCCACTGTGTCACCAGCCAGGGCCTTAATCTCTCAATTTTAAGGTCAGCAGATAGACATTCTGATTCCACCCACAGCTTCAATTCCCCTTTGCCACTGAGTATAATAGAGGGGTGAACAGAAACAGGTTTAGAGTCATGACTATGCAAAACACAATTTATTCTTGGGTTGGTTCCCGTTCAAATTGTAAACCTACTTTTGCCCAACCCTGTGAACAATGAGTCAGAAGACAAATGGACAGCTCAGGATTTTCCCAGAGGGGAACTGGGCTGCTAGAGGACCGGGTGGAAAACTGATTTTTCAATGGAACCTTCTGTTCTTTCAACTGGGAAGACACTGTCTGTTCAAACTATACACACAATTAAAAGTGGAAGACAAAGGACCAGAGGCTTCACGGATGTTACAATATGAAAAATTTTAAATCTTTAAATTTAAGATTTAAGGATGAAATTATTAGATGTCTTGAGGTTTTTTTTAAAATATTTTATTTATTATTTCCAAAGAGAGGGGGAGGGAGAGAGGGAGAGAGGGAAAGAAGAATCAATGTATGGTTGCCTTTCACCTGCCTCCAGCTATGGACCTGGCTGGAGACCTGGCTTGCAACCCGGCCATGTGCCCTGGCTGGGAATCGAACCAGCGACCATTGGGTTCGCAGGCCGGCACCTTATCCATTGTGCTACCAGCCAGGGCCTAGATGACTGAGTTTTGCTTTGGAACAACCCAGGTGAGGTGGAGAAGTCAGGCCTGGATGCTCAATCCTGCAGGGGTTCAAAGAGGGGAAAATCAGAAACAACCCAGTGCTCAGTAATCAGGGGTTGGTTAAATGAACTGTGGTCCTTCATGTGAAAAAAAATGCCATGCCATTGAGAAGATAACAAATCATGCCTTACAAGTAACCAGAAGAATCTGTTTTGTTAATAACTGTGGAGTGGGGAGACCCTTCTCAAGTCTTACACAAAGCCCAGAGCTTTGAAAAGGAAGACTGAGAACTGTGACCACATGAAAGCAAAAATCGCGGCATTGCCAAAACCACCGCCACTGACGTCAAAGAGAAAACTTCCTACTGGGTGGCACGTGGGGGAAATTCTAGTGTGGTCGCTGCTGGAGCTCAGAGGTGTGTATGGTGTGACTTGACCAGACTGTTCTTACTACTCCTTTTTTTAGGTTCAATTTGTTTATTTTTAGAGAGAGGGGAAAGGAGGGAGATAGACAGGGAGAGAACCATCACTGATGTGCAAGAGAAATATCAATAGGTTGCCTCTCACATGCTCCCAACCAGGGACCCTGCCTGCAACCCAGGCATGTGCCCTGACTGGAATTGGACCCAGTGACCTATCACAGGACAATAACCAACCCACTGAGTTTCACCAGTTACTGCCTGTTCCTATTCCTCCTGAGAATGTTTTCATATTTCTGTAACAAACAGTTAAAAATAACATCAGGCCCAGGCTGGCAGCACAGTGGATAAGGCGCCGGCCTGCGAACCCAAAGGTCGCTGGTTCGATTCCCAGCCAGGGCACATAACCAGGTTGCAAGGCAGGTCTCCAGCCAGGTCCGTAGCTGGAGGCAGGTGAAAGGCAACCATACATGGATGTTTCTCTTCCTCTCTTCTTTCCTCTCTCTCTGGAAATAATAAGTAAAATCTTAAAAATATATATATATATATATACCAGTATGCACTCTTTAAAAAAGATACAATAAATAACATCAGTATACACAAGCTTCTCTATGGCCAAAGACGACTATCACACTGGACTATGATACCAACAACATGTGACACAAAGGATTAATATCAATGATGTTCAGAAAGGTCCTCCGAGGTGATTTAAAAAAAAAGAAGAAAGAAAGAAAGAAAGACATCACACTTGAACCCTGGGGGAAGAATCAGATTTGAAAGCCCACGGAAGAGGAAATTTTAAAAAGGCCCATCAACAGAGGAACAGATGTTCAACCTCATCTTCAGGAAAAACACAATTTCGAAACAACAAACTGTCAGTTCTTGCCCACAAGGCCAAGGTGTACACAACTGGTCCCGCCTGGAGTTGGCCCAGGCGATGGGAACCCGTGTTCTTGGGGGGCTGCTGCCCATCCCATGCTCCAGCATGCAGGGCAGAGCCCTGCGGATCACGCTGGATCTCAGGGTGTGACAGTGACCTGCTCTAGGCAGTCCCACGGCCGTGTCTGAAGTCCCCCTTCCCAGCTGGGGTCCCTTGGTTGGGACAGGGGCATTCACCGGCAGGCTTCCTTCCCTCCCCCCGTGAGCCTCGAGGATCATGAGCACCCCATTCCTCACCCCCTGCTGCCCCTTCTCGACGCTCTCCTCTCTCCCTGGGGAGCATGTGTCCGAGAATTGAGCACCTACAGCAAATGGGTGATTCAACTTGGAGTCTCACACAGCCCCTCCCCGGTGGCAGGAGGGGTTACGGGTACTCACTCACTCAGTTTGTCGGTCAGCGAGCAGGGAAGGAGCGCATGTGCCCTGCAGGCCCCTGGCCGCTCCGTGTCTGCAGGTGGTACCTGTCCTACCGTCTCCCAGGGCGGCGGCGGCGGCGGCGGCAGCAGCAGGTAAATCTGCAGTGTTTCCTCTGCGCCCCCGTGCCTGGCACAGAACATGTCACATAGCAGGGGAGCACCAGGGTCGCGTCAGCAAACCCAGGGGACTGTTGGGGCTGAGTCTTGAGCCCTGATGGACTCAGCCCGATGGACAGGTGGAGGGAGGGTGTCCCAAGTAGAGGGACCCTCGTCTGCGATGGCAGGGGGCCAGGTGCATGGCAGGGCGTGAGCCCAGGGCAGGTCCAAAAAGGTCATCAGATCAGCTTGGGGAGGGTCAGGAAGGAGGCGGGGAAGGAAGTTTTTGGGGAGGGGATGGGAGCTCTGCAGAGGTGAAGGCACTAGGCAGCGGACAGTCACCTGGGGGCTTCCAGGAGGGGCGGTTACGGGACATGTGGGCTGGCTGGGGCCCCGGGCACGCTGGTGGCAGGCAGCCGGAGGTGCTGTGTGGGCCAGAGTCAGAGTTAGAGCTTCTAGAGCTGAAGATTTTAAAAATTATTGTTTCTTATTGCTGTTGTTTTCAAGATTTCCATTTGGGTTTTATTATAACATTGATTAAAAACACATTTTGGGGAAAAAAAAAGGACAGCAAGCAGCTTTTCTTGGTAAGGCAGGAAGCGGGACAGGGCCTGCGGGTGCGAGCTGGCCCTGGAGCCCAGCAGGAGGAACGGATGCTGGGCGGGCCAGCAGTGCAGGGGTCAGCAAGCCCTGCACCCCAGGGTGAGCTCCCCCCTCCAAGGGCCCCCTCGGGCGCCTACCCTGGTGCACTGACCTCACTCTGGGAGCCTCCTGCAGGCAGGGCAGGGGCCGCCTTTGCAATTGGGCAGGTGCTGCTCTGAGGACATGGGGCCCTTCCAGCCTGGGGGGCTGTGGGGGCGGGGGTCCTGGTACAGTGGGAGAGACCACCCAAAGCTGGGAACACAAGGCTGTCAAGGGGCCACCTGTGGGGACACGTGAGGGCTAGGTAGCATGCGGAGGCGGGGCTGGGAGTGGGGTGACCTGACAGGAATGCGATGTAACCCGGAGTAGCTCAAGGAGGGGTGTGTCGGGAAGTGCCCCCACCCAGCAGCCAGCCTGTGCCAGGTGCAGCTCCATGCCAGGCGGCGTCACGGTCATGCTCACGTGAGCGGAGTTTGGACCCCAGGATATCCCGCTAATCCTGTTTCGTCACTGTGACCTTTAAACAGCTGATCCGGTGGCTGGCACCTCGCAGGGCCCGGCTGGTGGGGAAGAGGCAGGTAGTGGCTGAAGGGATTTCACCAGGAAAAGGCCTGAAGTGCCCAGCTCAGTATCCAAGAGGGAGCCACCTCCCTGGGGGACCTCCCACAGCCTCACAGGAAGTTCCAGGAAAAGCTGGCTGTCCCCATTCCAGCTCGACTCAGTCACAGTCACACTTCCGCAGCAAAAAAGGATTCCGTTCCCGGCCAGCCTTGCTGCCATCGTCACACCAGACAGGCAGCTGCAGGGCCCCTAGGTGGCTTGGAGCAGGGAGAAGGGAACGGCACCAGTGCTCTGAACTGGGAGGCCAGAGGGGTGCTCCGCTCCCAGGCTGCCCAGGCGAAGGCAGGGACCCTGAGCAGGGGGCAGCCCCCTGGGCTTGCGGTTGCCTCTCAGCCTCAGGTCTCACTGACAGCTTGTGAGGGTCCAGAGATGGGCCACTAGGAGGCCCCTGGTCCCCCCACCAGTGGTGGAGCAGCCAACACCCCTTATCTGCCTCTCCCAGGCGGGACAAGCACCCGGCTGCAGCCGCCCCCTGGGGGCCCCTCTGCTGCCTCAAGAAAGTCGGGGTACTGGTGGCAGACCGAAGCCCACCAGTGGCGCCCCACCCTCACCGAGCACCTCCACTCCGACTGCCTAGTGCCTGGGCCACGAGGCTTGGTATTTCCATGATCGCCCCAGGGAGGGCCTGCTCCCTGCGTCCACCTGCGCCAGGAACAACAGTTACAGCCTAGGCCCTCGTGCTCGCCGCGGGGAAGGCAGCATGCACGAGGAGGGCACCCTGAGAGGGCAGGGGAGCCTGCTCTGCTCCCACGTGCTCTCAGAAGGCCAGGCTGTGCGAGGTGCAGAAAAAGGTCCGTGTGCTCGCTCTCTAGAAGGCCCAAGACCCCATCTTTACGGGACGTGCAGTTCTCTGGAGGACCCCAACCTCAGCCAGGCCTTGCTTGGCCAGAAGCCCTTCCCCTGGGCCTGCGGGGCCTCCAGCCCCAACTGTGGACCTCGGGGAAGCAGTTCTAGGCTGTGGTCCCCACATCTCTAGTCCTAGTTTGCACCTCTGTCTTCAAACTCCTTGCAGTAAGGGAAGCTTCCAGAGACGCAAGCACTTCTCCCGCAGCTTCATTCAGTGGTGGCCTCAGCCACTGTCCCCGTCCCACCCCTGCCCACGCACTCCCCAGAGGCTCACCTGGTTCCCCCTCTGCCGGGGTTGAGGCCACATACCTGGCTTCTCCCAGCTCCCAGCTCCCTGCATCTACACGGGCTGCCCTGCCCTCCACAAATACCCCAACGGCTGATGTGCAGGGGGCCCTCGGCAGTGTTGTTCAGGGGTGCTCTCAGTTACTAGGCCTCACAGCCACCCCCAGAGCAGGGGCCCGACAGCTGTTGTGTCCCAGAGCTGGACTGTGACCCACCCACTCACATGGCTACTGCTGCCCAGAACCAACCCGCCTGCATCCCCATTTCACCACCTGCCCTGGGGCCTGGTGAGGGCGACAGCACCTTGCCTCAGTTCCAGCCCCCCCATCGCAAGCCCCACACACACATGGGAAGTCCCCCCACTGTGTCTAGACTCTCCTCTCACTTCTGCTGCTCAAGGCCAGGCCAGCCCTTGCCCAGCAGGCTCTGGCCACACTGCTGGCCCCCACGTGCTCCCCACCTATCTCTCTAGGATGGACACCCACATCCACTCCTGCCCATTCCCAGGTCCCCAGTGGGCAGGCGGACACCTGCCCGAAGTGCTGAGCACAGGGCCCTGGGGAGCACAACTGGAGTTCCTCTGCGTGGGGTTACCGGGGCCCCCACCCTACACTTAGTCACGGTATTTACCCAACACTGCATAACACACGCTGCTCCCAGCAGCTGGGTGACAGCACAGGACAGGACCCACCTCGGCCCCTGAGGGTCACACACCCTAGCAGGGGACAGATGGCTCTTACAGCCCAAATATCCCGTGTGTCTGAGTCCACGGAAAAGGGAGGTGGAGCAAAATCAGGCAGTGCTGGGGGTGGAGTTGGGGGTGTCCCATGTGGTCTGGGCCCCGCTATTCCGTCCAGTGGAAAGTACACGCAGTTCTGGTAATAAAAATCCCCAGGGGCTCCTTAACCCTTGAATTAGAAAATGCTGGTTTCTACCAGGAACCTGGTTGGGAGGAATGGGGCGCATCTGGTTGAACAGCCTTTTGTTAAATCTTCAGTTTTGAACTACATGCGTTTCCTTCTTAAAGCATTCAATCACTGAAATGCGGAAGAGTTCTAAATAGTCTTTAGGAAAAGATTAATCACTTTCATGGAACCACTTTCTTAAAGGGTACTTGTCTGTACACCTGCCAACCGCTGACAAGAGGGTGGCAGGTGAGGGACCCACGGCTCTGAGGCCCGTCTTGGCCACCAAGGTGGCCACTAACAGCCACGCGAGACGGACACCTTGGTGGCAGTAGGACCTCCACCAGCAGCCAGCCCCCTGTGGGTCCCTTAGGGCTTTACCCACGGGGACCAGCTTCTGCTGCATCCTGTTTGGGAAGCCAGGAAAAACCCTACGAAAGATGGGTCCCCAAGACAGGGTTTAGCTAGCAGCCTGGCTTCAGTCCCAATCCCCTGGTTTCTTTCCTGGTGAAGCTGGACACAGGGTGGCTCTCGGTGGGGGGAACAGGGTGTGGTGGGGAGTGAGCCGGCTCCTCCTACGGGCAGAGGCATACACAACAGGAACTTGAGAAGGCGTGACATCCTGACTTTGTTTTCAATGTGACAAGCACAGGGTCAGGAGGCGGCCCAGAGGAAAGGGGGGTCATTAGGTGCACTGCACGGACTGCCTGGTGCTGCGTACCCCACACCCCTCCGTGCGTATGCTGAAGTCTAATGCACAATGCGGCTGTGCGGAGCTGGGGCTGTAGGAAAGTGGGGTTGGCCCGAGTCCGTGCCTTTAGGAGGCCGGAGCTTCCCCTGCAGGCAACCCTGGAACAGGGGTGGGCCTCCCTGCATCTGCTGGCGCCTGGGACTCCACGGGCCTGCAGGGCTGTGAGGAATCCTGTGCTCTGCGCCTCCCCACCACGGTGTTTTTGGGCCGGCAGCCTGAACTAAGGCTGTCTGGAACATGCCATGAGGTGGGCAGCTGGGGGCGTAAGTGGGTGGCCCTTTAAACATTCCAGAGAGCGAAGCCCCTGACTCCAGGCTGCCGGCTGGGCCCCCAGAGGCAGGGAGGACGCAGACCCTCGTTTCTCCATCAGCCTTCACCGCCTGGAACTGGGCTCGCACTCACCAGGTGGCGGGCACACAGAAACGCGCAGGGGCGGGATTTCAGATGCCAACGTGTGCCCGGGAGCCCTGCAAGCGCGGTGTTCCTCAAAGGCTCCGCGGCCGAGGTCTCCCAAACTTGGACCCAGCCCCGTTTTTGTAGCAGACCTCTCTCAGCAGCAGTTTCTACTGCTCTGCACACACAGGCCAGTGAGTTTCCTTTTCACTTATGAAAAGAAGCTGACAGCGCTGCTGACAGTGGACAAGGACTCGAGCTGCCTCTGCTGGCGGCCCCAGGTAGCTAATGACCAGGGGCTGTGGCTTATCCAAAGGGATCAAGTTTTCCAAACGCCAGGTCAGGCTGAAGCCACGCACCTCTCAGCTGGGCTGTGGGGGGCGTCCCCACAGCTAGAGTCTGCAGGACGGAGGCCGCAGCTGGTGGGAACCACCAGCCTCCCGCAGGCCACCCGCCTGAGCCGACCTCAGGAGCTCCGGACACGCCTCCTGCTGTACCTGTCCTGCTGCACCGCGTTAGCCACAGCACCGCAGGCAAGGGGAGCTGCCTCTGGCCTCCTGATGCTCCACGCCCCTCAGCGCGAGCCTCCGTTTCCCCGGCCCCCACCGGCTACCTCTGAAAGCCCGGCCTGGTTTGAGTCACACTGAGAAGCTACTTAACCTCAGTGAGTCTCAGTTTCCTTATCTATAAGACAAAAGGTAAAATTTGGAGTAGTGGAAATAATAAAAAAGGACCTTGAAGTCAGGCAGGCTCGACGCAGCTTGCCTGGGCTCCAGCAGGTTACCTGGCCCCCCTGAGTCTTACTTCCCTCCTGGAAGAGGGAGATGACAAGGTGGCTATAATGGGGGGATCCCGCTGGGCCACTTTCCAGCAGGTGCAAAGCCAACATCACTGTCCTTCCCTGGAGCCTCCTTTACACACACCAAGCAGGAAGGAAGATGTGAATGTGCCCAAATGTCTATGGAAGAAAACCAAACCCTCTAAAGGTTCTGACACCAAATGCATCTGCCTCCGTTTCTCTGCTCCGACACAAGGGCTCGGACCAGTTTGGCCCACCTCTGCAGATCCCAGAGGATCTGGACCGCGGAGGCCAGTGGTGGCCTGAGCAATGGGCCCCGGCCAGAGGGAAGAGCCACGGTGCAGGTGTTGGGTCCCGCTGGGCGCTGCATCGCACGGGCTCTGGAACTCATCAGGAGACCAAAGAAAGTCTGGGTCCTCAATGATGCAGTGACCCCCACTGCTGTGCAGGCAGCTGGACACTGGCCCTGAGGCCTGGCAAAGCTGAGCAGTAGCAGCAGGCACTCCTCCAAGGAGCAGTTTCGGCTCTGCGCTAACCGCGGACGGGCTCTGATCGCACGTAAACATGTTTCCAAAGCCAGCCCTGCGAGATCGCCTCCTGCGGGGAACTCGGGGCTGTGAGCAGAGCGCAGGGAGGGGCCCCTGCACAGCCTGCTGCTGCCAGCCTCAGCCAGCACACTTCCAGGGGGCCCAACGCTCCACCCCACCCCTGCTCCAGAGGCTGGTGGGCGGCAGGGGCTCTGCTATCAAGAAGCCCTGGCTGGTAGCACAGTGGTTAAGGCGCCGGCCTGCGAACCCAAAGGTTGCAGGTTCAATTCCCAGCCAGGGCGCAGAACCAGGTTACAAGCCAGGTCTCCAGTCAGGTCTGTGGCTGGAGGCAGGTGAAAGGCAACCATACATGGATGTCTCTCTCCCTCTCTGCCTCTCTCCCTTCCCCTCATTCTAAAAAAAAATAATGAAATAAAATCTTAAAAAAAAAAAAAGAGGACGACGACGACTCATAACACAGCAGCCGACCAGTCTGCTCCTCACAAGGAGAATGTATTTTAAACCGGCAAGAGTCGTAACTCTGAGATGCTCCACGTGTTGCAGCTTTACTTGCTACAGACACAGGGCTTCTCCCCTGTGACAGGGACATCTCTGGCTGTGCTGGCCGAGCATGCCGGGCTCCCCTGTCAGCAGGATGTGGGGGGCATACGCCGGGTTCACGACCTGGACTGCTTCCTGCACACACACTGCGAGGGCAGAGCCTGGGCGGCGGCAGTGGGAGATGCATTCTGCAGGGAAGGATCCCGGGGTCACAACCTACCAGAGCCAGCAGGCCGCTCTGGTCCTCGTTTCCACTCACCACACCCAGGTCTGCAGGCTCACGCCATTTCCAGCCATAGCGCCCCACTAGCAAACATAAACGCTTCGGGCTCAGATACCTCGTGGAGCTAGGGAAGGTCCTAGGATGGGTCCTGGGGAGCAGGTGGGCCCCTCAGTACGACCCCCAGTCCCTGGGAGCAGCCGCATGCAGGCGGGAACGAGGGCGAGTTGCTCGGGCACAGACTCCCCAAGGAAGCCAAGGCCCCCACACTGCATCAGAGGAGGGCAAAGCTGCACGCAGGGGAACGGAGCCTTTGAGCAGTGACACGGGGCTCCCCACCCCTCGACAGCAGGGGACTATGCCCGAGGCTTCTCTCCAGAGGCTCAGAGTAGGTTCTGTTGAGGGACTGGCCAGGCTTTGTTTTTCCCAGGACTGCAGTTCAGCCCAGCCCTCAGCACTCAGACGAACTGGGACAGGGTGGGGACTTTGATGTTGAGATCACCAATGTTGATGTTCCGAGGAATCTCTGGCAGATTGATGTTTTTCACGGCAGACACGGCCCGGGCGGGGGCTGCTGAGAGGCCACCCTGAGGACAGACGAGAGGGGGCATGAGACAGAACCTCAGTGTCACCACTCCATGCGCAGGAAAAGCCAGGGAAGGAGGCCTGGGCATGTCAGCCGGAGCGCACGCAGTGCAAGACTGGCCCTTCCTTCCCCCAAAGGCAGCCAACGTCTGGTGGCAACGGATGGGAGCGGGGGGGAAGCAGCAGGCAGGGCGGCCCACAGGCCCACAGGGCCAGGGAGCCCACGGTCCACGTGACGCTCAGGTCCCCGCTGCGTGCAGACGCAGGGAGGAGTGGACAAGGCCTCTCACTGCCACCTCCGCCTCGTCCGCCTGCTGGGTCCCGGCTCCCACTCTACCAGTGCCCAGCAAGTCTCCATTCCTCCTGGTTTCCAACCCCTTGCCTCTGACTCACTCATGATTCCTGGAAGCCTCCCAGCCCGCACTTCCAGAACAACTGGAGCTGCCATAATAGCTGTGGTCTGGGAAAGCTCCTTCAGCAGGGCTGCCAGCCCTCAGGAAAGAACGCCTGGTTTCGCAAGCTCAAGTTTTGGGAAACTGCAAGGAAGCTGTTTCAGACCCTCGGAAAATGAAAGTGTCCTTTGTGACTTCCGGTGCGTGTGAAGGTGGAAGGACCCCTGTGACCTCCCCTCCCTCGTAAGGCGGATGAAGGCCCTGGAGAGACCCCAGGGGCAGGCGGATCCCTGACAGCATCTGCACCGCGTGCCGGAGGACCGGGCAGCTGTTTGCGAGGCTTCACTGCGGGAGAAACGGCGACTGGGAGGGCAGACTGGGCGAAGCGCAGGCAAGGAGACCCCACTGGAATCAGAGCACAGGACATGGTCCCCAGGGAATGCGTGGCTTTGGGAGGAAGAATCGCAAGCCGCAGACGTGGACCATCTCCCCCCGCCCATTGGCTCCTCCCTGCACATCCTACACCTTAGTCTTACCTGGCCTTCCAGCCAGTGAGCTTTTTTCTTTTTCTTTATTTTTATTAAAAAGATTTTATCATTATTTTTAGAGAGAAGGGAAGGGAGAAACGCAGACAGGGAGACAGACATCAACACATATTTGCCTTTTTCACCTGCCTCCAGCTATGGACCTGGCTTGCAACCTGGTTATGTGCCCTGGCTGGGAACTGAACCAGCGACCTTTGGGTTCTTAGGCCGGCGCCCTATGCACTGAGCCACCAGCCAGGGCTGAGCTTTTTCCTTCTTATTATTTTTTTCAGTGTGTACCATTTGAACTCTGATGAACAAAACAGAAAACTGAACTCAGACAATTGCTTTGTTTTCCCATCCAATCTGACCATATGGCAAAGAAGCGATTCCTTATGGGGACGTGGGTGAGAACTGTCAATGTACCAGTTCCATTAAAAATGGCATACTGAAATATCAAATAAGGTCACATAAATGAAACTTAAAAAACCAATTAAATATTAAAAAAACAGGGAGCTCTCCCTCAAATATCAGGGGCCTCCTTTGATAGTTTTCAGAGCAGCTCATTTGCAATCAAGATCAATCACGTGGTCCAGCCCCCTAAAGGAAACAACTGAGAGAATTCAAGGATAATTCTCTCAGCTTCACTATAAAGTCCAAGGCCAAATGGGTGGTTATCTTCCTTAAACTAGACACCAGATGCACACATGACAGCTGCCTTGGATGCTGCTCTTTCAACTCCTTCCATGATTCCAGACACTCTTTCTTCATCAAGAGGCTCCATGAACTCAATGGTTCCCCCTTTGCCTTCTCCTCCAGCCTTGCTACGAAGCAGGCTGGCCAAAGAACTGCGCTAGCCTGCTGGCACTGATGTGCAGACAGGTGACTCCGTCACCTCCGCCACCATTGCGGAGCGAGCCCCACCAGTGAGCTCTGATAGGCTCAAGGGAGAAAAAAGGTACATGTAACACATTCCTAAGGTTCCACGGCAGCAGCGACCAGCCCATGGACCCCCCTTCCACTTGCCTGGTGCCCGGAACTGGCCAGGGCCCAAGCCAGCTGTGTACTCACCTCAGACTTTTCCAGCTTGTTCTGAGCTTCAATCTGAGCCACGATTTCGTTCATGTTCGTTTCCAGCACCATCCCGCCCATCACCACTTCCTGCAGGATGTAGTGCACCTAAAGGGAGAACACAGTCAGAAGGGCCAGAGCTGGCGTGGCAGTGAGTGTGGCTCCGAGGCCACTTCATGGGAGCAGCAGGGCAGCCAGACCTGACACTGGCTGCTGACCCACAACAGACCCCTGGGCCCCTGGATCACCCCTCTAGTGGGAGCACAAGGCGCTTGCTCAGCACCCCAGACGCCTCCCGTGAGCCGTGGGGAGGTGCCTGGCTGCACTCAGGGCAGTAGTGGCTGAGCTCACAGGCTTTGAGGCCAGGAAGACCTGGTTAAAAGGTGAGCCTTATTATTAGCTTATGAACTTGGGCACATTATCTCCTCGGTGCTTCAGCTTCCTCCAAGATGGCAGAGAAAAAGGGGATGGATGTAATATAATAACAATAAAATTAAAAAAAAAAAAAAAAAAAGATGGCAGAGAAGATGGGATGAGATGGACCCAGGGCCTGGCTCACACTGGATTCTACATAAACACCAGGAACACGTAGTACGGTATCGTCACCTTCCACAGATGGTAGATCAACAAAACGTGCCATATTCACACAACAGACTATTACTATTCTACCTTAAAAAGGCAGGAGGAACCCAGTAGTCAGAATCGTGGAGGCAGCAAGGAGAATGGTGGTAGCCAGGGGAGGAGGGGAGGGGAAAGTGGGGGCTGCTGTTTACGGGGTACAGAGTCTCGGTTTTGCAAGATGAAAGGAGCTCTGGAGATGGGATGCACGAAATGAACGCGCTTCACACTGCTGCACCGTGCACGCTGAGAACAGACGGTCCACTAGCACCTGAGACAGGCAATGCAAACTGCATTTTGTAGATGAGAAAACTGACACACAGAGAAATCAATGAACTATCCCAGCGTCATATGTGCGGGTGGCAGAACTGGACACGGGAGTAGGGCTGTCTGATCACAGTCATGTTCTGTCCCCTCCCCCACACCCTGTGGACCCCGTGTGTCCTCCACTCTGCTTACCCCTCTAAGACACGCTTCATCCCCAATGCCTGGAACGGCGCCCAGGGCAGGCAGGCACGCTGACAAGTGAAAGGCTTCCCAGGGCTGAGCAGCACACCCCTGGTGCTCAGAAGACAGGTGACAGGGGCCTGGTGGTGGCGTTACGAGAAGGTGCGAAAGGCCTAACGCAGGACCCAGGGTTGGTTAACAGACACTGCCAGTTAAGACTTCTGATTTGAACCACTGTACCATGAACTGTTCATTTTTAAAATGCTATTCAAAATGAAAGTGCAAGAAGGAAAAATGAATAAAAATGTGAACTCCATTTTTAGCAAAACCAGAAAATAAGCAGAAGCCCAGGCTCCGAACGGGTGGCAGCCAGACGCAGGGAGCTCCAGCCAGGGCGCCTTCCCTCAGAGGAGGGAGGGCGAGAGCCAGCTGCCAGGCTCAGAGGGGCCTGCACGAGTCCCCCTCCCGCGTCAAGGGCCACCCTCTGGGACCAAGTAGGCTCCTCGTATTTGGACAGCATGAACGTCCTTGGCCCTGGAGCTGGGGCTACATGAGAAACCAAGTGAACAAGCTACATCTGCCTCACAGCGCCGGTGGCCGGGCTGCGAAGACAACGGCTCCACACTGTGGAAAAGCTCGCAGGAGGCTGGGCAGAGCACAGGGCCAGAGGCCGGGAACAGTCGCGTGAAGGCTTGCTCGTAAAGATGCCACCAACCCTCAGCAGGCAGCGCCAGACAGACCAGACCCTGGGGGTGAGTAAGACTTTCGGATTTCTGCAACCTGGAAAAGAGCAAAGCACGTAGAAGACGGGCAGAATCTTGAAATTTCCAGAGAATTCTAGCAGAAAAAGGAGCAATGTCCCCACCATCCCCAAGGAGAGCAAGTGTGCCGGAGGGTTTCAGAGCCCTCGGATCAAGAGCAGAGGCGACCGCTGCTACCATGAGCCTGGGGACCTCACGGGGCTCTCAGTCCGGGAGCTGGGGGCGGGGGCGGAACACGGACAGCAGCAAGCTTGCTGGAGAGCTTGGAGTCTCTGTACAGGTGGCACTAAGACTAAAGGAGCTCCATTGACAACACGATGTCCACACTGCACCTTGACACTGCAGAAAAGCTACAGCTAGGAAAATGAGGAAGACCCCAGGGGATAGAATACACCGGTTACCCATCCTCAATGACTGAGAGCCGATGGGTATCCATCACAACCAACAACTCATGTAAACAAAGAAAGAAAGACTTTAATTGACTCCCCTACCCCCAATCCATCTGTTATAAACAATACTTGGAGAGCCACCAAATTTTTGATTTAGAGCTAACAAACTCTAGTTCTGCTGACTAGAGTTCTATGATGTTTTTCTTGCATAAACTCCACCCATAACCCTGACTGCTGTGGCTCAGTGGGATGAGTGCCATCCTGTGAATCAGAGGGCCGCTGGTTCGATTCCCAGCAGGGCACAGGCCTGGGTTGCAGAGAGAGGCAACCACACACAGATGTTTCTCTCCCTTTCTCCCTTGCCCTCCCTCTAAAAATAAATACAATATTTTAAAAAAATTCACCCACGATGTACCCTCTACAAGTTCCATTTTCTCTGAAGTAGACCCCAGGGAAGCGACCAGCACAGAGTCAGCCCTTCTAGGTCTCTGGGAGCCTCTCACCTCCTCTAGTTCCTTTGCCCAAAAACCCAACGCAACTTGGATTTCCTTTTGCAGGTCACTGGCCCTTCTGAAGCATTCACCTTTGTTTTCACAGAACAACTCTCTTTTCTCGAATGTAGTTTCCCTGTAAATTATTAAGTAAATTATGTGATTACAGGACCAGCACAACTGGTCACCTCTCCCTCTGAACATGCAGTGGACCGTGACAGAGAGACGGTGTCACTTCTCGGAGTGGGGACAGAGGAGACTTGGGAGCGCTGGAGGCTGCCAGGCACAGGCGTGGGGGGCAGGTGGGCAAGAACCAGCGCTGACTGTACCTCCAACTGGAGAGGTGACCGGACACAGAACCGTGCTGTTCATCAGCAGGAGGCGACCGAGGGAGGGATTTTGAGGACGTCAAGAGAAATGTGGATAAAGTCCCCAGAAAGCACTGAGTTCCGGGGCCATCATGACTCAGAGAGGCCAGGAAACGAAACCTGCGTGGTGGAGGTATCAATAAAAGCCACTCAGAGGGAAAAAAGAGGGATCAAGTTCTTCAAGAGCTGTAAACCCAGCCCAGCCGCTGCGCTGGACAAACACGAGCCACCGGTTGACAACTCGCAGTGTTCTGCTGTTTCAGCAGCCGCCGCAAATGAGGACACCGGCAAAGTCCAATTATAAGGGTCTGTTCAGAAAACACAAGTGCCCTAGCTTCGGGCAAGTCCACTGGCACTTCGGTCCAGGAGTTATCACAACCAGGAAAAGTTCCTCATCTGAACATCGAGATTCCAATGACCCCAATAAACCAGCAGGTTATCTTGATGTGAAGGCAACAGCGAAACAGAGAAAAGACTTCAGTGATGAGTCAGAAATACCAACAGGGAAAGTGCTGGGTGAGACCTGGATACTTTATGAGACCAAGATACACATAAGTTTAGCGCCACACTTAAGTGAGTGAAATTCTGTCCAATTAGACATCTTCCCTTAAAACCCTTCAAAACAGTCAAAAAGAAGGAATAATGACCAGAATCAAGATAATCTGTTCTTCTGAAGTCAATCTAACTCCAGGTCAAGCCTCTGTCCATCCCCACCCATCCCCCTGCAACATCTGGACATCTGCCTTCCTTCCCGTTCCTTTTCCATGAAGCCGTCCCATCACCCTCCTTCCCCTAAAGGCACTCGCTTCTGTAACAGGATCCGCTGGGCATCCGGCTGGGCCCCGCTCCCCCATCCTGTCCATGGAAGGTGAGTGTGTGAGCCCTTCCCCATCTCGCCCCCATGGGAGCACCACGAATCTCATCAAGACAGAACGGCCCCCAGAGCCTCATGAGTCCCCTCCTTCATGTTCCTCACTGAGTTCGGCCCCGGGTCAACAGAGACCAGCACTGGAAGCAAAACGACTTGGAGCCACAAGGTAACAAACATTTCTTCTCCTCTGCTAAAAAAAGAGCCCCCAAACCTTGAACTGGCCGTGCGATGAAGTTTTATTTTGAAGTATGAAGCTCGCCATGTATTTTTCTTCAGGTGTAATACACTTCTCCCGCTCCCGGCTCACCACAGAAGCCGACTTAGGGCCACGATGCTGCCAAGAACGTGGAACCACAGAGCCACCCTGCAGCTACGTACCACGAACAACACTATTTCTACGGGGAAGTGCATTTCTCTGGGGGAGGGGTGGGGTGGGGGAACCCACCTGGCGGAACTCCACAGGCAGGGGGCAGGTAGGATCTTCCGACACTCCCATGGCACCAGAGACCAAGCTCAGCCACCTAGGGACCTTGAGACTCAACCAATCCCTCCCTAGGCGTCTTTCATTGCAGGACAAAAGCTTGTGGCGCTGCCAACACAGCCAACGCAGACTCTCCTCATCTTTCTGGTGCCACACCAGACACACACACACAGGAGACAGCGAAATGGATCAACACCAAAGGGACACAGCCCGGTGCCGGCACCGGAACGCGAGGGAGCCAGCGTTGCAGCGCTCGAGTCTTCAAGAAGAACTGGTTGGTCATCACTAATACAATATCGAGTCTACGGTATAAAATCCTAAGTGTGAACAACTTTTCCTACCCCTTATTTATTTTCTTAAGAACGATAACATTTATTTCTATAATCAAAAAAGCAGCATGCTTCTAACGCCACGGAAATGGTGGTCAGGCCCTGTGTCCCGGGCCCTGGTGGGGCTGAAGGAGTTCGAGTCTCTTCTTGCCCCCTGCTCCTCTGCGCTGCGCGCTAGCTTGGCTGTGGCCCACGGAACGGCTTTCACTTCAGTTTCTTTTCCTGGAAGGCTTTTGCCGCCACCCTGTCTTGCCCTTTATGGGCTCATGCTTTCTGCGAAGTCAGCATCGACTTCTCCATCAAAACAGAAATCGAACCTCATAGCCAGAAGTGGCTTCTCTTCCCCGAACCCACCCACATGATTTGGACCCCTACTGACTGGGTTGGTTTCATTCCTTGGAAAGGGCTCCCGAGAGTGAGAACAAGGCATTCTTGGCAGGGCAGCCCCACGTCCCTGCTAGAGGGGGTGCTGGTTTTCAGGCCAGAGGATGCAGAGGACACTGGGGGGATGGAGAACTGCTAGGGGAAGAGGACTCTGAGTCACCATGGCTAGAGCAGACTCTAGTTCCCATATTAGCTGTTTCAGAAAAAATAAGAAAGGGAAGAAGGCTTTATGCCCTTCAAACGCCCTCCAAACACCTGGTACGTAATAAGCCTTCTCTCACACCTCCACTTTGATTCCAAAGTCCGGTGTTTTATCAGTGCTTCAGGACTTGCTAAGGACTGCCTGTCCCTGCGCCTTGCCCTTTGTCTCCCTGTCCACAACCGCGCACCTAATTCAATGCCACGCGTCAGCTGAGTATCGCCACGGGGCCGGCTGCCCTGAACAGTGTGGCGCGCGGGTGAGGAAGCTGCACCCGCAGAACCCGACTTTCCAGCAAGGGGCAGGAGACAATGCACCAAAGTCAAACATTTAGTCACCGTTATGCTACGTGCACCCCACACCCCTGCGACTTCTGAAACAAATACCCTGAATGTAACTGAGCCTTTCCTCGGCCACCCGTTAACAGCGACTAAGAACTTCACTCGAGGCTGGGATGCCTTCCGGAACAAGCTCACGCGGCTGTCAGGCCCCCAAGTCGCTCCGCTAAAGCCAAGACAACCACGTGCTTAGGAAAGGCTCTTGCTGCTAGTGTCTCTGGAACCACTTTGATGACCTTCCTTGGTCTTCAGACTGGACAGTTACAGTTTTCTCCAGATGTCTTCTTAAAACTCAGCCCCTAGCTCTGGATTTTTCTTCGCTTTCACTCACATGATCATTCTTTCAACGAAGAACAAACTTTAGAAAGTTGATCTAAAGTCGCCAAGTCGGATGGAAACTAGACAGCCCTGCATCTCCTGTGCAGTCCAACCTGGCGAATTTTTCCTCCACCAGTGAAACTTTTCCTTCCCAGCTGCACACTAGACGAGGTGAGCGGTCTGTTCAGGGGCCGCAGAGACTGAAAATCCGCACAGCATCTTTCAGCGACGAGGTCACAGGTATGTGGGATGCTTATGGCAGGGCAGAGGCAAAGAGCCCACCCAGCCCGCATCTCACCCAGGCACCTCCAACTGAGCAGAGCTGTGAGCAGAATCATTCTGTCCTTAAAGAGTTTTTAATCTTTTCGCCAAAAGGCTAGAGCTGAATCTGCAGCTGGGAGCCCACCGGGCCCACTCACGCAGATCAGGTGCCAGGCGGAGGATTTCCCTCGTGTTCTCCAAGACCGGGATCTGCACACATCTACCTTCACCCCACAGAACACTAAGGGCAGGAAGATAAGGATGTGGACCTTGTCCCCAAAGGGATTAGGATCAAGGATGGAGCATAAAACACAAAGAAGTAACTGTAATAAAAGGAAGACTGTGGTAAGTACCATGACTCAAGAACAATTGCAATCAAAGTTCAGAGGAACTGGTGGGCTTTCAACTAACTAGCACTTGAAGGAGAGGATGGCCTGCCTCCCAGCAACTCATTAACTCGTCTTTGGGTTCTGCCAACCATTCTTCCTTCGTGAAAGGGTCACGTACTCCATGGCTTTGCGTACGTGTGGCCAACAGTGGTGAAGTGTAGTCGCTGCAGGGTATTCTTCCCTTCAAAAAACAAGTAATTCCTATTATGAATCAGAGTTCTCTGTGAAGTGCTTTTTAAAAAATGTTGTAGCAGGACCTTTTGTTGCTGGTCGGCTGCTCATCTCCCGCCTTGCCGTGCCTGTTTGCAGGCTGGTCCCAACGCTGACACAGCACAGGGTGAGAAAGGGATCCAGGCCCCGCCCTCCTGAGTTGTGTCGAGGGCTAGCACAGCACACCCCGAATACACGGTTCTTTCCACGCCAGGGGTGCTGAAGGAGGGAACGCTAAGGGCCGCGCAGTGGTGAGGTGCCCAGGGTCTGAATTCTGCAGCTACCACTTACTAGCTGTGGGATCTTGAAGACACAGGTGTCCTGGCTCTGCACCTGGCTCTTCACCTGTGACATGGGGAGAGCAGGGTTCTTCCCTGACGTGCCCACTCTAAAGCTAACATGAGAGGACGTGGGGAAAAGTGAGATGCTGTCTTTGACACACTCAGCTATTCCGTGCCGGACACGTGCGCCCTGACAGCTACCAGCGCTGCAGCCACTGCAGTCCTGCCCAGCCTGCTTCCCCACGAGGTCTAGTCCTGGCCCTGGAAACAGAGCAGGCCCTTCACCCCGTGCAGAGCTCGTGCCACCCCCATGCCACCCCACACCGCCTGTCACCTGGGTAGCAGCAGCCCCCACAAGTGCTCTGAGCACTGAGCCACATGGAGTAGCCATCACACCCCAGTGGCTTGTGCCCTGGAGCAGCGAGGAATAAGCCCTGCCCGCCACCCTGGGAGTCTCCACTCCTCCTGGCCAAACGGCAGACAGTGGGCTAAGTGGAGCACAAGTTATTTGGCCATCGAGAAAAATGTCCCAACATGGTGCCTGGATCCAGAGCCTGTTTCTGAGGGACAGTTCCTGTCCCCACAGCTCTTGTCCCTGGGACAGCCCCAACCCGCCCTCCGCAGCCTTCACAGATGGAATCTGGAACCTTAGGGAGTGTGACTCCCTGTAGACAAGGTGCATAGTTTGCTGTTGCCCCAGTGCAAAGTGCACAGGAGGGAACGGCAGGTGAGCGAGAGGCAGGTGGGGAGGCTGGCAGGTCTTTGTAACCAAGGTGAAGGAGTCCTAGGTCTGTCCTGCTGCAGTGGCTCCACGCCTTTGTCACCTGCATAACGCACGCCCCCTCCATCACAGGGTGCAGAAGGGTTTGGGGGACAGCCGGTGGAGCAGTGAGGCAGGCCCCCCTCCGTCAGAACCACTGCTTCGAGAGGCTGTGGCCACAGCCTCGGTCAGGCACGGGGGTTAGAGTCAAAGCCACTCTGGCTATGTCATCAGAAACATGTGTCAGGGGGCATAAGGGGAATTTGGAGAAAGAGAACAGCAAGAAAAAAGTAAAACTAAAGACAAAAATCAGATCTCCAAAATATATAAAGAACTAATGCGACTCAACACCAGGGAGACAGACAGCCCAATTAAAAAATGGGCAAAGGACCTGAACAGACAACTCACTGAGGAAGACATACAAAGGGCCCAGAGGCATATGAATGAATGCTCAACATCACTAGTCATCAGAGAGATGCAAATTAAAACCACAGTAAGATACCACCTCACACCTGTCAGAATGGCAATCATCAACACATCAACAAACAAGTGTTGGTGAGGATGTGGGGCAAAGGGAACCCTCATACACTGTTGGTGGGAATGCAGGCTGGTGCAGCCACTGTGGAAAACAGTATGGGGTTTCCTTAAAAAACTAAAAATGGAACTGCCTTTTGATCCAGCCATTCCACTACTTGGACTATACCCAAAGAATCCTGAAACACCAACTCGTAAGAACCTATAAACACCTATGTTCACAGCGGCACTATTTACAATAGCCAAGTGCTGGAAACAGCTTAAGTGCCCATCAGTGGATGATTGGATCAAAAAACTTTGGGACATTTACACAATGGAATTCTATATAGCAGAAAGAAAGAAGGAACTTGTACCCTTTGCAACAACATGGATGGAACTGGAGAGTATTATGCTTAGTGAAATAAGCCAGTCAGTGAAGGACAAATACCATATGATCTCACCCATTAAAGGACAATAATGAGCAAAACTAACAACAAGCAAAACAGAACCAAATATATGAATACAGTGAATAGACCTTCAGTGGTCAGGGAGAAGGGGGTTGGGAGGAGGGGGGAGGAAGAGGCAAGGAAGGGGAGCAGTTTAGACAAGAACCTAGTATAAAGGAACCATGGACATGGACAACAGGTGGGATTGACCTTGGGGGGAATGGGTATGTGGGGAGGGGGACAGAGGGGAGCAAAAAGGGGGTGAATGTAATACAACAACAATAACATTTAAAAAGACAAAAATCACCACCTATTGAGCTAAGCAATTACTAACTGCAATCCTCAAAATAACCTTGAATAGTGGAGGTTAAAATACTTCATCAAGGCCAAGACTCCCCTGAGCAGAAATCACGCCATTACTTTATGTACTACCAAATAAGAAAGACATTGTCAATTAAACTATAAATGCCAATGACTGCATCTCAAATCTTGATTTGAGGCTAAAATCATCAACACCACAGAAAACGGAAATCTAAGAATTGATGCACTATGGACACAAAAAAGTGTTTGGGGGGCTGCCCACATCATTCACCCGGGACCCTGAAACTAGCAAGCAGGCGTGGGTCATCACCCTGAAGGTCAGAGGCTAGTTAGAATCTTAAAAATGAATGTCAGGCATTATATCTGAAAAGTACCAGACGAATTTAAAAATAAAAACTACACATAGTTTGGATAATCAATCCACCATCAACTATTCAAGTACCCTGTACCATTCAGATAACCACCCCCAGGGATCAGGTTCCAACACTATTCCCGGTTTACAACCCAGTGGGAACAGGAGGAACTTGAGCGTCTGAGCAAGAGGACGGACAGGCTGCAGGGTGACAACACTGGAGACCAGAGGAGACATCAGGAACTGGAACTTGAGCTGAGCCCTGGGGTCTAGAAAGCTTGAGGGGACACAGGGAGGGTCTTTGTGGTGGGGAAGGGCAGAGAGGTAGGGGCTGGCATGGTATCGTGGAAACGCGAGGAAGCCATCTGCTGGGCCGGAGGGGCCGCATCCCGGGGAAGGGAGAGCCCGTGGACCAGCGGGATGTGACCCCGAGACTGTGCAGGGCGGAGGGAGGACGCTGGTGGAAGAGCAAATGGGAGGGGTGCTCCCTGTGGGAGATTAGACCAGCTCAGGGAGAGGGAGACTGGATACAGCTGCTGCAGTCACCTGGATTCAGGTTAAGGGAATTTAAAAACGGAACAGAAAAGGAAGAGGTAGACTGGAAGCTAAACTAAAAGAAGAACCAATAGCCTCTGGTGACCACATGGAAGCGGAAGGGAGAGTCGGAGCGCGGAGAGAGCATGCCGGGAAGATGGCTATCTCGGACAGACCAGGAAGGGCAGGGACGTCACTGGGTGAGGGGCAGGCAGGGAGGAGGTGGAGTGGGGCAGGGGACCGTGGCCCAGTCACATTAAGAAGTGGGGCAGGCTGTCCAGATGGAAAGGTGCTGCCACTCCTGGAAGCACAAGCCTTCACCGGGGTCAGAATCAGGCACAGATGTGCCCAAGGTGAGCACACAGAGCACCGGCAGGGCCAGGGCCAGAGCTGCTGGGAACGTGCCCACTTCTTTCACTTGCAGGAGGGAGGAGGAGCCGCAGCCTGACAGCCCAGAGGTCAGGCCCAGGCAGCAGGACCTCTCTTACTCCTTCCCTGAGGTTTCCACAGCCAACACGACACGGCACTTAGGGACAAATTCAGGTGTGAGAATCCAAAGGGACGTGCTTGTACAGTGACTGGAGGAAAAGCCCGGCCCCAGGCTGACGGGGCCTCCAGGGCTACAGGCCGAGGGGCTGCTGACCGCGCCTGGAGGTGCAGACCCGGCTGACTTCCGGACTGGCTCAGCAACTTGCTCTCTCAACAGGAACCTTCACCCCTAGTTCACAGACAGATATGGTTCCAGCATTTATTGAGGACAGAGACATGCATGTCATGTGCTGTCACCAAGCTAACAAATCCATCTGCTGTCAGGCTCATAAATGAACCCCAAGGCTGACCCCGGGCCATTAGCAGGGCTGAGCACGCACGCCCGAGGCCACCGGGACTCTGGAGTCGGCTGCGCCCAGACAGTAGCAGGGAACCTGCTCCCAGCTCAGAGTTGCCTCAGGGCAGCAGAGAGCAATTCATGCTGTTTACAGTGCTAGGCAATAAAGATTAGAGAGGACTTCCTGTCCCCTTCAGTGCAGCAGGCAGGAGTACCCAGGATGTAAGTACACGGGACAGAAGGATGCACTGCACAGCATTTCGGAGTCGGTTCCCGTGCTTACCCAGCTCCCCACCCCAGAGGCAGGGACACCTGCAGGGTTCTTATGTAGGGATGACCTACACAATCCCTCCCCACCTCTACTTCACTGCCTGTTCCTTCCCACCTGTCTCTTTCCTGTTCAGCCATACTGGCGGCCTCCCCACTCCTCCACCCTGGAATGCTCTGCTCCAGGGAGCCGCCTCTCTTGCCTCCCCCAGGTTGGGCTGAAAGGCCATCTTCTCAGAGATGCCCCACACCGCCCCACGGGGCACCAGGCCACACGTCGGCCTGCCTTGCTTTCTCCCCTGCGTGCATCACCACCTAACGTTCACATTCGTCTCCCCCGGCCGGTAAGATGCATGAAGACAGCACCCAAACTAGGGCGTGGGTACCTGCATTCAACAGTGCTGCCACCTGGAAAAGCAGTGGTGGCCAAGACGGTCCGGTCCTTCCCTAAACGACATCCTGGGAGAGGTGGCTGGGGGCACACGCAAAAGAATGACATACTCTGGAGGCCCTGGCCATGCCCACCACACAGCCACACCCCAGAGGGATGCTGGGTCCCAGTGCCGCTCCACGGGCAGAGCCAGACCCGAGGCAGCCGTGCGGGTGCTAGTGTGGGCTAAGCCCGGCAGTGAGCCCACCAGGCGCGTGACACGTGATACAACAGTGGTTGAGGGAGTGGGGGTGGCGGGGAGGGGTCACACGACCAGTGTGGCTACCGCCATTTGTGGGCAGGGAGAGGAAGGTCAGGAAAGGGTTCATGATGGCTGATTTCCTAGAAGGGTGAGTTAGAGCTGTCTGTCTGGACAGGTAGGGGCTGGAGACTGTCTGGAACATAACTGACGTTCAAGGGCCGTGAATTCTGATGATAATGTAGGAGTCACCCGCAGACAGATAACTGCAGTTATGGTATTGTGTGAGCTTTCCCAGGGAATGTCTAAGAAAGAAAAAGAAGAGACCATTCAAGAGGTGAGAAACGGCCAGATGAACTGGCCAGGAAGATGGATAGAATACTGGCCAGGAAGATGGATAGAATACCAGGGGAAGGAGCACTGTGGCAATTAGGAACAAAGCTTCAACAATGTGGACATGCCCGGCCCGTGTGGCTGAAGGGACACCGGAGTTCGCGATGCAGAGGACGAGGCTCCCTCAGACTTGGCTCCGACGAACGCCATGCACATGCCGCTCTGACCCAGCGCTCCTTGCGCAGGTCGGTACCGCTCCTACCTGAAGGCGCCTGCAGTGTTCAGGCCAGGCCCTGCTGAGGCAGCGGAAGGGTCAGGGACGCTAGGCAGCAGGAACGCAGAAACACTCTGCACCGCCCATCACCCCCAGCGCCCCCAGCTGGCGACCCTTAGTCCAGCTGGAGTTACGCACAGACGGTCCTGCTCGGATCGCCAGGGGCCTCACCCCTCACCATCACACGACCTGTGTGCCTGCCGCTTCTGGTGTGTGAATTTTAAACATCTAAATTCTCCAGAGCCCTGGCTCGTGGCTCAGTGGATAAGGCACCAGCCTGCAAACCAAAAGTTGCTGGTTTGATTCCCAGCCAGAGAACATAACCAGGTTGCAAGCCGGGTCTCCAGCCAGGTCCGTAGCTGAAGGCAGGTGGAAAAGGCAACCATACACCCGCTCTCTAACGATAATAAATAAACTCTTTAAAAAAAAAATTCTCCAGTAATTCTGGTTTTAGATAAAGAAATTAATAGATTCTGTGAATTTTTACATGCACGTCTATTATAATAGTCATACTTTAAGATTCTCCAATTCTGTAATTAGCGGAAAAACACAAGTTTTTTAAAGTTTCAGGCACCTCAGCCTAAGCCTCAGCTTGCTAAACCAAAGCCTCTGTCCATGATTATTTCAAAGCTTCACTCTCACTGGACCATTGCCTGGGAAACATAAGACTATTTAAAATCAACATAAAACTATTTATCTCATTTATGGCTCGACAGCCAGTCTAGTGCCACCACTGCCATGTACCAGGAAGTGTCTGAAGTGACAAACCATGATGCAGGCCCAAGAGGACTCTGTGTGTGTTAACACTGGTAACAGATCTTAGCAAAAATGCCCACTTGTCACACTTCAGTTACTGAGTACAAACAGGCTCCAGGAAGATCCCAGAGTAAGAAAACAGAAGCAAGGCCGCAAGGCGTGGAGCTGGCTAGGGATGTCCGAGGTTTTGTTTCCCAGTAACCCCTGGTTTGGGAGGGAAGGTACCTTATCCATATGGAAGATCAAATCCAACTCACAAACATTTTCGAAACATTTATCCAGGGTCTCCACAAAAACCTAGGAAACAAAAAGAAACAGGTAATGAAGAGAAATAGAAATCTTCACGTCTTCATACATGTCGCACCCGAAAGTAAAAGGGTAAATCGCCAACGAAACAGAACCTGCCACCATTAGCCAATCACTCAGGAATCCCAGTTTGGAAGGCACGGTCAGACCAGGGCAATCTTTTCTTCCTTCCTTTTTTAAAAAGATGTTGCAGGTGTGAAATAGGACTGAGCTGCAGGAGAAGCGCAGCCCTTTGGACTCCTCTGCGATTTCTATAGTATTCACTCGTATCCTGGAACATTTAGAGCAAAGCTACCAAGAGGGTGTAAGAATGTAATCAGCACCCTCACTGGTGTGGCTCAGTGCGCTGGGCACTGAGTCGCAAAGGGAAAGGTCATCAGTTCAGTTCCTGATCAAGGCACCTACCTGGCCCTCCCTCCTCTTCTCTCTCAAATGAAATACATGTAATAGGCAACCTTGTTTCTAGTACAGCAATACAACAAGCAGAGACATGTGGCTTTCTTTCCCCTTTTATAAGATGCTAATTTACATAAAATAACAAGTTGAAATACTAGGCACAATACTATGTCCTTTTTCCAAGCATCCACATATCAAGTTGTAACCGTTAGTGTTAACATAGTTTTGTCCTGCCAATTTCAATTGACATTAATTTCAAAACACCTTTCTATGAACCAACTAAACTAACATGTTTACAACTTTAACTCTTTAATACCACATTTAAACAGAAGAGTGTGCAAATGATGAAGGTCCACTTTACAGTTTCATGAATCTTCAGAATGAATGTCCCACACAGCCAGCACTGACACTGAAATGGGGTATTAATTACTAGAGACCCTGCACACAGACCTCGTTTCCAAAGGTAAGCAAGCACCCTGATTCCTAAGATCCCTGTGGAGGTTTACCTGACTCTCAGTTTACATAGATGGATGGACACACACTCACTCTCTCTCTCTCTCTCTCTCTCTCTCTCTCTCTCTCTCTCCCCTTTGGTCTGGCCTCTCTCCCAACACTGGTTAGAATGCCTCCACAGTTCTTCCCATCATCCAACTTGCTCCTGTTCACTGCCGTGCAGTACTTCACACCAAAGCCCAGCCCTCCTCCTGTAGACTGAACACCTGCTTTCAGTTCTGGACTGGGAGTAAGATGATATAAGTGGAAATTATATTTACATCCACTTTGAAAAACTACTTGACTAATTTATTTGCTAATACTCTACGGCCCAGCAATTCTCCTAGGTACACACCCAACAGAAACGCACGAAGATGCTTGCAAAAACACACATCGTTCCTTTAAAAAAAAAAAAAAGATTTTTATTCATTATTTTTAGAGAGAGAAGGGCAGGGATGGAGGAAGAAAGGGAGAGAAACATCCATGTATGGTTGCCTTTCACCTGCCTCCAGCTACGGACCTGGCTGGAGACCTGGCTGGAGACCTGGTTATGCACCCTGACTAGGAATCGAACCAGCGACCTTTGGGTTCACAGGCCTGTGCCTTGTCCACTGAGCCACCAGTCAGGGCCACACATTGTTCCTAACAGCACTGCTCTTCACTCCCCCTGCCCACCTGTGACTGCGAGTCTCCTGCAGTGCTTGCTTCCACACTGGGCCCTGCGTGGGCCACAAAGTCCCACAATCCTTCACTCTGAGGAAAACGTTCATTATTTTGTTGAGATTGCCTCCCTTCCCAGGTTTCTAATCTTTTCTCGGGGCTGCTTATATTGGGGTATTGGACCTCCTTATTTTATCTTTTCTCTCCTATTTTCCTCTCAGGTTTTTAGTTTCTAAGAGATCATTTTGTATTTCTTGTTTATTTACAGCCCACTTTTGTTTGTCTACTTTTATTTCTCTGAGGCTCCAAGATAAGGATTTGTCTTACTGCTTTCCTTTCATGGTATGGTATCTACTTCTTCCAAGTTGATTTTTACTGTTCACTTTAGTCTGCTATCTGCCACGTTAGAGGCTTTCCTGAGAGGTTGAATTATCCTTGGTTTTTTATTCATAAAAATTAAAGGCTGTGTGGAAGCTCTGCAATCATGTCTATTTGCTGGGCTTTTTAATTTCCATTTCTCAAGACTGGTCAGAATTCCCAAAGAAATTTTACCCTGTCCTGCCTGAAGAGTTAAGACAAGCTGCCAGGAATCTGGGAGCTGCGGGGCGGGAAGAGGGCTGAATGCCAGTACAGGGCACATGGCCCCCATCAACGATGCCAGGTGCCCCCAAACCAGGACTGGAAACAGCGGCTCCAATGGCATCCTCACCAGCCCACGCTTCGGCGGGGAGCAGAACCACCGTGTTTAACTGCCACAGCCCCGCACCTGTGAACCCGATGAGCTTTGCCGAGCAGGAGAAAATGTGCTTTGGCGAGGCAAGAAGCAGAGGCCCCTCCAAGCCTGCTTAATTAAACATGGGATCAACTAAGTTTGAAAACAAGGACCAAAACTTCAAATTGAGAAAAGGAATGGGGGTTAAGAGTGAATGAAGAGGAAGCTGGATGTCGCCCAGCTGACAAGGGAAGTGACAAGACGCTGCAAGATCAGAAGTATTTGGAAACTGGGAAGCTCCATCTGAAGCCGCAAGATCACAAGCCCACGTGCCAGGAGGCATGGGAGTACGGGGAGTGCGTACAGTCTGAAAAAGGTCAGACCTTTTTTTTTTTTTTTAAGATTTTATTCATTATTTTTATAGAGAAGGACAGGGAGGGAGGAAGAAAGGGAGAGAAGCATCAATGTATGGTTGCCTTTCACCGGCCTCCAGCTATGGACCTGGCTGGAGACCTGGCTTGCAACCTGGTACGTGCCCTGGTTGGGACTCGAACCAGCAATGAAAAAGGTCAGACTTTTAAAGTCTGGAACTTGACAGACTTCTTGTTCTGATGCTCGGTCCTTCTTCACCCCACAGCTAACTTTCTAGCTTGCATGGGTGTTGCACTTTAATTTATTGAAAAGTCTGATTCTCATACACATGCACACAGAGGTGTTTACACGAGGCGGTAAGAGGCGTTAGATAACACTATGGTGGTCATCATTTCGCAATACGTACATGTGTCCAATCAACAGGTTGTATACCTTTAGCTTGTACAATGTTCTATGTCAATTATACCTCAATGAAGCTGAGGAAAAATGAAAACAATCACTTTTTATAAACAGCAAATCATTCTGCATTTCCCAGGGTTCACTCCTATGATCTTGACCTCAGCCTCCCTCAGAAAGGGCTTTTGTAAACTCTGTAGGATACAAAAGCCAGACTGTGACCCACAAACACAGGCAAAAAATGTTTTATTGATTTTTCTCTTTTTCCCTACTTCTGGTAGAGTTTTACATTTATTCCTGGATAGCCTTTGTGCTTTTGTGAATGGAGCCCTTTTAAATATTGTTCTTAAATTATTATTGCTAAAAGAATGCTATTAATTTTTTTTAATATTAAAAAAAATTTATTTTTAGAAAGGGAAAGAGAGAAAGAGAGGGAAAGATCAACGTGTGGTTGCCCCCCAACTGGGGATGTAGGCATGTGCCCTGACTGGGAATCGAACCAGCAGCCCTTTAGTTCCCAGGCTGGTACTCAATCCACTGAGCCCCACCAGCCAGGGCAGAAAGCTATTAATTATTCTGTTAAACATGTACCCAGCCCCCTTACTGAACTCTAGTATCAGTCTAATTGCATTTCAGTTGTTTTTGGTTTTCTAGGTAGATAATTCCACCTGTAAACATTGTATATTCTGTAGGCTAACAAAGCCAACATTCCATTATTGTCTTTTCCCCCTAAACCGTACTTTTGCATGTCCTCACCATTTTCCTAATGAATTCTCCCTTTCCCGAGTTCTGCCAGATCTCCTGATGGAATTACGCTGGGTTTCCCATCTGGTCTGTTGATTCCTACCGTCATCTTTTGCTTGACCCTTCCCAGCAAGGGGAATGTTTATAGCTTCTTCTATTTCAATTATGCCTTTATGGCTGTCCAGTTTTACTGGAATCAATGTCAATGCTTCATTTACTGATTTCCAAGTATTAATTTCCAAACACTAAACAATCCCTGTCACCAGTATAAGTGAAATTTCTATAATTATAAATTTTCTAGCTGTTTTCACACAAAAATTTAATTTTGATGACTTTATCTCATATTCTGCTGATATCATTCATTACTTGTGATACTTCTTGCATTTTTTTTTCAGGTTATCTGGGTACATACTTAGGCCATCTTGCAGTGATAAGTTATCTCTCTCTTTCTTTATTACATCTCTTATCACTCATTACAAATATTTGTTCAAATGGAACTACCTTTTTTTTTTTTTTTAATATTTATTTATTAAAATATTTTTATTTATTATTTTTAGAGAGAGGGGAAGGGAGAGAGAGGGAAAGAGACATCAATGTATGGTTGCCTTTCACCTGTCTCCAGCTACGGACCTGGCTGGAGACCTGGCTTGCAACCTGGTTATGTGCCCTGGCTGGGAATCGAACCAGCGATCTTTGGGTTCACAGGCCGGCACCTTATCCACTGTGCCACCAGCCAGGGCCTGTTCAAATGGAACTACCTTTTTATACCTTGTTTATATAAAGACATATATAAGACATACCTTGTTTATATAAATGGGTATAGATTTCACCACTGAGGTTACCCTGACTCTGGCTCTCAGATTTAAAGCTAAAACTGGTGCTTCTAGGAAAATACAGGAGGTGACAGGAGGAAACAGGCTGGGGAAGAAAAGATGTGTTTCATTGTATACTTTTGGTGTACTTTTTGAATTTTGAATGTAAATGTATTATTTTTTTCAACAATAGTTTATGCTAAATAAACAAATGCACTTAATAATCAAATAAAAATGCTTCCTATTCCAATTTAAGGTTATTTCAGGAATAGTTTGGATGGTCACTTCTCTCAGTTCCTACTGAAAGAAAAGGAAACTAGGCCCTGGCTGGTGGCACAGTAGAGAAGCGCCGGCCTGAAAACCTAAAAGTTGCTGGTTTGATTCCCAGCCAGGGCACAGAACCAGGTTGCATGCCAGGTCTCCAGCCAGGTCTGTAGCTGGAGGCAGGTGAAAGGCAACCATATATTGATGTCTCTCTCCCTCTCTGCCTCTCTCCCTTCCCCTCTCTCTGAAAATAATAATCTTAAAAAAAAAAAAAAAAAAAAGACTAACATAAAAAATAAAAAGAAAAGGAAACTATTAGTTTCCCCTAAGTGACTCTGGGGGGTCTGGTTGCCAGGGGAACCAACCAGGATATTAGGGAGAGCGGTGCGCCTGGAGGGGACACGCAAGCCATGTGCCCTTCCCCACATCTGGGGCTACATCCCTCTCCCACCTGGCTGTTCTGCTATATCCTTTCACAATAAGTGAGGACTGTGTTTCTCTACAAGTTCTGTGAGCTCCTTAGCAAACTAATGGAGTCCGAGGAGGCATCACGGGAACCGCTGATCTATAGCCTGTCCGTCAGAAGCACAGGTGCCAGACAACCTGGTCTTGCGTTTGGTATCTATTTCTAGACAGCGTCAGAACTGAGTTAAGTTTATGGGCCATCTGGTCAGTGCCACAGAGAGCTGAATTAACTGTTTGGTGGTTGGGCGCAGAGGAGGGGCACATTTATTGGAACTGGTGTCAGAATAGCACTGGAAAACCAAGAGCAGAGAATGGGCTACGGAGAAACCAACGGATCCAAAAACCAAGAGTTCAAGGGCTGCTAAGGTGCTTTCTCGTAGCGCCATCTGGTGGACACCTGGCAACTTTCACCAATGTCCCGAAAGAGACTGACAGAAGGTTCACAAACATCCAGTGCTAACTCTCAGTGGCTGCCATTACCCAACTGTACATACCTGGATGAGGTCCAGGATCCCAAGTTCACTCTCTGATGAATCCACACAAAAAACAAAGTAGAGGGTAGCGTAGTGCCGGTAAATCAGTTTGTAGTCAGAGCCACCGATCAAACTGTGGAAGACAGGAAACATTTAAATGCCTGTATCTTAATTAAACACATCAAAGAGAAACCCTGTTCCAGGAAATGAGAATGGACCCAATAATGCGGGAGGAGGATGGGCCAAAGAGTAAGCCAGTTCTACCAAGTGAACGCAACCGGGCTGGCAGAGGTGCCTACGGCCACGTCACCTCACCTTTTCTCCTGCCCATCCTCCCAGGTCCCACACACCTAAGTGAGTAATGCGTGAAACACAACTGTTCACCAGCTTCCAAACAGAACTGGCTTTCTCCCTCAGCTGACCACGCGAAGGTCAGCTGCAGCTGCGCTTGGTACCCACCCAACTCTGAGCACTGTCCTAAGAAGCAATACTGATGAAGGCCACCCAAGGGGAGAAAACGGAAGCTGATCATTTACCTTCCACCCTCCAAGAAGTTACAGATATTGTCATCCCGTTTGAGAACTAGATGGAAGGTCTCTCGAACAATCTGCTGTTGAATTTCTTCCGGCTATGGAATAAATAAAGTGAATCAGCGAGATGTATAAATATACATTTCACTGATATAGAGAGACAGGGGAAAAGT
Organism: Noctilio leporinus; assembly: GCA_004026585.1. NCBI lineage: Eukaryota > Metazoa > Chordata > Mammalia > Chiroptera > Noctilionidae > Noctilio > Noctilio leporinus. Next base: position 42,436 of record PVIW01002722.1, on the reverse strand, counting down.
CCTTCCAAACTGGGAATGATCTCAACATTTGGCACTGGTTTCCAGAAGAGATTAAAAAGATGAGTAGAGAAAAAAATAAAAGGGGAATCGATGGAAAGGCTCAGTTACAGAAATGAAGAAAGGGTGTATTTACCTAGATATCTGGTCACCAACCAATTTTGCCTGGATAGGTAAGTTGATATTTCCTTACAGTTAATTAACAATAGAAAGTAACTGACAAACTCTCAAGCAAGGTGAAAGAATAACTAGAAGGCCTGGCCCTGAAATAGTTTGTCTTCCCCAGAAAACATCTATGCTGGGGCAAATATCACTAAGTCTAACACCTTAAGGAGATCAAGATGTAATCATGTACATGTTTTTAAAAAAACTGAACTTGCCACATTTCTACTGGTGAATATAGATATTACATTTAAGATGTTGTGTTTCAAAAAAGTGTTACTGAAAAAGGTAGGAAAATTATATTTACAGTAACAATTTTGAATAATCGTAGAGCTACAAATACTTTTTTTTCACTTACCACATATGAGAAAGCTCAACTGTGATAACATCTCTTAGTAACTCACATTTGATTTCTATTTATACAGATACAGGGTGTGCGCAATTAACTGGCAATAACTTTGTATCTCCTTATTTCACATGCTTATTAATTTTGAAAAACTATGTTTCTAAGGTTATGATTTAACACCACTGTTTCAAATATAAAGTATTAAATTCTGAGAGCAACCGTCATGTCGAAAGAATACGATGTTAGAGCAACCATAATTTCTGGACTGCGTGCAGGGTGAATTGCTAAGGAGATTGCAGACTTCAATAACATCCCTTTACATACAACTGACAATGTGAAGAAGGTGTATCATGCTGATCCTGATGCCACAGCAACAAGAAAAATGCATAAGGTACGCAAGGATCGCACAAGTCCCGATATTGTACACAGAATCCAAGAGATCATCAATGAAGATCCAGGATGTTTACCTTGATGTTTTGAGAGAAGTATTTGTACTGTGAATGAAGCAAGTTGCAAATGGACATCATTTTATCTCCCAACAAGATGGTGCGCCAGCACAGAATGCCAAAAAGGTGCAAGAATTTCTCAGTGTCAATGTTCCTGAATTCTGATCAAAGAAAATCTGGCCTCCTAGTTCACCAGATGCAAATCATTTAGACTACTATATATGGGGCATTTGTGAGAGAGAAATTAATAAACAACCTCATTCCAATAGAGGCTGTTAAAGCTAAGACTGAAAACAATGATGTCCATGGATAAAGAAATGTTCATTAAAGTGTGCTCAAGATTCCGAAGCTGAATAGGGTCTACTATTGCAGCAAATGGAGACTATTTTGAACAATTTGGAAAGTAATGACTATGTATATATATCTACGTATAAGAATAAATGTATTTCAGAATATAACACTTTAGTGGTATGTTGTTTATCTGACTAAAATTTTGCCACTTTATCGCGTGTACTCTGTATATAAGGCTCATAGTAAGTCATTGCAGAGTAATGAAAAGTTCCAAACCAGTGCTCTCAAATCTCAATGTATGTGCAATAAATCACCTAGGAATGTTATTAAAATGCAGATTCTAATTCAGTAAGTCTGGGTAAGTCCTGAGACTGTCTCGAACAAAGTTCTAGGTGATACCAATGCTGCTGGTCTGGGAACCATGCGTTGAGTAGTAAAACTTAAGAAAGCCTTCAGATTAGACTTGCCCTGAAAGTCAGAAAAATAGATTCAAGAAATGTTCATCCCTTTCCTCCTGCAGCATTTCATTGAACCTTGAAATGGTTCGTTATCTAAAAGAAATAGAGGTAAAAACAGGGAAAACATGTGGAGCAATTATTGTTCGTAACTTTGAGTCAATGTGGGTACACAGTGGCTCTCAGTATTTACTGACTGGACCAGTGAAAGCTTGCAAATAAATTTCTGGCCCCTGTGCGTTCAAGTAAATCAGTCATTACTTTCCTGGTTTCCATTAAAGCAGCTCACAGACCAAGAGTTAAAAGATTAACTGTGTGCTTGGAAATACAAAACATGCTAAGCAACAGCACTTTTTTAAACTGTCAAAAACATCTTTCAAACTAAAGCCTTTTATTGGTCTCTCGGGAGAAGTGGCAGCAGTCAGTTGGGGAAGTGGTACAAAATGGTGAGGCTACCTAACTTTTTTTTTTTTTTTTTAAGATTTTATTTATTATTTCCAGAGAGAGGGGAAGAGAAAGAGGCAGAGAGGGAGAGAAGAATCAATGTATGATTGACATTCACCTGCCTCCAGCCACAGACCTGGCTGGAGACCTGGCTTGCAACCTGGTTCTGTGCCCTGGCTGGGGAATCAAACCAGCGACCTTTGGGTTCGCAGGCCGGCGCCTTATCCACTGTGCTACCAGCCAGGCAAGGCTACCTAATTTTTAATTTATCAGAAACATAAACTATCAATCGTTTATATAGACCTCAATTATTTCAATAATCCCTCATATCTTTCAGTACTCTCTTTTTCAAGTTAATTTCACTCATGAGCTATATATAGTTCTTATAAAAATCCTACGTTCTTAAAAAAAACAGAAGGTTAATAAGGACATGAAAACCTGCTCAACGTCATCAGTCACTGGGAAAATGGAATTTAAAACCACAATAAAAATCAACTTCACATCCACTAAAACATCTTTCATCAACAAGATAAATGCTACTACAGAGGTGAAGAAATTGTAATGCATACACTGCTGAAGAGAATGTAAAAGGGTTTGGCCACTTTGAAAAAATCTGGCAGTTCCTCAAAATGTTCACCATAAAGCCACCATATGGCCCAGCAACCCTATTTCTAGGTATAAAACCAAGAGAAATGAAAACATGTCCACATAAAAACGGGAACGCAGTACATGAATGTTCATAGCAACATTATTCACAAGAGCCACAGGTGAAAATGTCAACTGATAAAGGTACGATCAATACATACTATGTTCATGCAATGCAACATAATTTGGCAACCAAAAGGAATGAGGAACTGATGCATGCTACAGCATGGATAAACCCTGAAAACATACTGTGCTAAGTGAAAGAAGCCAGTCATGAAAAAAACCCACATAATATAGGATTCCATTTATATGAAATTCCCAGAATAGGCAAATTTAGAGAGACATAAAAGTAAACTGGAGGTTGCCTAGGGCTGGGGGACTTGAGGAGGGAACAGAAAATAATTGCTAATGGGTAGTGGTTTCTTTTTTGGATAATGATGATGTTCTAAAATTGCGGTGATGGTTGCATAACTCTGTGACCCTACTAAAAACCACTGAATTATATATCTTAAAAAGGTGAACTGCATGGTCTCAATTAGTAACTGTAAAAAAAAAAAAAAAACAGGGCATAATTCACATACAAAAAACGCAAATACAAACTGAGTAGTTACAGTGAAGGCTGACAATTTTGCTCCGATATAATTATTTCATAAAATGTAATCTGGCTTCATAAAGTCGATGGAAACGAAATCCAGACTCTGGCTAAAGCAAAACAAAACAACTTTAAGAGGCTGCATGTTTCTGGCTCCTCGTGAACCTGAGTTTTAAAAAAACATTCAAGTGCCTCAAATCGCTCCTGTTTGCTAAGAGGCACCCCGCACCCCCCATCCCCCGTCACTTGCAGAACCCTGAGACCCTACGAGAAGTGTCTTAAAATGGCAAAAAAGAAAACCCAAAAAAACAAAGCAGGGTCCAAGAAGCAGTGGGGTGTGGGACAGAAGGCCTGACACTGGTCCCCGGGCAGGGGAAGGGGTTAAGGAGTGTAAGGGTCACTCAAAGGTGCAGGGGCCCGAGGTGGTCAGCGGGCGGTGGTCAGGGCGTGAGGGAGGGGAGTGAACACGGGTGCCCACGAGGGACGTGAAGAAGCTGGGCCGCACTCACGAAATGCTGGTAGAAGCGGACCAGCCGCGGCTTCCCGTGGTTGTTGAAAACCAGAATCGCCTGAATCATCTTTGCCTTCCACGGTTCTCCAAGCCCTACCGCTTGCAGAAAACACCGACTTCCGCCGCAAACCGGCCACTTCCGGTGGGTCCACCTCTGAAGGTGGCCGGTGGAAACTTCCCCCGGCGCGCTCAGGGGCCGGGCCTCAAAGAGTCCGGGAGATCCTCCACGGGTGCGCGGGGGGATCGCGGGGCAAAGGGCTGGTGAGGACAGTGAGACCCCAAGGCTAGGGAGGGCCCTCATCTCGGTCAGCGTCGGTTGGCCAGGATGTGAACCCGGATCTGTGTCCTTCGGCCTGACGGACCGCTTTGCCGTGGGGTGGGTGGGGGGCGCAAAGCCAAGCACAGGGGTGGAGCCAATCCACCAGCCGGAGCTCCCCCCAGCGACTGCGCTCCCGCGAAGGGGCACCGCGGGCCTCCTTTTATCACCATCTTTGGCCAAAACGTACTGACCTGCCTTTCCCGTGTGAGATGACAGGTCCCTTAGCCATTCCCCGGTTGGCGCACATTAAACTCATTGCCATTTTTCGGAATTCCATCCATGGCCGAGTGAATGGTGGACTAGAGCTCTCTAATGCAATCCCATTTACGAGGCACTAGCGACCCCAAATTGCTCGAGTTTTTGTTTTTTTCACTTAATGCCTTAGTTGGGGTGAAGTGGAGCACGTCCCTATGTTGCAGACAGAGCTGCAAACTGAAATCACCTCCAGATGACTGGCACTAGGTACCAAAAGCCTTGGAAATATAGTATACAGAATATTAGATCCTGCATTTTCAGTTTTAGAATTTATAAGATGATTGCGGCTGTAGGAAAAGATTCTGCCGTATGAACGCACATCTCACAAGTGTTGTTACAGGGAAAAATGGGAGGCAAACTAATTATTCCAAAATTAGAATTGGTTATATCTCAGATGCATTGATCCACATGCATCTAGCAAATATTACAGTTATTAAAATTATATAGGGAAAGACGTCTGGTATAGGAAAATGTTCATGACATATCTGTAAGTGAAAAGATTACACAGAGTGGGTACAGGGACACCGCCCAGTTGTAAAAATTGTTAGTAGATACACCAAAATAGAAATTGCTGTGTGTGGTGGGGCGGTGGCCTCAGGGTGATCAGATCAGCACAGGCACCTGGAACCACTGCCTGGATTCAAGCCCTGGCTCGGATGATGGTGCTGATATCTCAGGCAAGTATCTTCATTTGCAAAACTGGCATAATGTCAGTCCCTTCGCTGTAAAACTAGGGGTTTCTACTTGAAAAAAAAAATGTGTCCAGGAAGCTGTTATGAATACAAAAATACTTGCAAGCACTTGGAGCAATACATGGCACATACCAGGGTGCTACCTAAGTGACTTTTTTTTTTAAAGATTTTATTCATTATTTTCAGAGAGAAGGGCAGGGAGGGAGGAAGGGAGAAACATCAACGTATGGTTGCCTTTCACCTGCCTCCAGCTACAGACCTGGCTGAAGACCTGGCTTGCAACCTGTTAATGTGCCCTGACTGGTAATCGAACCAGCAACCTTTGGGTTCACAGGCCGGTGCCTTATCCACTGAGCCACCAGCCAGGGCTAAATTTTTATATGTTGATTTTAGAGAGAGACAGAGGGGAGAACACTGACTTATTGTTCCACTTATTTATCACTCATTGGTTGCTTCTCGTACGTGCCCTGGCTGGAGATTGAACGCACAACCTTGGGATATTTGGAAGATCTTCTAACCAACTGAGCTACCTGGGCAGGGTTTTTTCATTTAAAAAAGTCCTAAGGCAGTAAATATGCACTGAAACTTGACAAAATGTTTTAAATGTCAACAAGGAATACCAAAGAGAATTCTAAAACAGAAGAATGAGGGGGACCTAGCTCTACCAACTGTCAAAACCTACTATGATAGTACAAAATGATATAAAAGGGAGACCGATTGAAATGTAATGGAAAATTTATATGTAAAATATGTGATGTAGGAGACATCATAACTTGACAGTTAGGATAACTGGTTAGCAGTTTAAAATGAAGCAATTTAGTTACTGCACTTCATATCCTCCCACAAATTAAAGGCCGAGTGGGCTAGAGTGAAATATAAAACCAGAAATAGCCAAAATGGGAGAAAATGAAGTTGAGTAACATCTGAAAAGAGAATATTTGAGAATATTTGAGAAGCAATAAAAATCATAAAAAAGTCAACAGATCTACCTACATAAAGATTTTACATTTGTAAAGCCAATTTTTTTAAAAATTTTATTGTTGTTGTATTACATCCATCCCCTTTTTGCTCCCCTCTGTCCCCCTCCCCACCCACCCATTTCCCCCAAATGTAAAGCCAATTTTTAAAAATGGAAAAAAATGAATAGAAAAGTTATTAAAATATTGCAAGTGGTTCTATTTTAAAATATAAATAATTGTGATAAACCAACCTACCCCCTCAGCTAGGAAATGAACATGAAAAAATGTTTAAGCTCACTATTAATAGGGAAAAGGCCAATTAAAATTAAAGTAGTAACTTCAAAATTATTTTTACCTTATCAAATATGATGTTTTTAAATATTCGCATACCCAATCTGGCAAGGATGGCATAAAAATGGTCCTCCCTCACACTGCTGGTGACATTATAATTTAGAACAACCTATTTGGAAAGCAATGTGGCAATATAACAAGACCTTGACTAAAAAAAAAAAAAGTCCTAGATTCTCAGTAATCTGACTCCAGGAAATCTGTCCCTAAAGAGATAACTCAAAAATATAGTGGGGAGGCCCTGGCTGGTAGCACAGTAGTTAAGGCGCCGGCCTGCGAACCCAAAGGTCGCAGGTTCGATTCCCCAGCCAGGGCACATAACCAGGTTGCCAACCAGGTCTCCAGTCAGGTCTGTGGCTGGAGGCAGGTGAAACGCAACCATACATTGATGTTTCTCTCCCTCTCTGCCTCTCTCCCTTCCCCTCTTTCTAAAAAATAATAAAAAAATAAAATCTTTAAAATATATATATATATATATATATAGTGGGGAAGGGGCAAGGTAGGAGGGGGTGTGTATGAGATTCAGAGGACTGAATTCATAAGTTTTTGACACAATTATTTAAGCTCCGAAAAAGTACCAATTAATGACCCCCAAATTGGACAATGATAGAGCTATTAAAAACAGTCAATCTTAAAAACACAATGGGTATGAAGACCAGGTAGCAACATAGAAAAGGATTACATAATAACTTATCAGCCCTTGCTAGGTAGCTCCATTGATTGGTGTCATCTGGATGCACCAAGGTTGCGGGTTCAATTCCCACTCAGGGCACATATAGGAGGCAACCAATGAATGCATCAATAAGTGGAACAGCAAATCGATGCTTTTCTCTCTCTCTCTCTCTCTCTCTCTCCCTCCCTCCTTCCCTCCCTCCCTCCCCCTTCATCTCTAAAATCAGTAATACACTTCTTAAAATTAAAAAAATAAAGGATGCGGACTTGGAAGTCTGACTGCAGGGTTCTCTCCTCTCTATACTGGTCTGTCCCACAAGGATCAGTATCATTAGAACAGTTGGCGCAGCCTATACTTTCAGGACAGACCTCTTACCTACGATCAAGGGAGCCTCAGAGCTTCATTGTCTGAGGAACAAAGTGGGGATCACGATCCCTTGTCCCTCATGGGATGGCTGTGAAGATTAAGTTGGGTATTGCAAGTACTCAGCACAAATACCAGTACCAGGAAGCGCTCAACAGCTATCCTTCTCTTCATGAGAAGCACCTAGTACAATGTTTGACAGGGTAGGGGGCTTGACAGCTGTTGGTTCACCACCCACCTTTTTCCTGAGCCAAACAAGATCCCCTGCCAAGTCTCTCCCTAGCATTTCAACTCCAGATCTCTTCACTACCCAGCTGGGCAATGGTCCCTACTGAAAAGAAATGCTTCCAGCTCATAGCGACCCTGCTTGGTAGGAAGACTGTTTACAGTGACAATAACCCAGTCAGTGCGGCTGAATCCTTCTCTGAAAATTTACTCATTTATAAAAATGGTCTCAAGGTATGAAACAACAACAACAACGAGGTGTCATCAAAAATGAAGCCTGGCAGAGTGTGAGTGCGACTGAAAAACGGGAACGAGCCAGGCACACTGGAGCGCAGCCTCCCCAGGAGAGTGGCCAGGGAGGTCCGGAGGCAGGAACCCCCAAGGTGGTGAAGAACCAGAGGCAGTTTTGGGGAAAGAGAAGGGCCCAGGGGACGAGGAGGACTGAGCCGGACAGCAGAGCACAGAGCACCAGGGAGGGGGCAGGTGTGGAAGGACAGCAGCTGACACAGGACTGGAAGGAGCCCACTAGCTTTCCTCAGAGCCAGTCTGCACGCAGGTGCGGGACGGTCCCCAGTTCTGCACCAGGCCCAGTTCCTCTGTGCGCCCTGGGGCCTGCACTCACCACCTGCCTCCATTCACAAGGCTGCCGTCTGGGTAAGGCTGTCATGAAAATATCTGAAAATATCTAGGAGGCCAAACACACATTCGGGGAGGCACCGTCCATGAGCCACAGCACTGGGCCCCACTGCTAACATCGTGGGGGTGGACTTGATCTTAGCAGGGCTTGCTCAGCACGTGCTCCGTGGTACCGTCGGGGAGCCAGGGAACGCTCAGAGTGCTGCCTCCTTGAACTCTGGACTGGAAGCTGATGGAAGGAACTCAACAGCAGTGGTGAACCCCACGGACACAGCCTCTCCGGGAACCTCAGTCATCCTGGGGATAAAGTAGAGACAAGAAGAGAGCGCGTTTCATAAACGTCTTTAAGTCATCAGTCAGCAAGGGCTCCGCTGAGTGGCAGCAGGGGGTCCTTGGCCATCTGCCGCAGCCTCACCTCCTTGCAGGTGGCCTGGGGAGCCTGCTGAGCATCTCCAATCATTTGTTGGTCCATGACTCACTTTATTGAGACAAAAGGGAGTCCAGACACTCTGCTCTACCTGCACCTGCTCTCTCCAGCGAAGGTCACCTTCCTCTCCTAGCTACATAGCCCCTTTTTCTGGGGCTTTGTTTTTAAATGTCCGATTGGGGCCTTTTGGCATCAAATTCAAATCTTGAGGTGAACGATAACTTCAGAAAAACATATCCACTAGGAGGAGGCTGAGGTCAACTCGGGGGCAGATCCACGGCAAAAGGAAAAACAAAAACCACCCAACACTACTAAGGATGAAGTCACTCTTTTCCTGGATGCTCTGGGCAGGGAGCTCAGGGCAAAGAAAACAACGCTCAGTCACGTGCTTGATGCCTCAGGAGGGCTAATGAAGTCACACGGTTCCCCTCTGCGGTCCCTTTGACCTACCCACTCGGCGTCCTCTGCCCCATCCCCCTGCTCTCGGGCCTCCACCGTGGGACCCTCAGGAGACTTTCGGGCCATGATGTTGTCCGTCCATGATGCCCCTGTCTTTCTATCGCCAGCAAAATTACACTTGGTCACCGTTCCAGCCTCGAGTTTGGCTAAGGAATCTGAAAGGCAGGAAGGAGTTGAGTAGCCTCTCTGGCCATTCTGCCGGGGTCCCTGAGGCCTGGGTTGAGCCACTGCTCTCTTCAGGCCGGGGTGCGGGCCTCAGGGAGACCCTGGACGGGACCTCTCCAGCCACCCACAGGAACCATGGGATTGGGCCGCACCCCAGGATCCAGGGCGCCCAAGCTACTGGCCTCAGGACACCTGTCCAGGGACTTGGGAATACATCTCACGGGGTTATGTCTCCGTGGAGGCCAGACTTGACCGGCGCCCCTGAGCTCCGGGCAGCAGGGGTCGGGGAGCCTCAGCTGGGAGCCCAGCGTGAGCGCTGCACTGCTTACCCAGGAAAGGGCCGTCACCCCGCGTTTTCAGCCGCACCCCAGCCCCCAGCTCCAGCTCCAGCGCCTCCATCTCCGACTCAGGCATCCAGAACGCCACCGTCTGCTCAGGCGTGAGGCCCTCTGTCAGGGCAAGCAGCTCGGGCTTGTTCACCAGCTCCTTCAGGGCCTCAGGTGCCAGTCTGTCCGTGTCCCCCTTGGCGTCCACCTCTGCAGGCACACAGCGCAGGTCACCGCGCGGTGAGAGCAGCACCCGGATGCAGGCTGAGCGTCCCCCAGGCTCACAACTGCCTGGAGGCAGGACGGGGAGCATGCCCTCCAGGCCTCACCGGGCCTCACCACAGGGGGGTCCAGGCGTGGGCGCCGGGCCTGGCTCATGGCTCATGGTGGTGCTGGTTCCGTGCTCTGAGCATGAATGAGCCACGAAGAACAGGAATGGACGCAATGGCAGGGCGATGGCTGCATCCCTGCACTCCCTCCAAACCCTTTTTTTTTTTTAAAGATTTTATTTTTTGAAAGAGGGAGAGGAACATCAACCGAGCCTCAGCTGGGGACCTGGCTCACAACCCAGGCATCTGCCCTGATGGAGTCGCACCACGGACCTCCCAGTTCATAAGCCAGCGCTCAATGCCCTGAGCCACCCCAGCCAGGGCTCTCCCAACCTTGTCACGCAGGGGCAGGCAGCAGAGGCCCTTTTCCCAAAACCAGGAAAAGAAATGAAATCCCGAAGGGCCTGAGAACCAAATGAGGACTTTGGCAGGAACACGGAGGCCAGCAGGGCCCTGGGTCCTCTGAGTGAAGGGAACGCAGGACGCAGTCCAGCCATGGAGGCCTCAGACCAAATGAGGCTACAGAGGCCCTTTCTAGGGCCCGGGAGACCCCTGGAGACAAACGGAGGCCGCATGGAGGTGGGATGGGTCGGGGAGGGCGGGCATCGGCACCTACTGTAGGACGACATGAGGAAGCCAGTGTTCACCTTCTTCGTGGCGCTGAAGTTGGGCTCGATTTCATTTCCCTTGGGGTCGAACTTACGGCGGTGGATGAGGCTAGGCCGGACGTACAGTACGTAGTAGCGCTCCTGGGGGGCAGGCAGAGAGTGAGGGGGCTGCCCCCACCCTCTCACACAGGGGTACACTCCCCACGGGCTCCACACAGCCCTCCCCAACCTCACTCTCTACTTCGGAACCCCATCCTCGGCTCCAAAGATATTCAAGCTGTCCAGGTTCGGCACACGCCGATATTCGTTCATTCGTTCGCTTATTCGTTCGTTCATTTGTTTAATAAGAGCCCCTGACACCTGCAATGAGCCATGCTAGACGCCCATTAGAGGACAGGCCCACGGCCTGACCCCAACTCCCCAGCACAGCCGAGACAGAAAGTACAGACAGAGAACCCTAACCCAAGTGCCCAGGGCCCCAAGTACCACGAGGCAGGCTCAGAAAGGTGCTCCCGGGCAGTTCTGAGGGAGGGCAGCCACTGGGCCTGGGGCAAATCCTAGCCTCAGTTTCCCATGTCCCCTGCTGACAGCACTCAGGAATGTCCCAGGGGCTCAGGGAGAGAACAAAGCAGCGGAAAGCAAGCAGTAGACTGCAGCGCACTGGCTGCCTGTATTCCCATCACGGCAGGCAGGGAAAGCCACCAGGGACAGAGAAGGGAAAACCACCTTCCACCTTCCAGGAGAAACAGGGAAGACAAGGCCTGGAAGGTGGAGAACCCGCAGCTACAGGAGAAAATGAACAGGCACCGAAAAGTCACGGTCCAAGGGCCTGTCTGAGCAACTCGGGGCCTGTGGGCGTCGCATGGGAGCCCAGGCTGCGCACAGGCGTGGGATCTGTTTGAGACGGGCCTTGAGCTGGATTTCAGGGTGCAAATGGCAGATGAGACAGAATCCTGAAGGGCGACGCAGGGCAGCAAGACCCTCAGGAAATAGGTTGGCCGCAGGAACGCGAGCTGGGGGCAGCCAGGAGGCAGGAGGGACAGGGGCCGGTTTCATGGGCCAGACTGAGACCCGGAGCAGGACGTGAGGTGAGCATCATGCTAAGAGGCAGGGCAGGCAAGCATCTCTGCATGAAACTAGGTAAGCTGGGAGCGGAGGCTGTCCCCAGGGGTGCAGGAGGAAGCCAGCTCTGTGTGCCAACGGGCTTAACATTTTTTAAAGATTGTACTTATTTATTATGTTTTTAGAGAGGGGGGAAGGGAGGGAGAAAGAGAGGGAGAGGAACATCAATGTGAGAGAGAAGCATTGATCGGTAGCCTCTCATATATACACGCTCCGACCCAGAATCAAACTGGTGACCTTTTGGTTTGCCGACAATGGCCAACCAACGGAGCCATACCAGTTGGGGGTTTTGATAAGCTCAGGGCTGGAGACCAAGGCGAAAGGTGCCCAGCACGGAGGGAGGCTATTTGAAAAGGGGGTGGACATTCAAGCTGGTGCTCAGGAAAGAGAAGCAGATGAGTACAAAGTGGTAAACACCAGGTGTGTTGGTGGACCCCCGGGATGGGGTGGTAATAAAGGGCATGACCCCAGAAGGGTGAGAGGGCACAGGCATGGGAACTGAAGCTACGTACGGGTGGCCGGTGTCAGAGGTCCAGGCCCACAGCAGTGACCTGCTTTATTAAAAGGCAACATTCCCAAAGCCGTAGCCACGCGACGTCACGTTAAAAGATGAATGCGTTCTGGCTGGGTAGCTCAGCTGGTTAGAGCATTATCCTGGATACACCTAGGTTGAGGGTTCGATTCCCGGTCAGGGCACGTACAAGAATCAACCAGTAAGTGCATCAATAAGTGGGACAACAAATTCTTGTTTCTCATTCTCTTTCTCTTCCTTTCTCTCTCTCTCTCTAAGATCAATTTTAAAAAGAGAGAGAGCCCATTCCAGAAGGTTCACCACTTGGCAAATGAAGCCACTTCAAAGCACCTTCTAACTGCCCACTCCACAGGTACTTTTAAAGGAACTCAATTCCAAAAACATCCAAAGTTCCCAGGACTTCCTGGGAACTGAATGGATACTCAGAAAGGGGAAGGTCACTGCTGACCCCGGACCTACACAGGCTGATACCCAACTCTGACCTTGTTTTTCAGAACAAGCAGTGGGAACCACCAGACCAGAGGATGGGAGACTGAGCCCACAGCCCTCCCGGAGTAGTGACTCACTCTGCCCCCCAGCAAGGCACCCAGCCCCTGAAATCCGTTCCCTCAGAAGGCCCCAGGACCTCTTTTGAGGGCCTGCCAGCCCACTTGGCACCCAGAGCCTTAGTCCCCGGCCACTCACCTTACCCCTTCCTGCTCTCCACCCTCCCATCTCCACCCCAAACACACCCCTTGGGTTCAAGGCCTGGTCTGTCTTCTCAGCAAGAACCAGACTCTCACACCTGCCTGCAGCCTAGCACGCCGTATTATGATCCCATTCCACTCAGTGGCCCCTTTTGGCTGCTTATTTACTGGTCTCCGTGCCCAGTGAGCCCCTCAAGAACTGGACCCCGAGACTTGGCACTGGCTGAGTCAGGCACTGGGAGATGCCCAGGTGAGTGGTGGCTGTGAGGCTGGTATTTGTTCTCATGGGTGCCCCCCAACATCCTCACCTTCCTGCCATTGGCATCCAAGATGCTATGCCGAGATACATCGACCAGTTCTCCCTCCAGCAGGACACCGTTTCCTCTGGGGATGAGAGCAAAAGGAGGGATCAGTGGGTTCTGCCAATCTCCTGGAAAGAGCCACAATTTCGATGGCCCAAGTCTGAGTCTGCACTGGAACAGAAGCAACTCCCACGTGTACCTCCCGTCCACCTGGCCTGTAAGCAGCACCCTTCTCTGCATTTCCTACATGGGACCTCCATTCCTTGGAGGATCCCAAAGCCTGGGGCACTGCCCAGAGGGTAGGATGGATGCTTGTCAGGCTGCAAGACCAAACTGTGGCCGCTGCTGCAGGGAGTACCCTAACCAGAGCCTCAGTGTTCTTATCTGCAAAATGGGAGAGTAACAGCTGCATCACCCTGCTTCTGTGATCATGACATAAGATCAGGCATGTAAAGGTGCTTAGTCAACTATTCGGTGTTCAATCAATATAAGACTTGAGTGCGCACAGCCTCAGGAGAGGTGGAGAAGCCCTCAGCCCCAGATCACAGGGTCCCCACGGAGAGGAGCCCCACTTCCTGATTCCAGTTTTCATGAAAGCAGAACTGGTGGGCTTCCTTTTTTGGAACCAGAGAAATGGGATAGGAGTAAGGGACAGCCTGTGACAACTGACTGTACCTCTGTGCCCCTAGCCACTCCCTCAAATCCCTTCTTTGGTGTCTGAAATTGCAAATGAACCCTTCCATTGGCTCTCACAACCTCTTGTCCCTCCTGGCAGGCCAGGCTTCCCACCCCTCACCCACCAGCCCCTCAGCCCTGTCGCACTGCTCCTGGCTCAGGTCAAAGCCTGACACTGTCCCTTCTGGGGGCGGCTGGGGGTGGGCAGCGCAGCTTGTGCAAGTGGCCGGAGTTCACAGTCACAGGGGTGGGGTGGAAACAAAGGTCTAGAGAGCCCAGCTCTGTCTTATGAACCCGGTTTGGGGGTGGTGACCCAGCCCTCCCCCAGGGGTCTGGGGAGAGAACAGGCGCCTTGTTTTAAGCCGGCCCATCTGTGCGCGTCTTAGTAGGTGCGCTCCGCGGCCCTAAGCGCTGGGGAGCGCGCGCGGGGGGAGCCTTGGCGCCGCCTGCCTTTCCGCCCACCCGCACCCCGCTCAGGTTAGCACCCTGTCCCCGATGCGGGTGCCTGGGCTGGGAGCCGGGTTCGGAGCTGGCGGGAGGCTGGGCCGAGCGCCGGGAGGGGCTGGCGGGGTTACCGCTGGTGGGCGGCGGGCTCCCAGGCCCCGGGCAGCCGGGCGCTCCGCACCGCCTTGTTCCGCAGCGCGCTGTCCTGGTAGATGCGGCTCATCGCTGCAGGCAGGCCGCTGTGCCGGGACACCGCGGGGACCCTGTGGGGACACGCTAGGAGGACCGGCCCCGAGACCGAGAGGAGACCAGGACTTAAGCAGCAGATCCGGGAAGGACGCAGCGGCTCCGGGAGTTCCTGGGCGGGACTTAAAGGAGCCGAGCCTCATTCCAGCCCGCGGGATCCGAGGTGGGGGGAGGGGGGCTTCCGGAAGACCTTGGGCTGGGGCCTTAGCACTTCCGTTCTTTCTGTCCCTTTTCCTACGACTAGAGGAGAAATTGAGGCCCAGAGATCCTATAGGATCAGCTGTGAAGGAGGGGGCTTCTGGAGAGCAGGAAGGGAGAAAGGGAACAGTCATTTGGGGAGTTGGGGTCCAAGGTCCGGTGAAGGGCTCTGAAGCTGCTCTATGCCCATGGTCACGGCCCCAGGCCCCACCCAGGCAGAGATCGGTGACGGGAGCCTCCCTTGGGAGTCAAATCAAGGACTTACCACTGTTTGGAATCCCCAGGCTGTGAATGAAGCACCTATAATGCAAGAGGAAAGATAATAATAATAACTCGGTTAAAAAAAAGGGACAAGGAAACTGAAAAGATATTTCTCCAAAGGAGACACCCAATGGCCGCCAGTCTATGGAAGGGAACTGGATGTCATGCATGGTCAGGGACCCGCACACCAAAACCGCCATGAGATACCACCTCACGCGGGTCCGAATGGCCATTATAAAAATGACAAATGTTGGCAGCAGGGAGATGGAGAAAAGGGGACCCTTGTGCACTGCTGGTGGGATTGGAAATGGGTGCAGTCACGGTGGGAAGCAGTACAGCAGTATCTCAGAAAATGAAAGCTAGAACTGCCTTTGGATCCAGCAATCTCACCATTGGGATTTACTCAAAGGAACTGAGCTCAGGACCCCAAAGGGATACTGCACTCCGATGTTTCTTGCAGCATCAGTCGCAGCAGCTGAGATAAGGAAGCCACCTACATGTCATGAGGGAATGAGTAGATAAAAAAAGGAAAAAGGTGGTATATGCATGCAACAGGATACTATTATTCAGCCTTAAAAAAGAAGGACATAGCCCTGGCTGGTAGCACAGTGGTTAAGGCGCCGGCCTGCGAACCCAAAGGTTGCAGGTTCGATTCCCAGCCAGGGCACATAACCAGGTTGCAAGCCAGGTCTCCAGTCAGGTCTGTGGCTGGAGGCAGGTGAAACGCAACCATACATTGATGTCTCTCTCCCTCTCTGCCTCTCTCCCTTCCCCTCTTTCTAAAAATAATGAAATAAAATATTAAAAAAAAAAAAAAAAAAAGGACACTGGGCCAAATGCAACCACATGGATGAACCTGGAAGCGAAAGAAACCAGGCGTAGAAAGACAAATACAGCAGAAACTTGTTTACAGCAGGAACCTAGAACAATTAAACCCCTTGAAGCAGAGTAGAAAGTGGCTGCCGTGGTGGGGGTGGGGGGGACGGGGAGGAAATAGTCAAAGGGAACAAAGGGTCGGGTGTACAAGAGGGGTAAGGCCCCCGGAGCTGCCCCACAGCACCTGGCGGATGGCTAACAACATTGCGTTCTGTGCTGAGGTTGTACTAAGAGGGCTGACCTTACCCCATAAACTGTGGGGAGGGGGGTTTCACAGGTGTTTTCTTGTCTCCGGACTGACTCACCAGGGTGTATGTGTTGAATATGCACAGCGTGTTGAGGGTCAGTCATAACCTCAATAAAATGCTTTAAAAAACAAACTCAGAAACTCCCCAGGCCGGGCATAGGCACGTGGCTGGGCTCCTCCTCCTTTTCCCCTTGGCGGTGGCCTCTGTCCTGTCAAATGGTCAAGTCATTGCTGCTGTACAGTATATGGGAGCCACAAGCCACAGGTGGCTATCAAAACTTAAATTTTAACTAATTAAACTTTCACCCCATTTGTAGGATTGGCAGGCCAGGCACCAGCAAGACAGGGAACTTAAAAAATCAAGCAGCCCTGGCCGATGTGGCCCAGTTGGTTGGAGCACGGTCCCCAAAAGGTGGTAGGAAAAGACACAGGACTAGGTTTTGGGTTCAGTCCCTGTGAGAGGGAACTGATTAATGTTTCTCTCTCTTTCTGTTTCTCTCTCTTTCTCTCCCTCCCTCCTTCGTCTCTCTCTCTAAAATCATGTCCTCAGGTAAAGATAAAAAATAAATTAATGAAATAAAGAACAAGCAAGCACTTTTAAAAGAGGTTTTGACATTTTTTTCCCAACAAAGATGAATCATCGTGGAGGAAAAAAACCAGAACTTTGTTGGAATTTCTTCCACCTATTTGCATGGTACTGATGTTTCTGTATTAAATTGTAGATCCCCCAGGTGTAACAGGGAGACAGCTCGGGCCGTGGGCCCCTCTGTCCCACACACAGGGTTGGAGAGCCCTCCCAATGTGTGCACATGGGCACACAGCTTTGTCACATTGTCACAGGTAAAGCCCTCTGGGTGTCACCAGTTCAAGTCAGCATCCCTTTTTGCCTGAACTTCCTCTTCACCTCACATCAGAGGATGTTGGAGTGGGTCTGACTGAGGGGACATGGACATGGGACACATGTTGTTTGGGTTCCATGGAAACATTTACCTGGTCTGTAGTCTCTCCCACATACAATCCCTTCTTTGCCTACTGTTGGGTGTCGGAACGCCCTAGTACCCTTCGTGTGGACTCACCTGGTACTCGGCACAAAGAGTGGGACCCCAAAGAGCAGGAAAAGGAGTAGAAATGGTCAGAGCAGCCGAGAGGTCACCCGGAGACTGGAGACCAATATGGAAGCAGGCAATGGGCTCACTGGAGGTTGAAGGGGACGGGCTGCTCCTGGATTTCCTTGAGGGCACATGGAGCAGGGGGATGGAGACTCCCGGTCCTCATGGGCCTGTAGGAGTCTGGCTGATGGCTTCTGTTGGTGAGTTTTTAAGCTTGCAAGTAGCAGCAGGCATGGCATCAGATGTCTGATTGAGGCATTGTCCCTTGGTCACTGTCAACACATATTGGCAAGTGTTTCTCTCTAGCAGATTCCTGTGCATCCTGTAGTTCAGACCAGGTTCGTTAGCACATTCCACCCTGGCTGCCTCTGTGCTCTGTCACAAACGTGTCCCCCATTGAGACGGCGGACGCTGGACAAGAAACAAGGTGAGGAACATCAAGGGCAGGTGCCAGTGGCAGAAAGCCCTGCCCCTCACCATACAGGTAAAATTGGAAGCGGAAGATTAGGGTCTCATTGGCCCTCATCAAAATTGAAGCTGCTTTCAGGAACGTTCTTGCTAAAACCATGTGTATAATTATAAACACCTCAGCATTTACATTTCTCTTGTCATGGACACTGGGCAACACAGAATTGATCAGGATCCTGGCAGGGCACCAACATATCACAGAAAAACAAAGGGGGAGCCCATGCGTGCGAGAAATCTGAGGTTTTTATGCATCAGATCACAGCGTAGCACATCTGACACATCTTATCTTGACCAAGTCCGGTGGTTCCAGTGCCAAATGCCACAAATGCAGTGAAGTGACCTGAAACACACACACAGACACACACACACATGGCACAGAACAAACAGCACAAAACAAAGGAAGCACTCAGGAGAGGGAGCGTACCTTAAGACGCCAGAACGAGAGCGAAACCTATCCATCATGTGACATCAATACATGCAAATAGGGCAGCTTGTTTGGAAAGCAAATCCGTCATGTGCTTTTACAGGCCACAGTGCTTCACCATCAGAGCTTCTTGTCCTCACGTATCCTTTGACATATCCCGTCCCAGCCTCTCTGTCATAGTGACTCACTCTGCAAGGCTCCAGCTGACGGATGCAGAAGCGATCCTCCACCCCTCACCTTGCGGCCCCACCATGCCACTTGCCCCCTAAGATAACTGGTCCCAAGGGAGGTCCTTACAAAAAGACTCTCAGGGTAGGACTGTGACATTGGACTGCCTATTTTTCTGGTGGCAAAAGGGACATTGCTGCTAATAGCAAGTGGGTGGTGATAAGGCTTAGCATGCAGTGTCCATCAAAATTATGAAGGCTTCATCGCTGGTTGGGGGTGAGGGGTATAGCTGAAGTTGAGCTGGAAAGGGAGTGCCCATAGTATGTGATTTGTACAGACACCATGAGAATGGTAACAAAGGGAGAGTAAGCTGACTTTTATTCACAGTGCTATAAACCTTGCTAAAAAGGAAATGACAGGAAAGCCCTGGCTGGCAAGCTCAGCTGCTTAGAGCACCGTCCTGATACACCAAAGCTGCAGGTTCGATCCCTGGTCAGGGCACATGTAAGAAGCAAACAGTGAATGCATAGATCAGCAGAACAACAAAGTGATCTCTCTCTCTCTCTTTCTCTCTCTTCCCCTCTCCCTCACATCAATCAATCAATAAAAGATAGGATCAGGGTAGCTGACAGCCAACTTAAGGACGTACAGAAGCCACACGAGTTTACAGCAGTCTTTTAAGGAGACCCAAGTCCTCTGCAGCCTGAAGGCCAGACTGTGAAAAGTCCAGCTCAGGACTTTCCTTGCTACAGGAGAGTGAGTGCACAGCTCTGACAGATGTCCTGTCAAATTCAGCACCCCCCACCCTGGGAGTGATGAGCCCCCTGGGATGGGGACATTGGATGGGTGGATGAACCCGAAAACCTGGAACTCCAAGTTCCCCTGAGCGGCCCTGGCCAGCAGAAGCATCCTCTCTTGCACTTTGGGGACACTGTGGGGACCTCCCTGGAAGCAGATGACTTTGCAAGATGTCATTCGCTTAAGACCAGCCTCCGGTCACCACTCATTGCATCCAGGCCCACAATTAAACTTGGTTCTCACTACAACCTAGAGGATCAGGTTACACACCCACGGAATGGCCAGCACTTGCCTTGTGGGGGATCAAGAGAAGCCAGGTGGCTGTGGATCTGAGCAGAAGGGCCCAGGGAGTGAAAATAACACTGACAGCAGAGAATGCGCTGACCTGGACATCCCCTTGCAAGTGGCATTCAACACTCCACAGATGGGAAATGTTGAAGAAGAGCTACATGGTTGCCAGCATGGTCTATTCTATATTGTTAGGCCCATGATGGTTGTATCTGTGCTGAACACATACAGACAGTTTTTCCTTGTCGTTAGTCCCTTAACAATACAGTATAAAGCTATTTTCATAGCATTTACATTGTATTAAGTATTATAAGTAATCTAGAGATGACTTAGGAGGAAGTGCATGGGTTACATGCAAGTACCACACCATTTTATATAGGGCACTTGAGCATCCTCAGATCTTGGTACCTGCTGTGGGCAAGTCATGGGCTCAATGGCCCTCCGACACCCAGAAATGACTGAATTAATCCAGCACCTCCTTTACGCCAGGAACTGTCCTAGGTACTGGAGAAACGGCGGCACACAGAACAGCTTAGATTCAAGCTGGCCGGAAGCTTCCACCCTGGTAGAGGAGAGGGGTGATGAGCAAAGAAGACAACCCAGAAATGAGATCATTGCCGATAGTAATAGAGGCTAGGAAGGAAACATAACAAAGACACGGGATGGTGACACATTGGATGCAAAGAGGCTGCTTTAATACAGGGGGTCAGAGAAGGCATCTCTCAAGGTGCCATTGGAGCTGAGATAGCAGGGAACAAGGTGAGAGGACCAGAGGCAGGAAGAGCTGAGAGTGTGAAGGGCACAGGCATAGTGAGTCTAGCTGGCGTGTGGTGGCCGGTGGCCGGAGCAGCCTAGGTAATGTCTGAGCAGCGGGACAGGGCTCAGAATTTGTATTTTACTCTACAAACATGTTCTCAGGCCCTGGCCAGTGTGGCTCAGTTGGTTGGAGCATCCTCCCATGAACCGGAAGGTTGCAGGTTCGATTCCCAATCAGGGCACATGCCTAGGTTGTGGGTTTAGTTCCCAGTTGGGTGCATGTGAGAGGGGGCTGATACCTCTCTCTCCACTCCACCTTCACCTCTTCCTCTCTCTCTCAAATCAGTAAGCATGTCCTCAGGCAAGGGTAAAAAATAAAATATGGCCCTGGCTGGTAGCACAGTGGTTAAGGCGCCGGCCTGTGAACCCAAAGGTCACAGGTTCAATTCCCCAGCCAGGGCACATAACCAGGTTGCAAGCCAGGTCTCCAGTCAGGTCTGTGGCTGGAGGCAGGTGAAATGCAACCATACATTGATGTCTCTCTCCCTCTCTGCCTCTCTCCCTTCCCCTCTTTCTGAAAATAATGAAATAACATCTTTTAAAAAATAAAATAAAATATGGTAGGGAGTGGGTGGGTGGGGAAGGGGACAGAGGGGAGCAAAAAGGGGATGGATGTAATACATACAACAACAATAACATTAAATAAAAAATAAATAACTAAAAAGAAAAAATAATAAAGATGTTCTCAGCTGTACATAAATGCATTTCTTCCTGCAGAGCGTGCTTGCTTATATACACAATATTTCTGGAATAAGAAACCAGAAGTTGAGGTGGTGGTCCAGGGACTGGGCTGCAGGGCGGGAAGGAGCCTTCACATTTCAGAGTGTATCTTTTTAAGCTGTTTGATAGTTTTAGCATGTACATGAGTTACTTTTTCAATTAAAAACCAGTTAATTTATTTTAAATGGTGGAAACATCTTCATAGTCCATCTCAGTTGTAATCAGAGAAATGCAAATGAAAGCATCACGAAGATAACATTTTTTTAGAAAGGACTTAAAAACTAATAGAGCTCCTGGTTGATAAGGGCATGAGGAAATGAACTCCTGTGTTTTTTGTATGTTTTATTCATGAAAACGAGCCTCCACGTGAGCCGTGCCGGCCATGATGATCAAATATGAGCTCATTCTCCTTCATCCATAAGTCCTCCTCCTCACCCCACACCAATCTGGCACAGTCAGAACTAAATGCCTTCCTAAAAGGTTATTTGAAACACCATCTTTGTCATACCCTTTTTTAAAAAAAAGATTTTATTTATTTTTAGAGAGAGAGGAAGGGAGATAGAAACATCCAGTGTGGTTGCCTCTTGCATGTCCCCAACTGGGGACCTGGTCCGCAACCCAGGCATGTGCCCTGACTGGGAATCGAACCAGTGACCCTTAGGTTTGCAGACCAGTGCTCAGTCCACTGAGCCACACCAGCTGGGGCTGTTGAATCTTTTTTAAAAACATATGGCTACTTCTGCTTGCAAATATATATATTTATTTGTTCTGGTCCGCTCATCATGTGTCTATGTAGTTCTATGAGATTTTCTAATAACTGACAGGGCACGTTCTTCCCCTTAGTTCCTCTTCTTAATTTGACCTTGACCTTGGTTTCCACCCCCCAGCATGTATTTGTAAAATACATTTATTTGTTTATTTTTTAGGGAGGGACATTGATTGGTTGTCCCACACACATGTCCCAATGGGGGATCGAACCTGCAACCCAGGCAGGTGCCCTGACTGAGAAGTGAACCGGCAACCTTTCAGTTCACGGGCTGATGTTCAACCAACTGAGCCACGCCGGCCAGGGCTCCTGCACTTATTTCTATAGGTGTATCTATCTACTCCAGACCAATCAGAGCCCCTTTGAGTGATCAATGAACCCTTAGGCTTTAGGGCATGAGGATGAGCTGTCTCCCCACTGAGCACAGACCTGTCAAGAGGCAGTTGTGGGGGGTGGTGGTCAGAGGTACTAAGACCCCCAAGAAGTAATAGTAACTGACATAGATATTGCATGCACAGTCCGCATTCACGGAGAGATGGGTGCTGTTAACTGGTAGCATTTGGGAACCGTGTTGGAGAAACTCTACTGCTGTGTTTTGTCTTTAACGGCTGGTCTGAGACATATCCTGTCAGCTTCTCCCAGCAAACTGTACCACCTGGACTGAACATTGGGGAGCAGGGGAAGATGACCATTTCCCACACCTTGTCCTTCAGCCCAGGCACCCACATCCTGGTTTATACTGGTCTGAGAAGAACAAGGAGCTTCAGGAATCCAGGTGCGGCATTTGCTACGTTAGGCTTTGCTTTGGATCTCTATCCTCCCTCCAGAAAATTTGGAAAATCACCCAGGCTCCTCCATTCCATGTGACTATTGTTAACACTTCCGTGCATTGCCTTCTAGTTTTCTGTATCACTGAGCCCTTCCAGGACATACACACTTATTTCCTAATTTACACATTGCCTAATTAACAGTCCATAAAGGTCACTTAAATACCTGGGTCAAAGTATATTATACAACATGGAGGAACTTACTATAAACCCTTCTCCTACAGTATATTGAAGCTGTCTTTAAGCTTTCTTTTGTGTACGTGTAGCAGGCCTCAAAAATGCCACGCACCTGTATGTGGGGGTGTGAACAATGTAGATCTTTCATTTGTCCTGGTCTTCTCACAGTCTGTATCTGGCTAGCGTGGGGGGAAATGTTACTCTTAAAAATCTTAGGCTCTTGCTGGGCAGCTCAGTTGATTAAAGCATCGTGCCAATCTGCCAAGGTTGCAGGTTCAATCCCTAGTCAGGGCAAATACAAGAAGCAAAATAAATGCACAGATAAGTGGAACAACAAATCAATTTCTCTCCCTCCCTCCCTCCTTCCCTGCCTCTCTACAATAAATACATTTTAAAAAAATCTTTGTGTTATGCAATAATCCTTATAGGCAAGGCTCAATTTCTTTAAGAAAGATTAGTCTTCCACTTCTGTCCATGTGGTGACTGGGGAGCAAAGAGGATGGACTAGGAAGGAGATGGGGGGGTGGGCTTTGGCTGTGGGTTTCTGAATCTGGGGTGATAGGGTGTTCAAGAGACCCCCTCCAAAAACTGTAGGGCTCACCCTCAGCTACGCCAGGGTGCCACCCACCCACGGAGATGCTGCAGGGGCGCAGGGGCACAGGGGCCAGAACATGGTGCCTCTACCTATGACTGGGTGGCCTTCTCCAGGTGCTCCAAGAGGAAGAGACAGAAAAGACGCAAGGCCCTCTCCATCCTAGGTGTCATTAGGTGACTGGCTTATGTAACATGGGTCCCAGTTCTCCCTGACTGGCTCCCTCCCTCCGCCTTCACTGCCTGAGAGCACCCCCTCTCCAGGCCAGGCCAGCAAGCCTGTGGCCTGCCCTCCAGAGTATGAGGGTTACCTTCTCCTCTTCTGGGGACCCCGCAACCCAAGTCCTCTGCGCTTGACTGTGGACATGCCATAGGACGGGCTTGCAAGTGCACCTAGGATACAAAGGAAATAATGCAGAAGACTTTCTTTTTAAGACAGACACCCGTTCTGCAAGGCTGATATCTTGCTGCATAATTCTATTTTGAATGTCAGGAGCTAGATATTAATTCCTTCTCTCGTTCTGTAATTTTGCGCGTCACCGAAATGAATGCCATCAGTCATAAGATGCACTGTTATTTTAGGTACTCCCAAGGGGGGAAGAAAGCAAACTGCCAATTAAGTTAGGAACAATGCTTTCTTATCACGTAAAACGTTGGCTTGTACTTACTGAAAGAGCTCTTTTCAGACTCATTCAGACATATATTTTTATCGTATCTCACTCTTGCAAATAGGTAAGAAAAGGAAAACCGCAGCGGAATGAATTGGAAAGTGTTCCGAAAGCTCCTTTACAGAAGAGACTGATGCAAGAAAATGATTCTTTTGAATTTCTTTTCAGCTCAGAGTTGGCGAAGATCAAGCCTCTCTCCACAGCACTGCCTGCGCATCCAACAGTGTTGTTGACATGCCCTGACCCATGTGGCTCTGGAAAGAGGAAAGCTGCCAACTCCTTTCCCAGCCGGGCACATACATGCAGGGGTTCTGGGCTCGTACAAGAGGCAAACAATGGATGCTTCTCTCCCTTTCTTTCTCCCTCCTCCCCC
This sequence comes from Noctilio leporinus, assembly GCA_004026585.1. NCBI lineage: Eukaryota > Metazoa > Chordata > Mammalia > Chiroptera > Noctilionidae > Noctilio > Noctilio leporinus. Next base: position 17,981 of record PVIW01002722.1, on the reverse strand, counting down.
TTCTCTCTAAAAATAAGTAAATAAAATCTAGAAAAAAAAATAGAGAGAGTGTTATTGACACAGGCTCTCTCAGCCCTGAGATAAGAAATTTCCCACTGTCTCCAGGATTTTCTTCCAAATCGCTGACACCCATCCTGCTCCTCCGCAGCCTTTTAAAAGTTGCAGGAGCGCTGGCTGGTGTGGCTCAGTGGATTGAGTGCTGGCCTGTGAACCGAAGGGTCGCTGGTTTGATTCCCAGTCAGGGCGCAGGCCTGGGTTGCAGGCATGTGAGAGGCCACCAATCTCTGTTTCCCTTGTACATCACGTTTCTCTCTCTCCCTTTCTCCTTCCTCTCTGCTCTCTCTCAAAAATGAATTAAAAAATCTTTAAAAATATAGAAGATAAAAGTCTTGCAGGCGGTGTTAACACGTTTTCCGACCAAGTGTACACACGGGTAGATCATGACAACCACATCACGACAGTTGCCTAGCCAACAGCTATCAGTTGTAGGACACAACCCAGTTCCAAAGAACTGATGCATTCCTATTTCTCCACCCTGCGCCTCCTCTTCCACCTCTTGGCAGGTGGACGCTTCAACTCAAATGGAAGGAGAGTCATGTTCTTGGAAAGCTGAGACATTAATCCTATTGCAATCTTTGAATCTGAACCTTTGACTCCAATTCTGCTGCTTCTCCAGAGGGATTCCTAGAAGAGGGTTGAGGTAGTTAAAAACAAGGTTGATGATCCTCTTCACGAATGTAAATCGCAGACAGTTACCGGGATCCATGTGAGGGCGGCAGACATGCACACGCACTGTGGCAATGCTGGAAAACAAGAAGTGCTCTCAAGGACCTGAAATGGTCAGCAATTCTGGAAAGAAAGAAGGAGGCGGCTAAAGGAGGGAGTTGCAGCATAAGCTGCAGGCAAGAAAATGACTGCTATGGGAGTTGCCCCTCCCAGCAGGGTCTTCCCGTCTTCCACCCTAGTGACGGGATTCAGGATGTAACAAACAGTACCAATTTTCACACAGTAGCCTCCGTGGTCAGGAATGCTTAACAAAAATGACAAATCTAATAGTAACTCAAGTGAAAAGGCATTTACGTAAAACACACCGTAAGATGTCTAGAGGTGGTTTCAGGTTCAGTACCTGTGACTCAATGAAAGCCATCCAGAAAACAGATCTCTTAACCTCTTCGCTTCACTCTCTTTCGTGGACAGCTGCCTCATAGTCACATAATGGCTGCTGCACTCCAGACATCACATCAATGTCAAAGGATTAAAGAAAAGGAAAGAGCCAACAATAAAATTAAAAAATAAAAAGAAAAATAAAAAGAAAAATAAAAGAAAAGAAAAGAAAAGGAAAGAGCCAGTATCACCGAGTTTTCCTCACATAAGTGCCCCTTTTATAATAAAGTAAAGGATTTCCCAGAAGTTTTTCAGTAGGCTTCCACTTACATCTCATTGGTTAGAACTTTATCAACGGGCATATGACTGCCCAAACACAATCAGGATTTTCATAGGCAGCAAGAAGAAAGGAATACCTATCTGGCCCATTGCCAGAGTCTTCTATGAGAGACAACAAAAATGCTTAACCACAAAGACAATCACACATCCAAGAATCAAACAATATTTGAGGGTTAATACCTTGAAACAGGTAACAAATCCAACCAGCAGAAACCAACAAGACTTTAGATTAATTACATACAATACCTTCAGGTGGATAAAAGAGAGATTTGCAATAAAAAATAATAATAATTAGATATTCTGGCACTAGGCAATCAGGTGTGAATAATACTTTTTAAAAGGCCGAAATGCAAACCACACAGCAGAAAGATAAACCAACCAAGAAGAAAGGAAAAAGAAATTATCTGCACTTAGACCCAGTTTGGGGACATTTTACATCACTGAGAATCAAAGAGAAATCCCCAAGAGAAAAAAAACACAGATCAGTGACAGAGGGGCAAGAAATTAGATCGGCATCAGCCTTCCTTTTGGCAACCCTTGGTAAGAAAGTTGGTTAAGTTCTGAGGGAAAAACATTATGAGCCAAGATTTCTAACCTCATCAATACTACAGTCAAGTAACAGGATAAAACAAATCCATTTCAGGCTTTGGAAATCTGAGACATTATACCACCCAAGAACCATGTAAGAAAGAATGATCAGAGAATGTATCCCAACAAGAAGAAATAGAAATCTGTGGCTGACAGAGACAGTAAGGTCAGAACGATCCCCGTCTCCTGGTGCCCACTCCCTGTGAGGGTGGGAGGACCTCTGACTTGCTTCTAACCACAGAAATAAAGCGGAAGATTCTGACTCATGTTTTACTAGCAGTTTTCTCTTTCGTTTGCCCAAGGAAGCCAGCTGGCATTCTGTGAGCTGACCTATGGTCACCTATGGTGCCACCCACGCAGCAAGGACCCAATGATGCCTCCATCCACCAGAGAACTGGTGGCCATCAGTCCAACAGCCCAAAAGGAGCCAAGTCCTGGGCCCTTCTCCAGTGAGACCTTCAGATAAGACCCCTGCCCAGCCAACACCTGACTGCAGCCTAATGACAGACCCTGGAGCAGAGGGCCCAGCTGAGCCCTGTCTGGGTTCCTGAGATCACCCATGTATGTTGTTTGACAATGCAAAGTGCATCTTGGCTGGTGTGACTCAGTGGATTAATCACTGCCCTGTGAACCAAAGGGGCCCAATCAGGGCACAAGCCTGAGGTGCAGCCCAGGTCCCCAGTTGGGAGTGTGCGGGAGGCAACCACACATTGATGCTTCTCTCCCTCTCTTTCGCTCTCCTTTTCCCTCTCTCTAAAAATAGATAAAGAACAATAAAACATGAAATGCATGGCAATTTGTTATACAGCAATAGATAATTAATATAAAATCCAAGAGCAAAATGTAAGATAAAAGATGGAGTGGCAGACTAAGGCAGTAAAACTGTGAGACATCCAAGAAGGCATTGATTAGAAGAAAACTCTGGAATGAGAATCCCTGATTATTTCAACATGGGAGGTGAGAAGAGGGGGATCAATAAGGAAGGGAAGAAAAGGGTTGAAGGGTACCTTGTCCTATGTAGGTATACTATAAATTCTGATTAAACTTGAAAGTATGATATATAAAGATACTTCTAAATATATGTATTAAAAAATTTAAGGGTCGAGGTCCTGGCCAGGTAGCACAGTGAGTGCATCTTCCAGATACACCAAGATTGCTGGTTTGATCCCCAGTCAGAGTGCATATAAGAATCAACCACTGGCCCTGGCTGGTGGCACAGGAGGTAAGGAGCTGACCTGCGAACCCAAAGGTCGCTGGTTCGATTCCCCAGCCAGGGCATGTAACCAGTTTGCAAGCCAGGTCTCCAGCCAGGTCTCCAGCTAGAGGCAGGTGAAAGGCAACCATGATGTTTCTCTCCCTTTCTTCCTCCCTCCCTGCCCTTCTCTCTAAAAATAATAATAATAATAATAATAATAATGAAGTTTTTAAAAAAAATCAACCACAAAATGCAACAATCAGTGGAATAACAAATCAATGTTTCTCTCTCTCTCCTTTCCCCTCCCTGCCTCTCTTTCTCTGAAAAACAAAAAGAACACCTAATCATTGTATAGACCATGCATGTTCTGTTATTTTATTCACTTTGATTTGCACTTATGTATGCATTTATTTACATAATACACCCCCACAAACCTACCACCCCACTAATCAGTAAGTACCCATGGGCTCCTTTCCTTTCTCATGACCTGCCTCTCCCACCTAAACATAGTCACCATTTTGAACGTGGTGTTTTTCCATTCTTTCACTTTAAAAAAAATAGTTCTGATCACATATAGGGGCCCTTGAACGATGCATCACATTGCTTTTCTCATCATTAACTGTCCAGATTTGTGGCGGTTGTTGGCTGACGCCGTAGTCCCTTCATTTCCACAGCTAGAAGATATCCTATTACTTGAAGGTAGTAAATGCATTGAGTCATGCATTCTACCTCAGGAAGGTGTGTGCATGTGTGTGCATGTGTGTGTGTGTGTGTGTGTATGCACACGCATGCTCTGATAGTGAGAGTTCAATCTTCATCTTTTCCAGTGGAAAATCAACTACAGTTTAGGTGACTAAAACAGAAAAAGCAAGAAGGAGCCATGCGCGCATATTGGTTAGAGATAAAGAAGTAAGTGTGAGAAGAGTCCGCTGCAGGAGTGAAAGTGGTTTCGGCTGGGGAGGAGGAAGCGTGGGGGAGGTGGAGAAGATGCTGTTTTTTATAACAAGACTTTCACTCTCACATTAAGTGCACATGTAACATGATGAAAACATTGCAAAAAGATGAAAACGTTCAGGGTAACCAGAAGAGCAACAAACATAGTAGACAGAGCTGGCATCAGGGAGGGAAGAAAACGGAGTAGAGAAAGGGGAATAAGGCCCTGGCTGGTAGCACAGTGGATAAGGTGCCGGCCTACGAACCCAAAAGTCGCAGGTTCGATTCCTAGCCAGGGCACGTAACCAGGTTGCAAGCCAGGTCTCCAGTCAGCTCTGTGGCTGGAGGCAGGTGAAACGCAACCATACATTGATGTCTCTCTCCCTCTCTGTCTCTTTCCCTTCCCCTCTCTCTAAAAGTAATGAAATAAAATCTTTAAAAATGGATGAAAGAAAGAAAGAAAGAAAGAAAGGGGAATAATTCAACAAATGGTAGGGAAAGAAACAAGAAAAACAAATTTCAAGCCCTGGCTGGTAGCGCAGTGGGTAAGGTGCTGGCCTGCGAACCCAAAGGTCGCTGGTTCGATTCCCCAGCCAGGACACATAACCAGGTTGCAAGCCAGGTCTCCAGTCAGATCTGTAGCTGGAGGCAGGTGAAAAGCAACCATACATTGATGTCTCTCTCCCTTTCTGCCTCTCTCCCTTCCCCTCTTCCTAAAAATGATGAAATAAAATCTTTAAAAAAAAATTAAAAAAAGAAAAACAAATTTCAGACATGTGTTAGACTTGTTTAAAAAGGATATGTTTCCTAATGCTGCTATCAAATGATGACAACCTTAGTCTCTTAAAACAACACAGACTTACCATCTTACAGCCCTGTAGGTCAGAATCTGACATGGGTTTCACTGGGCTGAAATCTGGGGGTTGGCGGGGCTGCATTCCTTTCTGGAGGCTCCTGGGGTGACACTGTCTCCCTGCCTGGAGGCCGCCCTCACTCCTTGGCTCACAGCCCCTTCCTCCACCCGCAATGCCAACAACACGGCATTTCTGTGCCTGCCTGCCATAGTCCCATCTCCCCCTGACTCCCTCTTCTGCCTCCCCTTCCCCACTGAAGGGTCCTTGTGATTATGTTGGCCCCCCCTGAACAGTCCAAGATTATCCATCGGTTTAGGTCAGCTGATTGACAACTGTTATTTCCTCTACAACCTTACTTCCCTTTTGCCATTAACTTCATGGGCTCCTAGGCTCTGGGGATTATTCTGCCAACCACAAAGAAGTATAGCTAATAGAAAACATACACAGAAAAAATAAAATAAATGGACCTCTAGTAAAAGGGAAAAAATTGAAAAGAAGAAAATAACTGAATAATGGAAACAAGTTCATTAGAATTAAACTAAAAAAGGAAAAAGGAAAACTCACACCTAGAGAAGTAAGAGTGGAATTTAAGAATGTCAAAGACAAAGAGAGACCTGACTGGTGGCTCAGTGGACAGGCACCAGCTGGCGAACCCAAAGGTCGCAGGTTCGATTCCCCAGCCAGGGCACACAACCAGGTTGCAAGCCAGGTCTCCAGCCAGGTCCGTAGCTGGAGGCAGGTGAAAGGCAACCACACATTGATTATTCTCTCCCTTTCTTCCTCTCTCCCTTCCCCTTCCCTGCACTCTAAACATAATTAATAAAATCTTAAAAAAAAAAAAAAAAAAAAAAAAGACAAAGAGAAACTTTAATGTTTACAAGAGAAAGAATAGATTTTATCAAAGGAACCAAGGTCAGATTTATGTCAACTTTCAATAAAAGTACAAGATGCAATTGAGCCTTTTTTTTACACTGGTTAAGGAAACGGAGTTAGAAATCTAAAGTTTTACATCCAGCCAAACTTTCATTCAAATATAAGGATCTGATGAGAAATAGCATGACGTAGACCAGGCCTGAGAAGGTTTGGCATAGAAAAATTCACACTGGGAAATAAAGTATTTAAATGGTAGGAGAGATAAATCTCTGTAAGAGCAACACTGGGGTCATGGAGGGGTGGTGAGACGTGGTGTGAGGTGAGGGGTGGGTGGAGGTGATCCCTGTGGGGAGACAGAGCCCAAGAGGGGTGAGGCAGGTAACTATGGGGTCAGGGTGGCAAATGCAATGACAGATTAGCTACGTACAAGGGGATTAGTCAGATAATTTAATATCTGAAAGACGGACTAGGGAGAGGGGTATAAGGGAACTAATGGTAATGGAAAAAAAATACAATAAAGATTAAAATTTTAAAAAAGACAATGGAAACCAAGTTTGACAAGGTCAGAGAAGGAACTTAACAAATACATGGCCCTGGTGGGTAGCTCAGTGAATTGGTGCCAACCTGAGAACCCAAAGGTCACTGGTTCGATTCCCAGCCAGGGTACATAACCAGGTTGCAAGCCAGGTCTCCAGCCAGGTCCATAGCTGGAGGCAGGTGAAAGCCAACCATACACTGATGTTTCTCTCCCTTTCTTCCTCCTTCCCTTTCCCTCTTTATAAGAAATAATGAATAAAAAATTTTTTAAATCCCAAAACTAAATGGGAGCACACTACAACCAAGTATCACATGAATTCATGGTTTTCAATACAGATAAAGAAATAGATATATCATGTTACTCGCAATAATGCTTAGAAAAATGGAATGCAGTTGAGGAAAAAGAAAAAAGTAAGAAAATGTGTATGTATATTACATAGAATAAATGCTATCTTTCTTATTCACTGTTATAAAATACATGCTTGTTTGTGGGTATATATGTTTTTCTTTCTCAAGATTGATATTGGCTTCTGGGAGCAACTTACAATTCCATATGAATTTGAAAACTAGCTTTTCCCTTTTTGAAAATAAAGTTATTGAAATTTTGGTAAAAAAAAGAAGAGAGAGAGATAGACATATGAGAAGTTTATATATAGATTTAGACTTATATATATTCCCTAGCTAGGTCCACTGAGCAGGCCTGAGAAAAGTGACACTCCCCCAAAGATATGCACACACCTATTGTCCACATTTGCAAGGGAAGTAAAGCAGACCCTCCAAGAGTGCACCCAGGTTCTCTGAGGTGTTTGTGTTCTAGCCAGCCTGCATGGACTGGGCTCAGTGAACACCCCGAGCAGTCTTTGGGAAATCACTGAAAAACACAAATGATCAAAACTGGCCTAAGGCGAACCAGACAATCTGAACATCCCTGTATCTATTCAGGAAAGTGGATTTGTCATTTAAAAACAAAATCTTCACGAACGCATACACGCAGCAGTCTTAAGAGGAAGTTTATAGCTGTGCAAATATTTATATTAGAAAAGAAGACATTTCTGAGATCAACCTTCCATCTGAAGTAACTAGAAAAGAAGAGTAAATTAAACTCAAAGTAAGTAGAGGGAAGAAAGAAAGAAGATAAGGGTAGAAATCAATAAAATAGGAAATGGACAAACGTTAGAGCAAGATCAATGAGGCCAAAAGCTGGTTCCTTGAAAAGATCAATAGAATTGGTCAGCCTTAAATAGACGAGTGAAGAAAAAAGAAAGGAAGATGCAAATTGCCAATACATGTTGATTTAAGTTTGTTTTACCCTGTTAAACATTCACATAATTCTAGCATCAAATATTCAGAGAAGTATGACTTCTGTCCCTGTCTCCTTGCTCTCTTATAGGGCATCATTTAATTTATTTTGTGGCTTATCTTCTTCTTATTCATGCATACAAAAATACACATAGAACAACTGTAGCCGTCGCATTGTTTTAAGGGAGCTTGTGGTTCTCAGATGGGGTGATTTAAGATTCTTGTGAACATAGTCACGTTCAAACATAATCAATACATCCTAACAAAAGCTTTTAGCGTCTTCAAAAATGCATGCAAGAGTGTGTTCAATAGATCAATGAGTATGGTTACAGTCAATACGTATCAGTGGAGAATATCAAAGGGGCATATTCTAAACACGCAGCCTATTCCAAGTGATACAGGTTCCCTTTCTAATTGGCCCCAATACCATCAATAAACTGCCTGAGGAATGGGTGTCTCTGAAGTCTTTTGTTGTCCATGTTGAAATAGCAGCCTTTTTCCTTTTAGAAAAAAAATGAACCTTCTCTAAGAATCTTGGTGAAAACTGTCATTTACTTGTTTGTTTCATCCTGAGATCAAATCAAATCCCAGCACCGATAATGAAACTACGGAATGCATAACGAAATTTAGTATCAGAGTTGCTCTTGGTAGCCATCTGGTGCATTCATCTATCTGATGATTGGTCTTGGTAATCATTCCTGATTCCGTGGTGACTGTATAAACACTTGCATAGCTTGATCCAATTGTTCGCATTTATCTTCACATTAACGGTGATGGTGTTCTAGTAATTTACCTTTTGTACTTGGTAGAGGTTTGCAGCTACTCATCCTTCCGTGGCAGTTGCTGATGTGAGAAAGAACTATCCTGTATGGGATGCTTATGGTGAGAAGAGTTTGCACCGGCCTCTCCTTGGTTCAAGGCTGGTTATAGGTGCCAAGTTTCCGCAAAAGAATGCGAGGTCTGTCCCAAAAATATCAGCCATGCAAACTGTTTTAATTATATGTATATTGACTTGATACTTTCGGAACAGACCTTGTATGTTACGCAAGCTTGATTTAGGATGCTGACCACACTACGGACCAGAAGGGAAAAGACAGTCTTCTTAGTCAATAGTATGGGGGTGACTGCGTATCTTTAAGAAAAATAAAAAGAAACTCAGCCCCTACCTCATACAATATACAAAAAACTATTTCAAGTAGATTAGATCTAAATGTGGAAGGCAAGACAAAAATAAAAGCTTTTTACCAATAGCTACATAGAGCTGACAAGCACTAGAAATGTGGCTAAATCTGATATGAAATGTGCTCAATCTAGCTATAAAATGCACATGATATTTCAAAGACTTAATACCAGAAAAGAACGTAAAATATCTCATAAAAATTTTTTATGTTGTTGCATATATTGATGTAATGAGTTAAATAAAATATATTATTCAAAGTAATTTTACTTGTCTTTTTCCTTTTTCTTCTAATCCTCACCTGCAACTAAATTTTTCATATGCAGCTGGTAGGAGGGTACAGTCATTTGAAAATTATCTTGTTATCCTTGAAAGTGAAACATATGTAAACCCTATGACCCAGCTACCCCACATCCAAGTGTACAACCAATAGAAATATGTGCTTATGTACACCAAAAGGTAGGCACAAGAATAGTCAGAGTAGCTCTATTCAGAACAGTTCAAAACTAGAAACAACCAAATACGTACAGAAAGCAGAATTTATCCATCAATTATGGTGCAGTCCTACAATGGAATACTCTACAGACATGAAAACTGAATGCACCATGTCTACACCTGCTTGGGAGGCTGCCATAAATATAGCATGGTGTGAAAGAAACCAGTTACTGAAGAATCCATAGATTGTGTAACTCCATTTGTACACACAAATTCTAAACATTATACAATTCTAAAAGCCAAGCAAGGACAGTACCTCTGAGGGCAGAGGCAGAGGATGGGTTTCCGGAATGCAGGCATGTTGCCTTTCTTGCCTTGAGTAGTGGTTACATGGCTGTTCACTTTGTGACACATTGTTGAGCTAAGCGTGTTTGTTCTGTGTACTTTTCTAGATGCACGTTATAGTTTACAACAACAACAACAAAAGATTTGAAACGGAGAGTATTTACCAGCAAGGAAACATATTCCTGAAGCTAAAGTGGAAAAAATTTGCCCTGGCTGGTAGCTCAGTGGGTAAGGTGCCGGCCTGCAAACCCAAAGGTCGCTGGTTCGATTCCCAGCCAGGGCACAGAACCAGGTTGCAAGCCAGGTCTCCAGCCAGGTCCCCAGCTGGAGGCAGGTGAAACAAAACCATAAATGGATGTCTCTCTCCCTCTCTGCCTCTCTCCCTTTCCCTCTCTCTAAAAATAATAAATAAAACCTTTAAAATAACTAAAGTGGAAAAAGTTTGTAGAACAAGGTATGTGTCATGGTCTTAATTTTACCGTATTAAGTATATATTTACACATACTTGGATAAATTGAAAGATCGGAGGTGAAGTAAACCAAGGGAATATGGTCGTTATCCCCGGATGCAATCACCAGTGTTTTAGATTTGGTTTCTTTGTGTCTGTGTTTTTTCTCATTTTTCTGTAATAAGCCTTTATTGCTTTTCTAATAAGAAATAAAGTCACTTTGTAGGATTGGCCTGGCAATAAACCAACAGATCAATAGAACAGAATAGAAAACCAAGAGAGAGATTCAATAGATATAAGAATTTGATGTGTGATAAAGGTGGGATTTCAAATCAACAGGGATACATTTCGCTGGTTCAAATGACTAACAATTTAGAAGAGAAGGTTGAATTTTACCTCACGCCATAAGCCCCTAAAGGAGCCCCTATATTATTGAAATGCAAACAAACAAAACCTTATAGCTGTACTAAGTGAAAACGTAAGTTGCAGAAGAAAATAAAAGCAAATAGTTCCATTTTCCTGGAGTGGAGAAGGCCTTTCTAACTTGGCGTCAAAAATTGGCATGCACAAAGGTAGACAGATTTGGAAAATATAAAAATATAAGACTATTACATAAATACGTGTTGTAACACCAAAATATACCACAGCGTAGCGTCACAATAGCCACAGCTGCGAAATACCTAGGAATAAATGGAACACGAAATGTGGAATGACAGAACTCTATGGGCTTGCTAGAAGACGTGAAAGAAAAGCTGGAAAAATGGAGAGCCTGGGACAGGGATTGGGATTCCTCTGCTGCAGCTTCGTTTATATTTGAAAAGAGAGAGAGGGAGAGAATCTAAATATTTGGGAACAGATTAATCCTCTGACCATGTGACGTGCAGTGGTTTAAAAGAATGCGTAGCTCTGCACGTACTTGAACGTGCAGGGAAGATTTGTCTGCCACTTCCTCTCACACACCCCCAGCCCTAGGTAGAGGGTTGTTGGTCTTTGATGGAGCCCCGTTTAGGAGAGGTGAGGTCCCTATGCTCAAGGACCTGTACTCACTTGGGCTCCACGAGGCTGCCCCTCCACGTACACCATGGTGGTCCAGCAGCAGCTGCCTTGGGTGGCCTGGCCATGTCTCACCTCCGCCCTCACGCTGGGATCTGCTGACTAGTTTCAAATCCCGTTACGTTGGGGCTGACCAGACCCCCAGACTCAGCCCAGGTTCCGGGCTGCAGGCCTGAGTGTGGGAAGGGGGTGGGGGGGCTGGGAGGGGGAAGTGGCAGACAAGGCCAGTCCTGCTGGTTCCTTTCCAGGCCTCCTGACCCAGAGGACAAACAACAGCAGATGCTCACATGGTTGTTGCGTGACTGCCACAGGCAATATCTGGCCTCACTGTCAAGCTAGAGGAGACTCCACAGCCGTGAGACACTGTGCTGTGGGAAGGAAGTGTCCCATGCACCCAGATGCCAGGTCCAGATGACGCGAATAACCAGAAGCCATGATAAATAAACTAGCTTGGGAGACGGAACAGCATAGTGGTGAAAAACAGATTTTTAGCCCTGGCTGGGTGGCTCAGTTGGCTGGAGCCTCATCCTGTGCACCAAAAGGATGCAGGCTCAATCCCCAGTCACATACCCAGGTTTTAGATTCAATCCCCAGGTGAGGCGCATATAGGAGGCATCCGATCAATGTTTCTCTCTCTCTCTCTCTCTCTCTCTCTCTCTCTCTCGTTCTCTCTCTCAAAAAAAAAAAAGCAATGAGCATATCCTCAGGTGAGGATAAAAAATAAAACAACAACAACAAAAACCCAGAGATTTTAGACTGCCTGGGTTAAAAAACAGGTTCTACATCTAGCTTGCTGTGTGACCTTTGACAAGTTACTTAACCACTCTGTGCCTCAGTTGTTTTTTTCCTTTGTAAAATACTACTACACTAAACTGCCATCATCATAATATTTAGCTTCCAGGATTCATATGACGATTAAACGAGTTAGTCTATAGAAAGCGTACTTAAGACTGTGCCTGGCACAGAATAACTATGTAAGTGTTAGTTGTTACCATCGTAACAATGGAATCTAAGAAATTCAGAAAACCCCTGCCCAGATGAGGCTGAGCTGCAGCCCAGCCACCCTAGCACCTCTTCTGAGCACAGAAGCCACCTTCTAAAGTCCCTCCCACCGCCTGTCATGGCTCAGCAATGCCGTCGGAAAACGGCCTCCTGTACGCCATTCTGGCCATGGCCAAGGGCAGCCTCCCAAGCTTGCCTAGCCCAGGGTCCCCAGTGCCACCCTGGCAAGTGGCCCCTTCAGCACCCACCTCCCCTTGCTCAGGGCTGACGTCGAAAGGTGCGCGCTGAGTGAGAAAGCAAAAGGGGGAGCAGTGTGCATAGTATGTTTGTTTTGTTGGAACATGCAGGAAAGCGTGTTTTCAAAGTCTACGGGGATGTGTACTGTAGTAGCCAGATGGGTCCTGGGGCAGTTTCCCCAGGGCAGGTATGGAAGGGTACATGGAGAACACTTACCTGTTCCACCGTGAGCAACTTTGGCTATTCACACAAAAAATAATAATAATAAGATTGCTTTCTGGCCCTGGCTGGTGGCACAGTGGATAAGGTGCCCTGCAAACCCAAAGGTCGCTGGTTCGATTCCCAGCCAGGACACATAACCAGGTTGCAAACCAGGTCTCCAGCCAGGTGAGAGGCAGGTGAAAGGCAACCACGCATTGATGTCTCTCTCCCTCTCTGCCTCTCTCCCTTCCCCTCTCTCTGGAAATAATAAATAAAATCTTAAAAAGAAAAAAAGAAAAGAAAAAAAAAGAGATTGCTTTCAACAAACATCAAATCAGGAAAATATTTACAACACTTAAGTCAGACAAAGGGTTAAAGCAGTATCACTAAGTGGGTATGAATGGGAAAAGTAGTTGAAAAGAAGCGAGTGAAACACCAACAGTGGTTATTCCTAGAGGAGGCTTAATGGGATATTTTAATTTTATTCTTTATCCCTTTTCCTATATTTTCCAGTTAGCAATGACAGTGCATTATACTTTCCTAGGCAGAAAAGTACAATGTGTTTTAAGTTGACGGGAACTAGAACAATGAAAACAGGTAATTAAGAAGAAGATAGGAAAGGAAACCAGAAGGCTGGAAAGGACAGAAGGCAAAATGAGAGCATTGAAAAAGGAAAGGCAGCCCCACCCCGGGTGGCTCAGTGGGTTGGGTGCTGCCCCCGAAAACTGAAAGGCCACTGGTTAGGGCTGGGGTCAGGGCCCAGGGCTGGGTTGCGGGTTCTGTCCCCAGGCAGGGTGTGTACCGAAGGCAGCCAATTGATGTTTCTCTCTCACGTGGATGTTTCTCTCCCTCTCTCCCTCCCTTCCCCTCTCTCTAAAATAAAAACAAACAAATAGAAATTAAAAAAGGAAAGATAATTGAGTCAAGATGCAAGTCAGAATGATAAAACATATAAACTAAAATAACAAAAATCAGTCGCCAAAGAGATGGAAAAGAAGCCGCTGGACAGCTGACCTGCAGTGAGCCCCCCGGCAGGCCTTGCAGAAAGGAGACCCCAGCAGCGGCCTCACAGCATCCACAGGGTGTCTCATGGGCTCTGAGAGGGAGATGACAGGTCCTCCGGGGACTCTGGGGCCACCCAGCAGCCAGGGCTTCACTGTCCAGGATCCTCCACCTTATCCCAGGCCGGGCCATGGCTCCCATGTACTTCAGACCCTGCTAGACCCTCACTAGAGCCCTGTCACTTGCGCTGGCCACCCACAGGCCTTCTGTGCAGCCTGGGCAAGTCACCTTACCCGGCTGAGCCTCGAGCCTTGGCTGGAGCCCTCTTTATAGAGATATTGTGGCACGGATTCATCAAATGACGTTTGCAAAGAGCTTGGCACGCGGTGGGTGGCCAGCAGAGGCTTGGGGAGTCAGTGACTCTGCCTGGCGTCCCATCCCCCCAGGTTCCAGACCGAGAACCACCCCAGGCTGGCCCCGCGCAGGCCCCATGCTGTCCTCACACAAACACAGACCCTCCACCCCACAGCAGCTTCCTTGGCCTGCACATCAAAGGCAGCCCCAAGAATCTCCAGCTGACCTCCCGCCAGCCCAGGGTTCTGCAGACACGGAAGGGTGCCCTGGGGCTGGCAGCAGGCTCTCAGCTGGTGCCCTCCCCACCCAGACCCCTGCCGTCCCCAGATGGCGGCCCCCCATCCCTGCCCCAGCAGCCTCCTCTGAACCTGCGCTAAGGCCCCTAGCTGCTGGCTGAAGCTGCACTTGTGGTCACCAGTCAATCACAGGGTGATGTCCCTTCATAAATTACCAACAAGTCCTTGACTGTATAGTTGTGGTCAGCCCAGGGCTGGCTGTTGCTGGGGGCAGCAATGTTCAGGGGCCAAGGGCAGGGCTGCTTCTTCTTCTTCTTCTTCTTCTTTTTTTTAAAAGATTTTATTTATTATTTCCAGAGAGAGGGGAAGGGATAGAGGCAGAGAGGGAGAGAGACATCAATGTATGGTTGCCTTTCACCTGCCTCCAGCTACAGACCTGGCTGGAGACCTGGCTTGCAACCTGGTTCTGTGCCCTGGCTGGGGAATGGAACCAGTGACCTTTGGGTTCCCAGGCCAGCACCTTATCCTTCTTCTTTTTAAAGTCCTCATTGGAGGTCTATTTTTTCCTCAAATTAAATTTGAGGGATTTGCTCTTCAATGGCTCCCCAGGGCCTCGAGAAGGCTGCCCTTGATGCTGGGACCCTTCTAACTCTCCATCGAGGTTCCCAGGACTTGCTCCCCTCCCTCTTCCTCCCCACTCCATCCCACTGGGGCTGAACCAATCTTAAACGATTGCAATCATGGAAAGTATCTTTTCCAACAGCCACACAATGAAATAGGCACCAGTACTAGAAGGAAAACTATAAAAACCCACAAATTCATGGAAATGAAACAGCCCACTCTTAAACAACCAATGGGTCAGAGAATCAATCACAGGGAAATTAGAAAGTACCTTGAGACCAATGAAAAGAAAAGCACAGCATTCCGTACCTTATGAGGTGCAGTGGGAACGGTATTACATGGAAGTTTATAGCCATAGATGCTCACACTAAAAAAGAAGAAAGAGCCCTGGCTGGTAGCACAGTGGATAAGGCGCCGGCCTGCGAACCCAAAGGTCGCAGGTTCGATTCCCCAGCCAGGGCACATGGCAAGGTTGCAAGCCAGGTCTCCAGTCAGGTCTGTGGCTGGAAGCAGGTGAAAAGCAACCATACATTGATGTTTCTCTCCTTCTCTGCCTCTCTCCCTTCCTCTCTTTCTAAAAATAATGAAATAAAATCTTAAAAAAAAAAAAAAAAAGAAGAAGAAAGAGCTCAAATCAGTAACCTAACTTCATCCTTCAAGGAACTCAAAAAACAAGAACAAACTAAACCCAAGGTAGCAGAAGAAGGAAATAATAGAAAGATTAGAGCAGAGATAAACAAAACAGAGCATAGGAAAACAATGGAAAAAATCAGCAAAAGTGTATAAAAATCAACAAAATTAAGGGTTAGTTTATGAAAAGATGGACAAAATTGACAACCCTTAGCTAGAGGAACGAAGAAGAAAAGGAGGGAAGACTCAAATAATTAAAATTGGAATTGAAAGAGGTATTACAAGGGATTTTATAGACATAAAAAATGATAAGAGAAAATTTGTACACCAACAACTATGAAAACTTAGAAAAAAAAGGAGTAATCCCTAGAAAGATGCACTACCCAGACTGGAACATGAAGAAGTGAAAAATCTGGGGAATGTAATGTACAGCATGGTGACTATAGTTTATATGACTGTAGCTCATATTTGAAAGTTGCTAAGAGATCTTAAAAGTCCTCATCACATGAAAAACAAATTGTAACTATATACAGTGGCAAATGTTACCTAGCCTCATTGTGGTGATCATTTCTAAGTATGTACCTGAGTCAGATCATTATGCTGTACACCTGAAACTAATATAATACAAGGTGGCTATTATACCTCAATAAAAATAAAAAAGAAAATCTGAATAGACCTCTAAGGAAATTTAATGAATAATAATAAATAATCAGAAACCTCCCAACAAAGGAACGCTAACAGCCAGATGGCTTCTCTGGAGAATTTTACCAGCTATTTAAAGAAGAATTAACCTCCAATCTCCTCAAACTCTCCTGCAAAAGCTAAAGTGGTGGGAACCCTCCCAAACTCATTCTCTGCAGCCAGCGGTACCCTCACACCAAAGCCAGACAAAAACACAGGGAGAGAAACCCGGAGACCAATATCCCTGGAAAACATAGATGCCAAAATCCTCAACAGGATTCCAGCCACCAACACGTTAACTTTTTTAACTCAGCAGCACGTTAAAAGGATTATATATACACTGTGACCACATGGGGTTCACTCCTGAAATGCAAGGATGGCCCAACATACAAAAATCAATCAACGTAATACACATACCACGTAAACAGAATGAACCACACATCATCCCAACTGATGCAGAAAAAGCCTTTTATAAAATTCAACAGAGTTTAATGATAAAAAATAAAACCACTCCTTAAATTCTGAACTCAAGGAAACTCCTCCAACAGACAGTAAGGGTCCCTTATCCAAAAGGGATATGTCCCAAGCCCCCAATGGATGCCTGAAATTGGGGACAGTACTGTACCCTATACATACAAGAGGGGACTCCCCAAAATGGAATTTATTGATAAAAAAATTGTGCACTTATTCTTGCATGTTTAAGTGTCAGTCACCTTCCTTGGCTGATGGCACAGTGGATAAGGCGCCAGACTATGAACCCAAAAGTCGCTGGTTCGATTCCCAGCCAGGGCACATAGGGAGGTTGCAAGCCAGGTCTCCAGCCAGGTCCGTAGCTGGAGGCAGGTGAAAAGCAACCGTCCACTGATGTCTCTCTCCCTCTCTGCCTCTCTCCCTTCCCCTCTCTCTAAGAATAATAAATAAAATCTTTAACAAAAATTAAAAAAGAAAACGTTAGTCACCTTCCAAGTTCTCTCTGTCTGATGCGATCCACCTATCGAGATGTTTTCTCCACGACTCAAAACAGTTTTTGAATGCGTCGATTTTGATGCCTTTTCGTGCTTCTGCCATTTTGTTTCACCTCTTTCACATTAGCAAATTGATTCCTTTTGAGGACTTTCTTCCTCTGGGGAAATGAAAAAAAGTCACTGAGGGTGAGATTGGTTGAATAGGGAGGGTGGGGTACGGGGGTCACTCTGTTTGGGGCCAAAAACTGCTGAACACTCAGTGCCATGTGGGCTGGTGCGTTTGTAAGTCACCCATCATGAAACAGGCAGTTGAAAGAAGTCTTCAAAAAAGAGATTCGCTGAAGCTGAATGCAGCCTCTCACAACAACGCCAGCTGGTACACTGATACAGCCGGGTTCCTAGAACACACCTGTAGAGGGGGAAGCGGGTACTACCAGGGACCTGCCCACCAGAAAGCAATTCTGGATTTTTGCTCCCCCACATATAAATATACTATATACTTTTTCCTGCACATACACATACGTACACTTTTGGCTTCTCTTCCCAGCATCTCTGAATGGCCAGCATCACTACTTTTGCACTTTGGGGCCCTGAGTAAGTAAAAGGAGGGGGAGTTATGCCCCAAAGCAGCAACACCCCCACAGACGCCCTGATAAACAAAATGCCTCAGCTGCGTGAGGAACATGTAGGGGCGTCCACAGCATCCAGAAATCAATAAGCGGAACAAGCAGGTCACGCAAGATTTCATTATGCTGCTCGGAACAGGTGCACTGTTAAATGGATAAATTATTTATTCCTGGAAATTTTGATTTAATACGTGCAGTCCACAGCTGACGAGGGCAGTAAAACCCTAGATTGTGAAACTGTGCATC